>JBBBDQ010000324.1:4500000-4582500 GCA_037127315.1 Ascarosepion bandense | reverse complement strand
CTATATAGAGACGTTGAACTTATGATAATAAGAAATGCCACTAATTTCAAAAAAGATAGAATTAGAAAAATGATACATAAAGAGTTTAAAAATCATAATTTAAAAGTAACAATTAAAACATATATAAAAGAGTAGATTTCCTCGATCTAACCGTAGATCTAGAGAAAAATATACACCAAACATACAAAACACAATTACAAATCCTTTATAGATCCACCCAAATTCTAACCACCCTCCATCTGTCATCAAATATATACCTTCATCAATAGAATACAGAATTAGTAGAAATTCAGCTAATGAGGAACTATTCAATAAGCATAGCAATTTTTATAATACTGCATTAAAAATAGTGAATACAAAAACCCAAATATTAAATATGTAAACGAAAGGAGCAAGCCCACAAGAAAAAATAGGAATAAGAATATCATCTGGTACACACACCCTTTCAACCAGATTACTAGTAGTAAAATGAGGAAAAGATTAATCGCGTTAATTAAAAAACACTTTCCGGAAAAAATCCACTAAGTTCTTTAATAAAAACAATATTAAATTAAGTTACAGCTGTTTGAACAATCTAGAAAAAATATAAAAAACACAATATTAATATTTTTAAAAATTTCAAGAAAATCAATAAAAACAACCGGATAACAGAAAACAACAATTTAGACAAGAAAAAATGTAATTGTAAAAACACCATCGACTGTCCGTTAGGAAACAGGTGCTTAACGGAATCAATAGTCTATCAATGCGAAATATCTTCAAAGGAAAACCCTAATAATATAAAAATTTATATAGGGAGTACTAAAAAAACACACTAAACAGCGGATTTACTAGCGCACCTCTTCATTTAATAATAACAAATACAAAAATAGAACATCCCTATCAAAATATCATTGGTACATAAAGGAAACAAAAACAAATACATCCACGATAGAGTGAAAAATTCTAAATGAAGCTACAACATGTAAGTCATTACATGAAACATTTTCATTATGTTTATACGGAAACTATTTTTATTAAATCCCTTAAGAATAAAAATCTATTAAATAAACGCAATGAAATAAATGTCCTATGTAAACATTGCAAATTATTTACATTAGAAAATGGATAAAATTTAAATGAAATAACATGCATGTAACCAACAAGTGCTTAATGAAAATAATGACTGACGAAGTGTATAAAAATAAATTGAAAAGTAAAATTATTTTTTTTAAATAAATCTTTCTTTCTTTGAAAAAACTTTACAACAAATAAATAGATAGAACAAAAATTATTTTTATAGAAAAAAATATTTCTTATTAATGCAAAAACGTTACAGCAAATGAACAAATAGACTAAAATGATAAGTAAGTGAAAAAATAT
The DNA here is from genome assembly GCA_037127315.1 of Ascarosepion bandense. Classification (NCBI taxonomy): domain Eukaryota; kingdom Metazoa; phylum Mollusca; class Cephalopoda; order Sepiida; family Sepiidae; genus Ascarosepion; species Ascarosepion bandense. Next base: position 4,581,138 of record JBBBDQ010000324.1, on the reverse strand, counting down.
ATAATTGGTACTGAATGAGAATATCACATCAAAAGTAATAAAACTGAAGGGATAACAGAGAAAAAAGGGAAAATGATAAGATCAGTTATCAGGCAGGTTAACATCTTGACCGTTAAGGAGGGAAAAGAAACAAAGGAAGAGGGTAGGATGAGGGAGAAAATAAGAAAAAAGAAAAAAAATGTTGGTTAGTATGTATTCTTTGGGGTCAAATCCCAAAATGAATCTCCATTCTGATAAGCAAAAAACAAAAAAAAAAAAAAAACACACATGTAAATTATATATCTTCCCACATAAATACACAGAAAACCAAGTCTTTGTCATTTAAATGTAGATCATCTGGAAAATCAACAGCAACATTGCCTGATGATGAGAATCTATCTCATCTCGAAACATAAATTTCAGTGTCGCAGTGTACAATTAATTCAAAACTATATAATTATATTAAGCTCTGTAGTAATCATTATATTGAGCACTGTTCAAAGTAAAATGAATGCGAGAGCACTCAAAATAAAAAAAAAACATTGAGTCCATTTCACCTGGAATAATATATATATATATATATATATATATATATATATATATATATATATATTTATATATATACTACCGGACATAATTATTATGCAACCCCAGTTTTTTTTTTAAAATAATGTATTTCATAATATTTCTTGTATTTATGGCCAAGTAGATAATTCTAAAAGAAAAGAGAATAGTTCTTTTGTTATTATTACTTTGAAAAATGTTACTATGCAGCCAGGAAACCTTTGCTTTGGCCAGCCAGTAAGAAGAAGAGAATAACATAGGGTAGAGATCACATGAACTGGGAACCAGAACAGTTCATTTGATGCATATGTTATTGTGTAGCGCTAACTAAAGAAACAGTCTATTTTGATTATCCACTTGGAAATAAATACTGTAAATAGTATGAAATACATCATATTTCTTTAAACATCGGTGGCCTAATAATCATGGCCGGTAGTGTGTGTGCGTGTGTATATATATATATATATATATATATATATATATATATATATATATATAAAGTATTTTTAAGCTCTACACCGACACAAAAACAAGCACAGACACATACATACACAGAATTACACACGCACACACACACACACACACACACACACACACACACATGAATGTGTATATATATATATATATATATATATATATGATGTTATGATATATATATATATATATATATATATCATAACATCATATACTTTCTCATATCATAACATCATATACTTTCTCTTCTGCTCAATTTGCCCCAACAGTGGATATATCGTCGAATCCGGTAATAGCTTTAGATTTCGCTTCAATAATCACAAACTAAATATACGACAAAAAAATGTATACTCCCCAATTGCAGCCCATTTTAATCAACCTGATCGTGAAAATTGCAAATGTTTACTAATAGACTCCAATTTTAGTTCTACATACACACGCAGAAAGAAAGAAAAATACTGGATTTTAAAATTAAATACACACAAGCTAGGGTTAAATAGGGACTTAGGTGTGTTGAATCTTTACAAATATTTCAATAGCCAAAATTTTTTTTTCTCAGATATTCCAAGAAATTTTTATCTAAAACAGACTTTCTCTACGGACGTGCCGCATGTTGTGAACAAACACACCACGTGATGTAAACAAAAAAAATATTCGGACGCTATCGTGAAATACGTTTCTAATTCAAATTTAAAAAACACTCGTTTCTCATGAAGGACCGAGGGCGGTCTGAAATATAAAATACAATAATAAAAATAAACAAATACTGTCCCAAAAAAGTACATTTTTAAATTCAAAACTTTTTATTAATATTCTTTCCTATATATATATATATATATATATATATATATATATATATATATATATGCGCTATTATTAATTTTTCGTTTATAAAGTACACATGATTGCAATTATTTCTCATAAAGAGTTGGATGTGTCAAATGGTGATTACAAAGTTGTTTAGAGAGATCAATAGTGATGGCGACGTTATGTAGCCATTTACATTTCCACAGGGATTCATATTTAACATGGAAGGCTACATCAAGCCTCTTGAGTGGATAGGGCTGCCTTCGGTCAATAGGATATTTGCTGCAATGATCCATGTCTAGTAACAGGATCCTGCCTCATGCCACACAAGTCAGGGGAACTCAGTCATTACAGTCAGATACTTTTTGAGACCACAATGCTACTTACATCTGGCCACCCAAATCCCGAGTTTTCAAGACTCATAATTATTATTTTGGGGGCGCATTTCAGCGAAAGACAAAAAGATCGTTGTAATATCAAAGATGAACTGAAGACAAGGATTATGGCAGCATTCACCAACTTAAACAAGAACATCATCTCGAAGAGTGGGAAAAAGTTCCGAAATTCTGTGAAAGCTGCGGTTGAAGCTAACAGGGCTTTTATTGAATAAATTTACTTCTTGGTATCTAAACTTATTCATAAATGAAACTTTGTATGTGTGTGTATGTCTGTCTGTGTGTGTGTGTGTCTGTTACCTATAGACTCAGAAACACTTGTACTATAAGCGTCTGCGAGTGTTCTTAGCTAGGTTTTCTGTCGAGGTACTCCCGATAAATATTGAAAATCGATAATCGAAAAAATCTGATTATAGAAGGACTGGTCCGATTTTAATCAAATTTGATACACTCATAGACAAAGACATAAGAAACGTTATTCATAAGTTTCAATGTTGCAGTTCTTAGAGAAAATTGATAATATATATATATATATATATATATATATATATATATATATATATATATAAAAGACAAGATGTTTGTGTCTGTGTCTGTTTATCTGTCAGTATGTCCTTTATAGAAATCCACAATTTTTATCCAATTATCACCAAACATCACACAAATATTCTTTATGCTGAGTCTGAGCTCCAGGACTATGGATTAGTTTTAAAGCTTTCATTATACCCGAGCAACACCGGGCTATACTGCTAGTTCCATGATCTTTTTGTATATATTTTTTGGCAAATATATCCGTTGAAATGTGATGTCAATATTATTTCGATTTCTGCGTGATTTGGACGTCAATTTATCTATCGTACAATGTTTCATTTGTTGAATTCAAGTCACATTCATCATATATGTACTTTTTATGTATTTTATGTGAAATAATAAAAGTAATATGTACTTTGTATATATATATATATATATATATATATATATATACTTTCCTATCGATTTCGAAGTATGAGTGTCTCAATCAGTTTGACTGCCACCCAATTTTGTTTTGAGTAATAAAGGCTGGTGTAACACCCTCCACACTTTTTCGAACTGCTGATAACAAACAATTGGTGCAGAAGTTTACCACGGATCGCATGAACAGCAGACCTCAATTATTTAAGCCATAACTGTTAGAAAAGTGTCGGATTAATAACTTTCCCAAGGGTACGTAAGTGAATGCAGAGTGTTCGACTGGAAATCGAACTCGAATCACCGATTTCTCTTTCCAAGCCCATGTCCACTGCACCACAACGCCCATCCCTCAATAATCGCTTACAGCACCTGATATTCCCAAACGGTCACCCATTTAGTACTAACCAGGCTCAACTTAGCCTAACTTCTCTGATCGAGTGAGAACCAGTGAATTCAACGTTATATATATATATATATATATATATATATATATATATATATATATTTAATCATATCACCCCAAGCAAGGAGATAACGCCACTGATGCGCAGTGGGCTACGTAAGGGTACGTAAGAATGGAAAAGAGAAAGCCGGAAACCACATCCTAAACAGGGAACAAGGGATGAGCCTCTTCACCTGTTCAATAGATGTGGGTGCTGTGTAAACCGGGCGATAGTTTAGTCTGTCTACTCCAATTGAAAAAAAAAAGAAAAAAAGAAAAGAGTGCAAAGATTGGAAAAGAGAAAACCGGAATTCATTGCATTCACTTACGCGCAAATACCCTTGGGAAAGGTATTAATCTGTCTCTTCCTTCCAGGTATGGGTTAAATAACAGGACAGATCGGGTTCTATAGCCTTGGTCGGCAACCAGTCTACCGCAGAAAGCAATGGCAACCTACTGCGGGATAATCTTCTGCCCAGTCAGTCATGTCTCTTTCGAGACATGATCGCCCAAGCATGTATCACGCATGGCACTTAACTGACTGAAAGTGAGAAATGGCGACAGTCACAACAAGTTGTCAAAACTTTTGATGGATAAGTTAAGGTCAGACCCTTGCTTCCCACATTTGCTGGAAAAATATTCGAAAATTTGAAAACCTAAAAATGATGTAATTATGAAGAAGAGAACGAAAGGGTAATTACGTCATGTCAGGTGTTAATATTTCATTCATTAAGCTATTACTCCACCTTGAATTGTATAGGTGGAAAATAATCTCATTGGTCAAAGTTTTCAGTTGCATAGACTCTCAGTCCATCTCCCAAGAGAATTGGGGACAACTACAAAAGTCGGGACCCAGTAGAATTTGAGTAGTCAGTTGAAATTGCAGTCGAGATTAGGGAAAAGTGTTCCCAAATGGGAGCCGATGGTCACCCTCCATAGAGCTCCGGATTAAAGATGTAAAGAAACGTAGAAAACCCTGCTGCCAACCACTTTAAAAGCGTTGAAGTCGAACATTGCACCTCCGATAGAGTCCTAGCTTTAAGATGTATAGAAACAGAATGAGCCGAGAAAGAGTTAAACTCACTGAAAAGAGATTTTTTATTACCAAACGAAGGAGACAAGACGAATTTACTATCATCACCAAAATGCTCAACTCGGCCGTTTTCATAAAGCTTCGGTATAGAGCATGTTTTTCAGAGCTGTCGAGCGACAGAGACCAAACGCCCCCACCGCCACCGTCGTCTCAACCGTTCGGTCCCATTCGGCCGTTTCCATAAAGCTTCGGTAAAGAGCTGCAAAAAGCCTTGTTTTAACTTGGAAAATTGATAGCTCTGATTATTCTTAGCGAAGATTTGGCACTGTTATGGAAAGACTTTTTTAATTATAAAAAGTTGAAAGCTCTGATTATTCTTCTTAACGAAAAGTTCGCTCCGTTATGAAAAGAAACCATTTTATTTGGAAAATCAAAAGCGTTGATTACTTAGACGAATCTTTCTCTACGTTGTAAACTTTGAAATTCGGCGATTATATATTGTGCTTTCAAAATTAATTATTTTATATATATATATATATATATATATATATATATAAAACTTTTTTTTCGTAACTCATCCAGGCGTCTTCGAATTTATTCATTTTTTTTTTTTGTGCCGTGTTTATTTTTTTTTAACACAAGTGTACATTTGTGTCTGGTCTGGTTTGAGGTGGCAGAGGAACGGCTACCGGGTTTCAATGCGTCAATCCTGAGATCAAGTAACACAGCCTGGGCAGGGGAGTTCGCCGTTGTAATAGATGTGTTTTTTTTTTTTTTTTTTTTTTTTTTTAATCGTTTCACCCCAAGCAAGGCATTCTACTGCCACTATTGCGCTTGGGGCTACATAGGGGAAGGTAAATAGAAAGAGTGGTTAGATATAGGAAATGTCAGAAGGGGGTGATAGGTAGTTGGGAGGATGGAAAGTGTGTTTGAAAGAATGGAAGCGAGTTATCATGTTAGGAGGTGTCTATTGACCTTACATTTAAACTCCTGAAGATTGTAGGCGTCGGGGAAGCAGTCATGTGGAAGGGAATTCCACAGTCGGGAAGTACGAGAAAAGAAACTGTTGGAGTAGAAGTTGCGGTTGCATTTTATCGGTTTCACTGTAAAATGGTGGGATCTAGTTGCTAATCTAGTATCTCGTGCAAATTCGAACCTAGGGGGCACCAGTGATCTAAGTTCATCCGAGCAGAAGCCATGAAAGTATTTATAGAAGAGACACAGGGAAGCCACGAAGCGCCGGTGAGAGAGAGAGAGACTGCAGGCGGTCTGCCAAGTCAGTATCAATCATATTACAAACCCTCCGCTGTACTTTGTCGAGAAGCCCAAGGAGAATAGCAGGGGCACCAGACCAGATATGGCAACAGTATTCAATGCACGGGCGGATGGTAGATTTATAAATGTGCAGGATAGATTCAGACGGCAAAAACCTCAGGCCCTGCACAGAGAACCGACTTTGTCTTGAGGACCAGCTGCTGGTGACGTTTCGACAGCATCAACCCACTAAGGTTCCGATAATTATCATCACAACAGGTTCCGGAGCAGGGGCAGAGAGCCAGCCGGGGGCGAGTGTCACAAAACATTCAAATGGAAAGATCACAATATCAAATACACTTCTCTAAAAATTGGAAAATTTCAATTAATAATTCAGATCTTGTCAGATGTTTCAATCAAACGTCATTGGAAGAATACTTGCTGCCTAAATATTTTAAAATATTCACACATGCAGACACACACATAGACATATCTGAAGAACAGTTATGGGTCAGATTTAAATTTGAATTAAATTAGACCAATAAACATTTATATAGAATAATTAAGAAAAATGACGCTTTAAAATGAAGAGATTTGAGATATTTATGCTAGAAATAACAGCCGGTTACGCTATCATCGTTGCGACCTTTTCGGTTTCATCAAGCAATACAAATTGCCTGACGAAGCCAAAAAGGCCGAAACGATGTTATCGTAACCGCCTGATCTTCCTAAGTTATATATATATATATATATATATACGTGTGTGTGCGCGCACGCGTTAGTTCTTATAAACATCTGTGCATATATCTTATACTTTATTAATTAATCATTGCTAAATATAATATAATTGTTTCATTTAGTATTTTGCAATGTATCGCTTAATATTCATTCGAGTTATTTGAAATCATGAAAATTTCCTGCCAATATTTTTCTACGATTTTGTCCTTTCTTTTTTTCTTAAACTTTTTTAAATTAAATGATTATTGAGAGTTAGCCTTCTTTTCTTTAATTTTTTTCTGTCTTAATTACTTTTGTTTATTTTCACTTACTTCCAAATCACCAGATGTTGCAATTCTCTAGCTATTCCCACCTTTACAGTCATTTCTATTTTCGATTTAATTTCTTATTTTTCTGAGTTCCGTCTTAGTTACTTCTTTCTGTATTCTTCTATTTTTCTTTGTTTGATTCTTGCACAACCTTACTTTCCTTAAAAGCTTTTATTTTTTGTTGGACTTCATAATTTCCTCTTCGTCTTTTTCTACTTTCATTCCTTTAACATCGTTTCTTGTTTATTTTATTTTCTTCTTCACCCCACTAAATATTTGATTTCTTAGTTTTTGTTTTAATAAATTTCCATTTTTCTTCATTGCATTCATTCTATCTGACCTCTTGTTCCTTTATCTTTTTCTTTTATTTGTTCCTTTTTTTATTCATTCATTTCTTATTTATTTCTACAACAGGATCTACATATTCGTTTTTCTTTATTTCTTCATTCACTCTTATATTAACATATTAATATCATTTTTTGTCTTAACTTTTTACTGCTGCTGTTTTTTATTTGAATGTCCAATGATCTATAGCTCCCTTCTGTTTCTTTCGTTATTTTAGTTTGTTTTCATTTTTCACACTTTTACTGCTTGTTTTTTGTTTTTTTTTACTTTTATTTCTTTTTAAAGATGATTTCATAATTTACATCTCGGCACCGATGTTGCAATCTTTATTTTGTCAGTCGTCTTCTTTTAGCTTTCCTGTTTATCAATTGACAAATTCCTTTCTGTCCAGCGCCGTATTTCTAAGAAACAGATATATAGAGAAGCCATCCTGAAAGATTTCATAAAAATATTCATGCATCATCTTTCCAGAGAGATTTGTAATAAAGATTCTTATTGACAAAATAAGCCTCGAAAGGGGAGACGAAATTACCATGGACATCTACTTAGAGAAAATCGGCGAGTAGATAGAGAGATGCCATTCATCGATGTTTCATTGTCGTGTATAAGTATTTGTCAGTATTTATTAGCGATGGGCCACGATTATTATTATTATATTACTTTATTTTTCTCAAAGCCATTATGTTTCGGATGGCGAAGCCTGAAGGATTCTGTACAAATGCTTTATTGTCTACAAACAGGTACAACTGATCTTTCTGACACAAATATAGTAAATATGAACGGAAGATGTATTTCTCGTTCATATGAAATATGTTAAGAAAGAATAAATTCATGCATTTTCTTGTATATATAAATACAGAGAGAAGTATGAATTTAAAATTTGCAGAAATTTGAAGTAATTCAAATCGGACACAAAATTGTTTATCAATCCATCAAGCCAAACATTTGATTTATTTCCTATCAGAAGAGACGACACAAAATGTAATTGCCTACTATGCTGATCAATGTATCCTGGGTTCGATCTGATGTAACAGAATCAGAAACGTAATTCTTTGCGTTTATCTCACAGGCCCATGGCATTTACTTTACAGACTAATTGCCACTATTTTCTGGTGGTTGAATTTTAATTCTTTTAATTATTCTACGAGATATCTAGAATTGTTAGGCTGGGTTATATGCAATTTTATTTGGCGGAAGTACTTGTATCGACAAAAATACAATCCTAACTACTAACATATCCATGGACTGGAAGAATGAATTTGGACAAGAAAAACGTTTCATATTTGATGCACAATAACGGCACACTACTTATTAAATTAAAGATAAACTATTGTCCTTCTCGGTGAAAACGTATGGTTTCATGTAGAGAGAAAATCACAGTAAGATTGTTACTCGGTTGGTCTTCACTTGTATTATTTTCCTAACCCTGTCCTATACGTTTATTACATTGTAGACTAGCGCTACATAATCAAAAATAAAGAACTGTACCATAAAAAATTAACGACATCAATTAATATCTCTTGTGACAAGAAGAGAAAATATTAACATAATCATGATTTTGACATTCCACATAGCTTCAAATAAAATGTTAAGAAGTAACCTACATCTATCATAGAAAAAGTGATAAAAATGTACCGTCTATCAGAAACCCATGTTTTATATTTTTAATGGTAAGATTGATAAAACATATTGTGTAATTAATAAATAAAGCTTCTCAAATAGGTGTATCAACTGAAAAAACAGATAAAAGTCTAAAAGATGTAAAGGATGACAATAAAATTGAAATAACATTGCTCTTTCTTAGCAGGCTATATATATATATATATATATATATATATATATATATCGAAAGTTTGGACCTATTTCAGGCGAAGCATAATCAGCTTCTTTCTTTATTGTACAAAGGATTTTACACGAATGAAATTCACAAAGATCCCTCCCCAAAAAATAAAAAAAACTGCAATAAAAATAAAGATTGCTCTCTTAAAAGAGAAAATTCACGAAAATATAAATCATTACATCAGTTCGGCGAATACGCACACATTCATTAAGCATATATATAAAAACCTAATTTTAATTTTTTTATGTTTTTATTCTAAGTTCTTATCCTTCGAATATTAATGTTAAATGTATTTTTAAACTAAATAATTATGTTTAAAAAATTCAAATAGAATAATTAGGCCTACGTTTCAATTAATTTTTTAAAACATTTTATTGTATTATATTTGTTTTGTTGAATGTATAATTAGTGTAATTTTGATAATATAGTGACGTGATGGTAATTGTGATTACAACCATTGATTAACTATTGTCTCTTAAATATTTTTAATTTTCCAACAATTTTTTAGACTCTAATTTCTTATCCTTTCACCGTTAATATATAATATTTATCTTTTTATTTTCATTTTCTCCTATCATCTTTTCTTTCTAATTTAAATTTATTCCTCTATTCTCTGTTCTTCTTTCTCTTTTCGTTTGCGTTTTAAGATACTTACCTTTTCTCATTAACGCTATCTCTATCTCTCTCGCTCTTTCACCTAACCTCTTTACTTACCAAATCTACGTATCTGCAGTCTAACCGACTTGCTTAATCTATTTTTAAGTTTAAGTTCACATCCGCTCTTACGCGTGCTCTTTGATTATATGTTCCGTATATATATCCTTATGTATGAATGTATGTGTGTATTTCTCGAACTGATGTAATGATGTATTTTTTCTTAAATATTCTCTTTTAATGGAGAAATCTGTATTTTTATTCTGGTTTATTGGGGGGGGAGCTTCGTGAATTTCATTCGTGTAAAATCTGTGCAAAAAAAAAAGCTGAAGATGGTTCGCCTGATATAGGCCCAAACATCTGATTTACCATGAAATAACGTGTCTACATACTTTACATTTTACTATATCTACACCGCAAGCTTGTATATATATATATATATATATATATATATATATATATATTAAGGCTGTATGACTTCATTCAAACATGTTTCATCCAATAATACAGGTGTATTTTATCTACTTATTTCATTCTAATTCGTTCTAATCAGTTTATTGATATTAAGATGAAATTGATCAATTTTTCTTAACCCACGTACTTCCTTACGAACTGTACTTGAGGCAGTCGCCCGTTCTTTTTCCCTTGGTGGCACTGATTTTCAACAACTGGATGAGGCAGGGGTCTATACCCCAACGCTTCACCAGGGGTGTGATCAAGTTGCTGCGCAAAAACAAGGACGGTGGGGATTCAGGCCTTTGACGATGTTAAATACAGCGTTGAAGATTTTACCCAAGATCTTAGCCAGGCGTTTGCAGGCTGTCCTCTCTAGTCTGATTGGCCCTGAGCAGACTTGTGCTGTGAAGGGTAGGACTATTCAGGACAACCTTCATTTGGTACGCTCGATCATTGAAAAAGTCGACACGGAAACCGCGCTGATCAATTTAGATCAGTCCAAGGCATTCGATAGGGTTGACCATCGTTTTCTGGAGTCTGTCCTTACCGCTGCCGGTTTCGGACCGAGTTTTCGCTCCTGGATCCGACTTCTGTACGCGTCCCCCGGTGCGCTGGTGGAAGTGAATGGAGTACGATCAGAACCTTTTCTATTGACTCGCTCTATTAGTCAAGGTTGTCCGCTCTCGCCTTTGCTCTACGTTCTTGGGTTGGAGCCTTTCCTTCGCAAGTTAAAGGCGAATACGGTCCTTCGTGTGTTTGCATTACCTGGTACTACCACCTCGGCCAGGTATTCTGCCTATGCTGACGACGTTTCGGCTCTTGTGTCGAGCAGAGCCGAGATTGACGAAGTCAGCAAGGAAATCAGGATATGAGACGGTGACAGGGGCCAAGATCAACTGCGATAAGTCTGTTGGCTTGGGGTTGGGCGCGTGGAAGGGAGTTTTCTCTTCCTGGGTCTTTCCACTGGACGGACGTTTGGTTCGGTAAGTTTGGTTCGGTCCTGATCTCCAGTTTGGAATGAATTGGTCGGAGGTACAAGAGAAGGCCGAGGCTGCAGTTCGTCTATGGTCTCTGAGGAATCTTTCCTTAAAGGGGAGGGCATAAGTATGCGTTTCACACATCTAACCGATTCTCCTTTACCGACTCTCTGTGCTTCCACTCCCGTATGCCATATTAATGACATTAGTCAGGGTATTGTTCTCCTTCCTCTGGGGAGAAGGCAAGGCTCCTAAGGAGTTTGGCGAGATCTGTAGCCTCCACCTTTCTGAGGGCAGTCTGGGTATGCCTAGCGTTGAGATTCGTCAACGTACGCTTCGCATTACCTTCCGAGACCGAATGTGTTCGCAAGTGGATGAGAATGGTGAATTCTGGAAGGAAGATGCCCGCAAATGCTTCCCATCCCTAAGGAGTGTGCATTCGTGCGAGGAAGAGGCCGGACGTTTACCACGAGGCGAATGCTCCTTCTATCGTGAATGCCGGCGAGCACTCAGTTTTCTCTTACGGGCAAGAGATGGCCTCTCTGGTGTCCAGGCGTTGTCTCTACGGGCATTATATCGGGTGTTAGTGAGGGGGGCTGTTCGGGATGATCTGATTGACGATCTCGGTTTGACGAAGCAGGAGGCGCGCTCCATTGGCCTTGGGCGTCCGGTTTGAAATGCCTCACAAAGAACGAGTCATCCCTCACCTAGGTCGGCAAGAAGCTTAAAGCAGCGGGTTTGATTGTTTCGCCAAACTGCGTCCGCCGCTGTGAGTCGGTGGTCGAGACTTTGTCTCACGCCTTCTTTCATTGCAGTGTCGTAGTACCGTTGTGTAAGTGACTTTAAGACTTCATGGTTCGCATGCTGCGTGGAAAGTTCTTTGTCCTGGAAGTCGCTTCTGTTTGTAGCAATGCGGTGCCGTCGTTGACTAGGGCAGAGCATTATGTGTTCGTATTCTTATTGGTGTTATGAGATTCGTGATATGGACGACGCGACAGAAGGAATTCTATGGGGTCGAGAAGTTTCCTCTTCCCAGCTGATTTTGTTCTTTAAGCATCAGCTTAAAGTCAAAATCAGGACGGAAAGGCGACGACTCCCTCCATCAGAATTTGGCAAAAGGTGGGTAAATCTTGCGCGAATCTGTCGAGTGAAAGGAGCTGATTTGGAGTGGCACTTTGATGGCGGTTAGGCATCAGGATATTGGGGATCCTGGACTAAACATTTTCAACCCCCTCCCGAAAGTAGGATAGTTTAGGTTTTTTTTATGTTTTAGAGATGGTTAAACATAGATAGGGTTTGCATGGTCATTGGCCCGCCTTTTTTTGCCCTTTATTTTCTTGGTTTAATTCCCCAACACTTTCCCTTTTAGGTGACTAGAGATGTTAGTTCCCTGGTAGATGCAGGGCATTTTTCGTTTCGGGTGTCTTTAATTTTCGTATTTGTTATTGTGTTTGTGTGTGTGCGTGTTTGTGTGTATGACTGTTTGAGATCTGTGAGCCCCGCTAGAATTTCGCCCAGCTAACTAATGTTTCTGTCACGATTAGAGATTGGGGGGGGGGGGGTTTAATACTAACATCAATTTTGTTTAGTTTTTGTATATATTTTCATTCATTGTATAAAAATCATTGGGGTTATCAAATTTTAATTGTTATTCCCCCACCACAGTCAAATTGTACATATGGGTTTAGTTAGATTTTCACAGAGTGTATTCAGGCATTTTGGTATTTGCAGTGAGAATGGTACGTAAGAATGTGATGTTTTGGTGCAAGGGATATTGTATTGTCTGCTTGGGTCAGTGAGTGAGGCTAGCTAAGTTAATGTAAGACATATGAAGCCCAGTCTTTCCCCATCTCCCTTTTTGGACTTATGCCGCATTTTTTGTATTTTTTTGCAAAAATAAATAATTTCAGTTCAGCTCAGCACCGTCTGCCTGCCCGTCAGTCATTAGTAAGCCAGGCTTATATTTACTCTTTTATCTCGTATCTATTTTTGACTTAATATATGTTGTTAACCTTACCACCGTGTTTTGAGTTATCATTTCGTGGTCCATTACCGGTCCACATGAACGTGATACACGTTTTGGACAATCATGTCTCTTTCGAGACATGACTGACTGGGCAGAAGATTATCATGCAGTAGGCCGCCATTTCTTTCTGCTTTAGACTGGTTGCCAGCCAAGGCTATAGAACCCAATCTGGCCCATTATTTAACCCATAACTGGAAAGGAGAGACGAATTAATACCTTTGCAAGGAATTTAACAGGTATTCAAACTCGGCTCCCCGATTTATCGTTCGGAGTCGATATCCAGTGCACCACCACGCACATCCTGGAAAATGGAATAGGAAACTAAAATCATGGCAGAAAGAAAAAATATTATTATTTTAGGGTTCGATTTTTTTTAATGTTTTTCCGATGGAGACGTCACTTGATTGTTCATATTATATGCGTTCGAATGGGTATATCGTAAAAAATTAAATTTAAAAAGATAGAAAAAATAACTAAAAAAAATTTGCAAAATAGAAAATCGTAAAATAAAAATATATACGCACAGATTTACGCACACATACATGTATGTATGTGTGAAAATCTGTGCGTATTTATTTATTATCTATTACTTTATATATATATATATATATATATATATATATATATATATATAGAAGGGGAGAGAAATAAGAGTGAGAGAGATGTTTACGGTCATAAGTTCATGGGAGTACATTTGTTTGTGAATAACGCCTGAAATTAAATGTCACTTTTCAGATAATTTATCTTGGGATTTACGATCTTCATCGAATTCTTCTTCTTTTATGTGCCATGTCCTTTCAGGACGTAGACGATCATGGCTTTCCACATTTCCCTGTCCGTGTTGGCTTCTAGCACGCTTTCTCCTGTTGCACCATGCAACCCTTGTTCCGTCATCCACCTAATCAGGTCCTTCAAATATGTTATCCGCTGCTTTCCTTTGTCTCTTTTCCCCTCTATCTGACCTGTTAGTAACAGGTTCTTCAATCCCTCTTTCCTCATTGCATGTCCCAGGAACTTTAGTTGTCTCTTCCTGGTGCTCAGTCTTAATTTCCTTTTTGTCTTCATCCTTTCTAAAACCATCGAATTAGTATAGCAGATTTGCAGTTCGTAAGTCTCTCTAGTGAACGAATGAACATTGTTAGATGGCATAAATCATTATTAATATTTTTATTATTATTTCTTTTTTGCCATTTAGTTTAACCAAGTTTCAAAACCTCTGAATTTATATGTATAGTTTCCTTAGGAATATGCATTTTTTGTGTTCTTGCATTCGAACTGCTTAAATGGAAAATGTAATTTTCATCGCACTTCTTTTCAATATTCTTTGAATTTTGATCTGCAGATGTTGATACTTGATAATCAATTTCTGCTTTTATGTTGAGATTAATATCGTCTGCAGACGCGATGATTTTTCAGAAAGCAAGCTTTTGCCTTTTCAACTTCACCGGCGAGATTTCTTCGGTTTGCGTTAATTTAATCAGTCGTCGTTTTTAAATATTTATTTTCCTGTCTTCTTTTTATCTTTTCCAGTTTTTCCTGTTTCATTCGTACTGACATTATTTAGTAGATTTATTTAACTTGTGAGTTATTTGTAATTTTCTTTGTCATTATTTATTATTATAATATTTCGATTCTGCTATAATCACACCAAGTCTACCGTAGAACTAATGTAGGTTGTGGCGTGATGTTATGCCTTCATTTCTAGTTTGTTTTACCTACCATAAGGGATCTGTGTTGTTGTGTAGTGGATATCAACTTGGAACAAGAGATCGGGGGACCGAGTTTGAATTCCAGTTGAATTCTTTGTATTCACTTACGCGCAAATACCTTTGGGAAGGGTATTAATCCGTCTCTTCCTTCTAGTTATGGATTAAATTATTGGATTCTATAACCTTGGCTATCAATCAGTCTACCGCTTTCTGTAGTAGACTGGTTGCCAGCCAGGACTATACAAATTGCAACCTACTGCGGGATAATCTTTCGAAAGCGTGTATCACGTATGGCACTTGACTGACTGACTGACCTCCCATAACAACACTTAAAGTTTGGGCTGTACTTATTAAGACAAAATTTGGTATTTTTCTTAAGCTGGGATTTTCAGAAATATTTTCAATGTGTTTGTTCATTTTTTTATCATACAACATTAAGCCATAAAGAAAAGTTTGCCATTATATTATTTCCAGAACAAGGAAGGTGACAAAATAAAACACGTCAGAAAACAAATTTTAGGATAATATGAATCCGGATGAAAGCTTTTGCAACTGTTGAGAAGATTTTATCTTATTTTTGATTTTCAATTACTTTAAACTTTTAGAAAGTTATTATTATACGTTGAAAATGTGTTGGAAAATATGTTTATCAACTATCGCTAGTAATATTTTTGCTTGTAATTTCCTTATTTTTCTGTTTTACGTACTAGATTATATAGTTTGTTTTTCAAATTCCTTGATTGCTATATTATAATCCGCTGGACTTAACATATCAATTAGTTTTAGAAAAATAGCCTGGCATATTTGCTTCATTTTCCTTGTTTGTGTGTATGATGTTTCTCTTAATTTCTGTAACTGGTGCTGGATTATGTCCATACCAGCGTTTGTTTTGCATATTTCCCAGCCTATTTTACCATTGACCAGAGTAAATAGTGCTCTATTCTATGTTGGCCATTTTTATATCATTTGAAGTAAGTAAAGAACATCAAATATTATTAATATGTCATTTTTCATCTTATTTCGATTTCCCCTATGGTCGCACTACCAACCAAGTCTGCGGGAAGACCTAAGGAAGGTCGTGGCGTGTTGTTATGGCTCCATTTCATATTTTTTCTGTCTTGCCCATCATCCCTAGCCTTACATAGACAACGTTCTCCTTAGTGTGTGGGCTGTAATAATAAGACACTCCTTTGTATATCTCTTAAGCTGGGGTTTCCAGGGAGTCTTTCAACATCTTGTTTTGTTCCATTTTTTATCTTTCCAAGTGAACCTACTTCACTGGCAGAACTCTTGTTTTCAATTTCCACATATCAATTAATAGACAAGTTTTCGCTTTCTGGTTTTTAACAATAATGCCTGGCCTGTTTGCTTCACTTTGTCTGTCTGTGTAGATGGTGTACTCCCATAGAATGGTGACCTCTTCTATTTCTGTAACCGGTGCTGAGTGATGTCCATATCAGTGTTTGTTTACAGATTTTCCATAGTGTTTGCGCATTGTCCAATGTAAATATTACCCAATTCTATCGAGGCGATGTTTATATTCATGTGGGGTAAGTACATACTATTGTTTCTTGGTTTTTATCAGAAAACCTGCATTGTGGATCCATATTATTATGTAAAATATTTGCCTGAAAGTTTCTAGTAAAAAGACTTTAGTCTTGCGCTGCAAGAATAAAACCTTTAGTTTCAGATTTTAATCCAGATGCACATAACCATCGATGAGTATTAACTTTGTCAACATTGGATTTATTGAAACGTTCTGGATATTGGTCATGCAGAGGGTTGAATTGCCAGCGTTGCTTCATCTGTTCAAGAGCTTTATCTTTGGCTTTCATTTTCATATTTTTGCCGCAATAGTTAGTTCTTGGCTTTGTTTTGCTTTTCTACAGAAACTATTAACTGTAAATCTTGTGTTTTTACTACCTTCTTTTATTATTGAATATTTTTCTTTCTTTCTTCATGTTGCCTTACTAATTGTATCATCTAGTCCTTTGTTGTTTCTATGTATGTTAGTAAGCCAATAGATGTTTTCACATCTGAATGACAATTCAGAATGACAATTCTAGCTGAATAAGACCTCTTCCACCTTCTTTACGGGGTATGTATAGACGGTCTACATCAGCCTTTGGATGATGCACCTTCTGCTTAGATAGAAGCTTTCTTGTTTTAGAATCCATTCACCTGATGTCGTTCAGAGTCCAGTTTAAGATGTTGAAACTATATTGGACAACTGGGATTGCAAAGCTATTAATGGCCATAATTCTGTTCTGAGAATTCAATTTAGCTTTTAATATCATTCGTAGCCTTCTATAGTACTCTTTACGCACTATTTCTTTCATTTTTTATGGTGAATTTTTTTACCCTCATTTACACCTAAGTATTTATAAGCTTCTTCTGGCTTTAATTCTTTTATTGTTACAGCAGCGTCTAAGCTAATTGAGGATGTTTCTTCTAGTGATCCACGTAAAACTGTAGCTTTAGCACATTAATTCAAACTGAATTTCATTCTAATGTCTTCGCTGAAACATTTTACAGTTTGCAGAAAACCTTCCAGCTCATTATCATTCTTAGCATACAACTTTAAGTCATCCATGTAAAATAGATGGATTATTTTCTTTTGGCCTATTTTATAACCACATTCTATCTTATTAAGTTGACTGATTAGTGCTATATGTAGAATAGTAAGGGAGACAAAGAATCACTTTGAAATATACCTCTTTTGATGTTTATTTCTCCAGATTTAAAGGTTCCATTTATGTGATTGAGGTAAAGGGTTGTTTTCCATATCGACATGCATCGTTTAATGAAATTGATGATGACGGGTGATATCTTGTATATATTTAAAGTCTTTAAGATCCAGGAATGTGGCACACTATCGAATGCCTTACGATAATCTATCCAAGCATTATTATTATTATTATTATTATTATTATTATTATTATTATTTCTTCATTTGATTTCTGTTTTATACTCATTTCTTCCGGGACCTAACATGATAACTTATTTCAGATATTTTCCTTGATATTTTTGGGAAAATAACAAAACTAATGCAAACATTGAGATCACATATTTTACATAGATAAAGTCCTTCGTAATATCTGAGATGTAAAAATGATTACCATTTGTTTTTTGTATGTCTTTAAGTTAAGGGATGCAGTTAGTCAAACATGAAAACATAAAGAAAAATATTTAATAATGAAAGAAGTCTGTAAATAAAAAAGAATAACTTCACTGGATAAAATACCGAAGAACTAATAGTTGCAGCAAAAAATATGAAAAAAAATAAAGCTCTTGAACAGATGAGACAACGCTGGCAAGACAAAACTCTGCATGTCGAATATCTAGAATATGCTAATAAACCCGGTGTAGATTGTGCTGGTTTTTATTTTATTTTCCAAACTCAACACACAGACAAACAATAAAAATTAATTCACACCACGTGTATTTCAAAAAAATACAATTCACCCCCTACCATAATCTGTGGGGTCAAAATAAGGACAGCGCACCCAAAAGCTCGGACGTAGTGGAAAGCACACCACGTGGTCAAAAGTACGAATTTTCGACCAATCAGGGCTCGACATAAGAAACACACTATTGATCTCCCGGATCTTCACCATCAAGATAAAAGGGAAGCAGAAAATTTCAACGCTAGATTGACGAGTATCCAGCTCAAGCCACAGAGGGGCACACGGGACAGCTTGGAGCACACACACACACACACACACACACACACACACACACACACACACACACACACACACACACACACGCACAGAATTCAGCAGTTCACACAACAGGCGGTATCACGTAGCAGTGAACATTCGGTTACGGCCTACATTGCCTGGCCAAAAAAATACCTATTTTTCTCCAGTCGTGTTTCTACCCGTCGGTGGAACCACGACTGGGTTATTGCTCTCTGCTCGGAAGCAGAGAGCGCCCTCTGCCCGAAGGCAGGGGGCTGACAGTGAGAAATGTAGTCGCAACGAGAAAACGCTTTGACAAGCACTATATTTAGTAGTCCATCCCACTAAGGGCAACATGTGACACATGGACAGTTTATGAGTTGGAATGTCCGGGCTATATTGCCCGGCCAAAAAATACCTGTCTATTTTTGCCCAGTCGTGCTTCTACCCTTCAGCGGAACCAAGACTGGGTTAGTGCTCTCTGCTCGGAAGCAGAGAGCACCCTCTACTCGAAGGCAGAGTGCTGACAGTGAGAAATGCCGTCGCAGGGAGAAAACGCTTTGACGGTCACCATATAGCCCGGAAATTCCCACATGTTGCCCTTAGTGGGAGGGACAACTAAATATATTGAACATTCTTTTACACTCTCTTTCTCTCATTTCGCTCGCAACACATCGTCCTTCCTTTCCCTCTCACATTCCCAGTTCCTTTCTTTCTTCCTTTTTTACAGCTTTACGGACAACTACATTTTTGTACAAAAAATAATTCTTTTATATTTTTTACGAAAATAAACAAAAGTTTATTTTACTTTATTTGTAGTGCATTTTTTTTATTAATTGTTTGAAGGACTTCTTTGCGCCCTCTACAAGTGAGATGATTTGTAAAATATCATTTTGTGTTCAATTAATCATTCATTCATATTCATTTGCGCCGTCTACAAGATAAAGTGAATGTTCATCGATGGTTACGAGCATCTGGATGAAATCAGAAGCTGAAGACATTGTACTCGTTAAACAAGACCAGAGTCTTTTCACAAAGAACTTTCATGCAATTATCGCACATAATAATGTAGATCCACAATAAAGGTTCCGGGGTAAATGCCAGAAAACGACAGACCATCTAATCTAAAATGCTCTGCGCTTGCCCCAAATGAATATAAAAATCGTCATGTTAGATCGAGGCAATATTTACACTGGACAATGTGCAAATACTTTGGAAAATATGTAAACAAATACTGGTATGAACATCATAACAGCCCAGGAATTTTAAAACTATTAAAGCATAAAGACCTGAAAATTTAAATATAAAAAATATGGAGATTGACAAAGGGTTAAAACAGGTGAAAGTCGGTGCAGTTGGAATGATAAAAAAAAACGGAATAAGAAACACATTCTAAGAATCTCTGGAAATTCCTGATTAAGAGATATGCAAAACATTGTCTTGATAAGTACAGTACACGCACTAAAAAGCATCTGGATTAAAAGATGAAGTTGAAGAATTTATTCTAACAAGACAAGACAAATATCTTTTTACTAAAAAACTTCATACAAATATCATGCACAATAAGGCGAATTCAAAAGAAATGTTCTGCAACAAATATCAGAAAAACCATAGCCCAACTAAACTCAGATGTTCTGTAGTTCCGTCAAGTGAATATAAAAATTTTCAGGATATACTGAGACAAAATTTACTTTGGACAATTTGTAAAATCTTTGCAAAAGATGATAACAAACATTAGTTTGAACATCACCCATTAGAGAAATAGAAAACATAACATTTCTCTGTGATTATAACCTATTTAGAGACAAGAAGATTGAAAGCAAATAGGCCAGGCATAATTTTTAATTTTTTTCCAAAAAATCCTTCTTTACTGCCCAGAAGACATAGCAAGGAAGGAGTTTGAAAAACTATACATGTATGAAGACTTAAAACTCGAAATAGAAAAAATGTGGAAAATAAAATGAAGGATAGTACCAGTAATTGTAGGTGTACTTGGAATAATAAAAAAGTAACTTAGCATACTGATAAAATCTCTAGAAATCTAGAAATGCAAAAATTTTTTCGATAAGTCCAAACAACACGCTAAGAAAAACTATGTCCATATAACGTTAATTTGATGTTATGAAATCAAAAAAAAAATTCTGAAATGTATTCATGACAACAGCAAACTACCTGCCTTAGGTCATCCTGCGGTCTTGGTTGTTATTGTGACCATAACAAACATTGAAATATAATGAGGATGAAGAAGAAGATGATTATTATCATGATCTTTAATAGTAATAATAATAATAATAATAAATTATGATAATAAGTAAAATATACTATTCGAAATAAGGAAAAGGAAAATAAAAAAATCAGCAGGCATGCTAAAAAGGACGAATTTCAACCAGTTCAAAACCAAAATGATTACCGCTTACATACGAACTAGTTATGGCGAAGACTGCTTTGATCAAAGGAATCGTGCTTTTTAGTGAACATGTGTGAACTTGGCGACCTTTGGTGTATGGGTTGGTAGTAGGTAGATGAAATATATTTCCTTATTCACGACTAGTGGTTATGTAGAAGACGAATTCTAGATTTTCATCAACTTACACTTAAAACCATCTTCTATTTCCTCCTCTCTCTCTCTCTCTCTCTCTCTAAATCCCACTATCTTTTTCAATCACACTCTTTCTCTCACTCATTCTCTTTCCCACACTGAATCTCCCTCTTTCAATCATTCTCCTCCCCACTTTCGTCTAAGACAAACTCTGACCAGTCAATTTGTAAATGCAGTACTTTAACGCAGCTACCGGTAGGCAAATATTTCTTAATAAAAAATAAACAGATGCTACATAATGACAAATATCACATACATATGAAAAAGAAATAATAGTGAATATAATTATAATCATGGTAATAAACAGTGGTAATTTTAATGGATAGAATTTTTTTCTTCTTCTTGACCAGCGTTGGGAGATAAGAAATTTATATTAACAACAAATTACTTTATTATGAAATAAAATACTAATTATATTATTATTATATTATATTCGAAATGATGTCCTCATTTTTGTTCGTGTTATCACAACGTGTAGGCCGTTAGCTTTCTGGCCTTTTTCGTGTTTATATCGATCTGGGTAAACTAGAAGGAATTCTGAACTGAATTGCACACAGATTGATATAAGCTTACAAGTAACAAATACATCTTAATATCAAACCGATATTTTCTTTATATTTCGTATCTTTTTGTTTCATAAATAAGTCACTAAGTCTTGATTCATCTCTTCTGAGCTGAAATGAAAAGAGGATATTCTGTTTCTTCTTTCCAGTTTCCCCGGTATGATAATCTCCGTGACTGTTATCAGCCGTATACAGACTCCATCTGAATGTATCTTCTTGTGTTTTACTTTTTACTTTAGTCTATATGCCTACATATGGCATTCTTGAATTACTTATGACATTATGTGTAATAGATTAAGTTTATTATATGTTATATTATGATAGAGTTTGCTGCAAGTATCATAAATTATTTGTCTATACTTATGTCCTTATGTATTGTAATTATGTACACTATTTACATTGTTCAGACTGTTCTCATCTTTGTTGTCATTTTCCCCTTCAATATCTGTCTATATCTCTGAGATGAGATATTGTAATCATTTACACTATTTCCATTGTTCAGACTGTTGTTCTCATCTTTGTTGTCATTTTCCCCTTCAACATCTGCCTATATTTCTGAGATGAGGTATTTTAATTATTTACACTATTTACATTGTTCAGGCAGTTGTCAACATCCTTGTTGCTATATTCACAAAATTTAATGTATCAGCACGCATGTTAAGCCACACAAATCTACTAATCCGGCCAAACGCAACAATGAATAAAATATGTGAACATTAATACGGACTGCTTAAGAAAAATGATTGCAAACAGCCATGTCTTAATATTACATACATTGATAACCCAATACCCAGAGAATAAAAGATTTGGTTGGCTCTTGATACAAAATTTTGAATTAACGTGATACAAACACTTAGAGAGGGGACTTTAAGGAAGATAACGGATATTGAATCACCTGGAAGCCACATGACGCATGGAACGAGAACAATCTACCACAGCTAAAAAAAAATAAAGAGTTCAATTTGAAATTCCATTAACCTGGAGAGGGTCGAAGATTACAACAGCCAAAACCCTGTTAATATGTCAACAAAAATGAGGACAACAATGAAAATTTTGTAAGTAATAATAAATCAATCGAGATACACTTGGTTATTGCAGGAAAACTCTTTAACACCCTTGTAAAAATAAGCTAATAAAATTCAATAATTCGATACTGTGGTGCCAGTTGATTTTCTGTGAATCTCTACTAAAGTAATTTAATAGCCATTATCAGCATGATTTTCACCAATATTATAGTCATTCTAATCATCATGCCCAAAACGTTACTGTTTTAATTAATGCCCGGCCAAAGAATGCATTATTCATTTATCACTCAGTTTCGACATTTATTATCAGGCTTTACAGTCTCTCACTTTTCAAATTTTAATAACATTTTGTTTGCACCATTTGTTATCTGTGCGACTTGATGTCGAAATCAGTTCGTTGGCCGCATTAAAACGTTTTATGTCCTTAGCCTATTTAACGCTAAAATAGGATGAGTTTCTGCAGATTTTTTATTAAAACAATAAGAAAATGCTAATCAAGATGGAATAGTCACGAGGCCAATGGAAAGTCAATATCATGAGTACACCTATTTCAATGTAATATATATAATTTAACATATAAATTATAAAAGTATTACACATATTCAGTGAAATGATTAAGCTCACAACATATATATTAGGTTTATAGTTGTGTATATATATATATATTAATAATAATAATAATAATAATATAAATGGTTCATACTAACAGAAGTATATTTGACATTTAGTTAATTACTTAGAGAAAAAGAGAAAGAGAGAGACAGAGAGAGAGATTTTTTAAAGTTACTAAAATCCGACATTTTTAATCGCTTAAACTAATTAAAATTAACAATAATTTAAGGTAAATACACACAAAAATACCTGTATACCGAACATTAGCATCTATCTATCTATCTATCTATCTATCTATCTATATATATATATATATATATATATATATATATATATATATATTCAGCAATAATATAAATATATATATGAGAATGTGTTGCTTTCTGCATTCTGCTGAGGTCGAACAAAACTCGAGGAATTATTTACTTAATATATATATATATATATATATATATATATATATATATATATATATATATATATATTTATATTATATTATATTATATTATATTAAAAAATTAAAAAAGTAAAATACACCAAAGGGGATAATATATTGAATAAACTATTTAATATGCGCATAGTTGTGTGTGTGTGTGTGTGTGTGTGTGTGTGTGTGTGTGTGTGTGTGTCTGTCTGTCTGCATGTGTGCGTGTGCGTGTGTGTGTGTATGCACGCGTGTGAGTGTGCGTTACAAAGAATAGTAAAAGAAATAATTTTATCTTTACTACTTTTTCGGTGCCAATATCTGTTACAGATGATGACACCGGAGTCTATTTCAAACATTCAACTTTCCAAAGTGTACCAGACTATAGACAAAGAAATTTCGCCTACCACAGGTCATAAAGATTCCTTTCAAGCATTAAATCAGACTGTCGGCAATCGAAGTTGGCGTCATTGGTCTACTCTTTCTTTTACGCGCGCTTCATCCAGAGTATTGAGCACTTTAACCCTTAAAACTCTAATTAATTTTTTGTAAGTTTAGATTAAGCAATCGAACACTTAAATTTTGATTCAACTTTGCCATTTTCTAAATCTGTCTTTCATTTTACTTCAAGAAATCAATAAAGGAACGGGTTATGGGAGAGAGAGAGAATTTCAGAATAAATCATAATTAAGAAAAGTCAACATTGAAAGAACAGGATTAAAGAGAGAGTTACTGAAGATTTTTGAAGATTGAAGTTGACAGAAAATAATAAGCTAGAAGAACTTTTCACAGGCGAGAACTGCGAGAGAAGAAATTACTAGAATTTTCATTACAACTACTAGTGTAAATAATGAAAGAATGAGACTTAGTTGTCAATCAAGTACTAAAATTCGTAAATTCGAAATAACAAAGTAGAAAGCTGATCAGAAAAGATTAGCAACAGTTGTTGGAATGTGAATGAAGCTGAGATGCCAGTACAGTACCAATAACATTGCCGATATATTTTGGATATTTTCGGTATAACTAATTATAACTAAATTCAAATTTGTTGAAAATGAACAATCACAATGCACTTGTACACCGTTGAATCATGAATGAACAAAATCTTCTTCGGGAAAAAACTGCTTAATTAGAAAAAATAGACGAATGAAATAAGTGAATAGCATGCCGTAAAACAGAAGACAGTCATATTGTTACTTAGTTCATATGAGGCCTTGTGTCATCTTCGAATCTGCAAAGGTAATATGGAGAATCAATGTGTCATCCTATATATGAGCTGTGCGTGTCATGACAAACTAAAAGCAACGAATTACATTAATGTAATTTCACCTGTTTTGAAATCAAATGAAAGCAAATGAAAAAAGAAAAAAAAACAGATGGGCTTTTCATTTGCCCCAGGCGAACGGAAAATATGTTCCATTAGCTTTATCATGATTTTAACAGTAATCATTGGTGATAAAGAAATCTCATTTCAAAGAGAAATACATTTGTAATCTGAAGAAATCTATATCACTGAACTGATTCACAGAGACTCTGATGTAGTATCGTTTCGCAGTGACACTATAACTCAACGCCTTTCTGACGGAAGGGACCAGAGAGCAATATACATGCTACGTATTGCCTACATGCTCAATTTAAAATCATTGGCCCTTGCGGTGAAAAGCGTACACACAAAAACACGCACGCACGCACGCACGCATGCACACACACACACATATCTATCTATCTATCTATCTATCTATCTATCTATCTATCTATCTGTGTTTGCTCTACTTTCGTATTGAGTGCTTTAGTGTTACGGTTTTCGTTTTGGTTTTTTTTTTTGCCTTCTTACGAGTGCTTGACTTTTTGTTCATGTACTTGGTTTGTTTCTTTTTTTACTTCCCCTTCTTTTCCCTCCGAGTTTGTTCTCGGTGGGTTGTACAAGACGATTTAAATTATAGCTTGATTAATACTAGTTTTGGCAGAGTTCTCTTACTACTGGTATCGCTGTTGCTATAGTTAATATTATCTATCTATCTATCTATCTATCTATCTATATATATATATATATATATATATATATATATATATATATATACATTGTTGTGGATTCCGGGAATGGAAACCGCAAAAAATAAAGGAACAGCAACTAGAATTTGAGATAGAAAAATAGGTATATTAACTTAAAAGAACAAATTTTACCGCAGGTTAGTAATCCAGGAATACAAGTTAGTACAAAGTATAAGTCTCTGAAGTGAATCCGTAGTATGTTTAATAAGTCCACGTCGGATTCTGACGGCTGCTGTGTATTAATCGTCTGGCTGAGTGGAGCTCAGAGCTACTATAGACTGCTGACGCTGTATTCTCCGTGAAACCTCAGTATTGTTCGGTATGTTCCGGTATCGCTCTTATCTAACGGATCTCTCAGGGTATATGTCGTAGCAGGAGTATATGTATACTTAAGTCGAGTCCATTATCTTAGAAAAAGGGGTGACCCTGCAAACACACACACACACACACGCGCGCACACACACACACACACACACAAACACACACACACACATATATCTGGGTTTCACTATATATATATATATATATATTGACAGAGATATGATGACGGACACTCCCATTGATTTCGACTTATGGTGATCCGACAACCTCATTCAGATTTTACGTTTGTGTCGTATGTCATATTTCCGGAGCGCTAGTAACCTGCATTCAAGTCTTCAGCGAGAACCTCTAGACATACCCCCAAAAATTTCGTGATGCTTCTTGCAATTGTCTTTAGTCTCTAAATTATGATAAAAAAAGTAGACTTGGGTAATTTAACAATTAAAGATTTAAGATATTGAATGCACGTATGACAACGAGGCCAAACAAATAAACATCGTAACAGTATAAAAGAGATTAGGAAAGACAGACAGAAGCACAAAGAGAGACAGAAGCACAAAGAGAGACAGAAGCACAAAGAGAGACAGAAGCACAAAGAGAGACATACAGACAGAGAAACAAAGGAGAGATAGTTGTTGAGATACATGATTGTCTATGTGCTGAATACACATAACTTATACAAAGTGCGATGAAAAATGAGCTCCATATTTTAATTTCGATTTCGTGCATGCGAAGCTTTTGTCAACTACACAGTATAGAAAATTCGGTTGGGCACTGTCTGTAGCAAAAAGAGCGCCATGACGCCATTCAATGTTGTAACAGCATGCTCTACAGCTTAACAATCGCGCCGAAAACAATACATACATTTCAGTGTGTTTAGATTTTCATTGCAGGTCAACGCTGAAAATTCTGAAACATATGGATATCTAATGTTGATTACGTATATGTTTAGAATGATTACTAGTAATGTCGACGTTACTCCTCTATTCAACTTCCCAGAGGATCACAGACTCAACAGGATGGTCTACATAAATCCCTGTGAAGACGTAATGATTTTCTGGCTCTGTCACACAAGAGGAAGAAACCAGTCATGGCTATCATCGTCGACCACATCAACCCTTACATCTGGCTACCTTACTCCACAGACTGAAGCCACCTTATTTAATACATGTGGGGCGCAGTTTATGCGAGATACAAAAACATTCCTTGAAAGAAAAGATGAGCTGAAGGCATAAACACTTCAGAAGAGTTATAAAGTCGTCTAGAGGCCGTGGTTCAAGATAAGGGGATTTTGTTAAATATATTTACTCTTAAACATTTTAATATATTTTTTTGCAATGTGAGTAAACATATCTCTTAAAAATTGATGACACTGTTATTTTTATTTATGCGTAATTCACACTAAAACTTCTTCATAACACACACACACACACACACACACGTATATATAGCCTTTGAGATTTGAAAAAAACATCACTCGACCGGCGGAAAATTTATTCTTTTCTATGTGCCTTGTCCTTTCAGGACGTAGGCAATCATGGTTCTCCATGTCTCCCTATCCCTTGTGGCTCCTAGTATGTTTGCTCCCGTTACTCCTGTCAACCCCCGTTCCGTCAGCCACCTAATCAGGCCCTGCAGATGTTATCCGCTGCCTTCTCTTTCCTTCTATTTGGCCAGTCAGTATCAGGTTCTCCAGGCTCTCCTTCCTCATTGCGTGTCCCAGGAACTTCAGTTGTCTCTTCCTGATGCTCAGTATCCATTTTCTTTTTTTCTTTTTGCCATTCTTTCCAACACCTCATTGTTGCTTGCGTGCTCAGTCCGCAGCATCCTTCTGTAGAACCACATTTCCGCTGCTTCCAGTTTTGACCTTATTTTCGATGTTATTGTCCAGCATCCACTGCCGTATTGAAGAACTGACATCACGTAGCAGTCCAGCACTCTTTTCTTTGTTTCCAGTGAGATTTTCCTGTGTGTTAGTATTTTGCTCAGCTTCTGGAACGCGTCTTTTGCCATGCCAATTCGCCTTCAGATCTCCGTGTCGCATTTTCCATCTCCAGTTAGGACACTTCTTAGGTATTTAAATTTTTGTACTTACTTGATTCTGGTATCTCCCACATTTATTTGGCATTTTGGGTTGTATCTTTTGCTGATGACCACGCACTCAGCTTTCGTAAAGTTTATTTGTAGTCCTTTTCTGTCACTCTCCACCGCTACCTTCTGTATGAGGTCTTGTAGTTTCCTTTCTGTGTCCACAATCAGCACTGTATCGTCTGCATACCTTATGTTGTTCAAGTTGTGTCCACCAACAATAAATACTGGCGTGTCATCTAGGGTCCTCAAGATATTCTCACTGGACAGATTGAACAAATCTGGTGTAAAGACACATCCTTGTCTTACGCCTTTTTCTATCTTTGTAAATCTACTGAGATCGTTACCTGTCCGTATACATGCCGTTTGCTGCCAGTAGAGATTCTTGATCACTCTTATGTCTTTGCCGAAAATATCTAGGTTGCCGAGCATCTCTATCAATTCTTTGTGTCGTATCTTGTCGAATGGCTTCGCATAGTCAATGAAACATAGGTACAAATCTTTCTTCATTTGTATTGCCCTTTCGGAGAGCATCCTAATCATGAATATGGCGTTCCTTGTTCCAGTGTCTTTGACGAACCCGCAATGTTCCTGCCCTATCTCTGGCCTGATTCTGCATCTCGCTCTGTTCATCAGGATTCTGACCATCAATTTGGTAATGTGGCTCATTAAGCTGATAGTTCTTTGTAGTTCACACTCGTTTGCACCGGGTTTCTTCGGCAGTGCTATAAATATCAACTTGCATAGGTCGTCTGGTATTATTCCGCTGCTATAAATGTCGTTTATTATGTCAGTAATTTTGTCTAAGGCTGTCAGCAGCTCTATCACTATGCCGTCGGGACCAGTTTCTTTGTTTCTGTTCATTTTGGCCATTGCAGCTTCCACTTCGGATTTTAGTATTTCCGGTCCATTCATCTTCTTGTGTATTCTTGGTTGTTCTCTCTTGTCGCAGAAAAGATCCTTTATATATTCTTCCCATCGCTGGAGCATTTCCTCTTTCTCTAATATGATTGTTCCATCCTTGGATTTTATGCATCCTGTTGAGGAGCAGGATTTTTGTCCTGTCAGTTCTCTTATCTCTTTATGCATCTCTGCTTTGTTGGTTCTGATCAGTCTCTCTACATCTTCGCATTTGTTGTTGAGCCATTCCTCCTTGGCTTGTCTGCATTTATTTCTCATCTCCCTGTGAAGATTCTTGTACTCTGCTCCATGTCTTGGCGTTATTTCTCATCTCCTTTGCATCATGTGGAGGATCTCTTCGGTCATCCATTCGTTTTTTTTTTCTGCGTCTAATTTCCTTTGGGGCTATGTTGTTCGCTGAGGTCTCCATTGCTTCTTTTAGTGACTCCCATTTTGAGTGTCCTTTTCCAATTTGTTCTCCATATATCTTCCTCACGGTCTTATTGTATTCTTTCTGCAGGGTGAGGTCATTCTCTAGCGTGTCATATTGCAGCCTTGGTGATGAGCTTGTCTTCTTCAGTCTTCGGAGTTTCACCCTTAGTTTGCAGATGACTGGGACGTGGTCACTTCCGCAGTCGGCACCTGGGTATGTTTTGCATTGGACCACTGCGTTCCTGAATCTCTTGTTTATAGTTATATAATCTATTTGGTTCTTCGTGTCGCCTCCTGGGTTTCTCCATGTCCATAAACGCCGTTGGTGTTCTTGGAACCAGGTGTTAGTAATTACCTTGTCATTGGCTGAGCACCATTGGAGCAATTTTTCTTCTCGTTCGTTGCGCTCCCCTAATCCAAAGTTGCCGCTCTCTTCTCATTCTCTATCTTTACCTACCTTGGCATTCAAGTCCCCCATTATAACCCTAATTTCTTGAGTTTTGCACTGGGCCTTGGCATTGTCCAGTATTTAATAGAAAGTTTCTATCTCATCCTCTGAACTCTGACTTGTCAGCGCATAAACTACTATAATATTTATATTGAATGGCCTACCCAGCAGTTTAACTAAGAGGACTCTCTCTGAAAGCTGACAGTATCCAATAACACATTCTTTCACTTGTTTGTTTAGTATTAAACCGACCCCTTTTTTGTTTTTTTTTACCTCCTGCATATTTATCCTGTGGGTGTCGCTACTGAACTCAACCCAAAATCATTTTACTCGACCGTTTCTATTTTCTTAATAGTGACGTAAACATACCGTGAATCGCTGACGAAAAGCAAAAAATGAAATTTTAATTAAAATTTCAAACGTGTTATATAGGATTTAATTTTTTTTTTAAATAATAACAACAAAATTGAATCTTTACTCATTTATAATAGAAAAACATTTTCATGATAAAAATTTGTTTTTCTTAAGTTTTAACATCATGATATGCTTCTTTTCATTTTTTGTCAATTGAGTGTAGTTACCTAAGTTTCTTCTGTTTCACTGCAACCTCCATCTCATAGATGATAAAAAATAACAAATCTGATTTTCTCAACGATTTTCTATAAAAAAAATATTTGTATAATTTGTTTTTCGTTGCGTTGTCGAAGAAGTATGCGCACTTTTATTTCGTCCTTTCAAATGTTCATTTTACTTTTCGTAAGCTGGAAGTCAAGGATAATATTTATTTAAACTTAGTCTCTAAAATTCTGTGAGCGTCTTTAATCGGGGCGACAGGGTCATTTTGGCTCCACTCTAAATACGTTAATTAAACGAATGTTTACACTGACCGGGATGATAAAAGTTCATTGTAGATAATTCTAAGTAACTTGCAAATCTTCTATGGCATACTTTTGGGTTGTAAAACGAATCATATTTCCTTTTTTTTTTTCATTGCGAAATTTTTAATCGACTGAGAGCGAGTAATCCCCCAATTAAGTTTTAAATCGACTGAGCCGATCGGCCGAGCGAAATCTCAAAGGCTTTGTATATAGCGGAGGTGCCTATAACACACCGCACACCGGAAAGCACACACACACGCACACACACATACAAAATAAGGTAGAATAAATTACAATAACCACGCGCACATAGACATGCACACGTGACACGGTCACGGCCCATCACACGCTACTTGATTAATCAGATAGATAAAACAACAGTAATGAAATTGATACTCTTCAGCCCGGTCAAAGAGTCAAGTGAACTATCAGATCACACTAAGATTAACCACACATACAAGCAGACCGATATCATCAGAACATAAAGGCCCCAACTAGAATACACACACGTACACACACACATACAGCAGCTAAAATACACACACATAGACACGGACACACACACACGCACACGCGCACACACACACGCGTACAGCAGCAGTGGACAGCCTGGAACTGCCACACACACACGTACAGACACACACATACGTACAGCCACACACACACATATAGCAGCCATGCACAGCCGCAGTGGACAGCAGCAGTAGACAGCCCGGAACAGCCATTCTTAGAGAGGCCGTGAAGAGACCCGTACAGAAAAAAGCTTCTCTGCCATTCTGAAGATGAGATTTTAATCTCGAAATATTAATGCTTAATAAATAGGTAATACACAAACACTTCTTTACCTTCCTTTATTTTACTCAACGCATTGTAACAGCCTTCAAGACATAACCCATATAACTATTTTACACAATGCTTCAAGCAAATTACAAAACTTTATTATATATATATATAATGAGAGAGAGATTTGGGCCTGTTATTCACAACAAAATGTGCAAACACATGTAAACAAATACTGTTATGAACATAACCCAGTACCGATTACAGAAACAGATGTCACCATTCAATAGGATTACGCCATCTACACCGACAGGAATATTGAAGCAAATAGGTCGGAGATTATTGTAAAAGAACAAAAAAATATTGCCTTTTAATTGATATGGCTTGTCCAGCGGATTGTAACATAGCAACCAAAGAATTGGAAAAACTACCAAAATATAAAACCTGGAAATTGAAATAAAACAAATGTGGAAATTGAAAACAAGTATAGTACCAGTGATAGTTGATGCCCTAGAAATGATAAAAAATGTAAGAAGATTATGCATCGAAAGAATCACTGGGAACTCAATCTTAAGAGTAGGTACCTCCATTACATCACAAAAAACAGCATATTATGAATTTAAAAGGTCCAAAACTTAATAAAACTAACTTTTTCCATCAAAATGTTTATAATAATATTAGGAGGAAAGATCAAAGTAATTATTATTTATTTTATAAAATTTTTTAATCCCTTTTAACATGGTCGAAATTTTGGCATGAAATTTTGTTTTTATTTGAGTTAGCTTTGCGGAAAATGTTACGAATATATTACAATCGATGACGTAATTTTTCGTAACTCACTTTTTCGGTGACAGACACATTATTTTGAAAATTCTCGCAAAAATCTAATAATTGTCGGATTTGAATTAAACTTTCAGTATTCATTCACAAAGGAATTAAATTATTTTTGAAAGTATTATTTTTTTAAAATATTGAAGAAAAAATTTATTTTAAAACTTTGTTACCCACATCCACGTAAATTAATGAATTTTTAATAAATTTTAATAACTGCAAATTATTGTTTATTAGTTAAATGCATAAATTATTGAGGAATATAAACCATCTATTTCTTTTATTTAAAATTATTCGGCACTGTCCGAAAATCTGCTCGGAAGAGTAAAATAAAAAATGCAACATAACTCTGATACAATTTAATTTGATATGCTTTTAATTGCTGGAATAAATAACAATAATCAAGGACGTTATAATCTGAAAAATGTTTTTTTCGATTACTAATAAAATTTTAAAATAATTGTTTTCAGATTTTATTAATATAATAATTCATAATGTTCTAAAAATATTTTTAAAATCTTTTAAAGATTGTTGACCTTTTTTAGCTAAGAAGTGATGATTATTTTGCCTATCAAAAAATAAAAAAAATAATAAATATTTTTCATCCCGTATGTTTTTAAATAATTAAAAAAGATTTCTTGTGTAAATAAATAGGTTTATTTAAGTACGACGTTCCATAGGCGTCATTACAATTTTCCATAGGGTTCATATTTTTTTTAGAAGTCAAAAATTTGTTTTGGATTATTCCCCTTACATGGAAAACGACAAGAACCGCACTTTGATTCTGATTCAAGTCTCTTCAAGACGCTTATAAAATTCAACAGCCTGTTTTGCAAGTCATACCTTAAACATTTAAAGCAACTTTTACATTTTCATTCCTAATTTTCTTATTTTGTTAAAAAAAAACAATAATAATTTTGAAATTCACAATTTGTGGAGGTATCTAAATTATCAAAAATACATATTAAAATAAAAATTAATAAATGTCATAACATTTCATAAATTATTGAATTATCTGCCGTTATTTTCATTTTGTTATTAAATTGTAATTATTTTTAATTTTTTCATAAAACATCTTCAAACGTAAGCCTACAAAGCTAAACTAACTAAAATTCCAACAAATATTAGATAATTGCTGAAAACTGTGTTAAATTTTTAATTTTAACATGGTTAAAAAAAAACGATTTGTATGAATAAGATTTATACTAAATTCGCCTTCCATACATTTGGGCGGATACTGTAAATCATCAGTTGTCAGCTGCTGCTAAGGTAGTGATAAGGTGGTGAGAGCTGTGATAACAAGGCTACAGTAATTGAGAAATGCTTTTTGAAATATTTTTCAAGCAAAAAGCAAGTAGAACTTGGCAGTAGATCAAATTATTTTAGTAGTGGTTGTCTTTGAAAAACAACCGAGAAAATTGCAATGGCTCATAGTGAGAATTTGAACTGAGAACAAGATGGTAGATTGCCTGAAAACTGCCATTATTTAAGCTGTGAGGATTTGCCAAACATTCTTGTGTTGAGACTAGTCTTGCTGACGCCATGCTTAAAGAACATAAATTATATTAATTACGAACCAATCTGAACAACCTCCCAGATGAGATCAAGTCCCAAGTAGGCATCTACGCAGATGACACTACAATATACTCCCGCTCCAGTAAGAAACCTGTCGTGGCGGACAGACATAATCTCGCTACTGGCCTTGAACGGGATCTACACTATGTGGTGAACTGGGGCAAGAAGTGGCTTGTCAACTTCAATTCATCTAAGACCAAGCTGTTGTCTGTCAACCATTACATTCATCCTCTTCTGCCTCCCATAAGCATGGACCAAGTGATTCTCCCTGAGAGTAATACACTACGCCTCCTCGGACTTACCCTGTTCTCAGACCTCAAATGGAACCACTATATTGAATCCATAGCAAAAACTACTGCTAAGAAGATTGGGTCACTTTGTCGATCCCGGATGTTTTTTCCACCTGAATCCATCCTGCATATATACAAGTCAACCATCCGTCTGTGCATGGAGTACTGCTGCCATTTATGGTCAGGTGCCCCTGCCGTTCTCCTCAGTGTTCTTGACAAGCTCCAAAGTCTGTAATGTGATAGGTACTGATCTGGCGACTCGACTGCAGCCACTTCCCCATCGTCGAAATGTGGCCTGTCTTTGTCTCTTCTATAAATACTTTCATGGCTTCTGCTCGGATGAGCTTAAGTCACTGATGCCTCCTCAACAGGTGTTTACTCGTGCAACCAGACTGGCAACTGGGTCCCACCCATTCATAGTCAGGTTAGCCAAATGCAGACGACAATTCTACTCCTGCAGCTTCCTCTCTCGCACTTCCCGCCTGTGGAACTTGCTCCCGTATTCTTGCTTTCCTGACGGCTACAACCCCCAGAAATTTAAATGCAAAGTCAATACCCATCTACTAACCACTGGACTCTAGCTCTCTCCCCTCCCCTGTATAACCTTCCCTTTCTCTCCACCTATGTATCTGTCATCGAACCTGCTTTCTCAGCTTTCTGTTGTTAAATTCTAACTAGTTTGTACTCCTCACTCTTTT
Organism: Ascarosepion bandense; assembly: GCA_037127315.1. NCBI lineage: Eukaryota > Metazoa > Mollusca > Cephalopoda > Sepiida > Sepiidae > Ascarosepion > Ascarosepion bandense. The sequence continues at coordinate 4,545,987 of JBBBDQ010000324.1, read as the reverse complement.
CTAATTAATCTTTTTACATTTATGTAACCCCCTGCACATCAGTGGCGTTTCCGCCTTGCTCGGGGTGAAATGATTAAAAAAAAAATTCTAACTGGTTTCCACCTGCAATGTGTTCATTTTATCAATTCTTGTCAACATGTTGCGTACGTTTGAAAGCGGTGTATGTACCTGCTAATTTCCCGCTAAATCTGTACATAGCCACTTCACAATTGAACTGAGAAGAGATAGATTAATACCATTCCCAAGGGTATTTCTGCTTAAGTGAATGAAACGACTTCGACTAGAATTCAGACTCGGATTTCCGGTTTGACTATAAATATTTGGAAGCCGGCAATTATTTTGCTTGCTATCTGACTCAATAATATTATTGTTATTAGTATTATTATGTCATTTTTCATAATGTTTCGATTTCTGCTATGGTTGCACTACCAACCAAGTCTGCGGGAAGACCTCAGGCAGGTCGTGGTGTGTTGTTATGACTCCATTTCATGTTTTTTATCTCCCCTAGCGTTACATAGACAAAGTTCTCCTTAGTGTGTGGGCTGTACTTAACAAGACAATTCTTTGGATATCTCTTAAGCTGGGGTTTCCAGGGATTATTTCAATGCGTTGTTTTGTTCCATTTTTTATCATTCCAAGTGCACCTACTATCACTGGCACAATTCTTGTTTCCAATTTTCACATATTTTTTCTATTTCAATTTCCCGGTCTTTATATTTTGACAGATTTTCGAATTCCTTGGTTTCTATGTTACAATCCGCTGGACAAGCCATATCAATTAAGAGGCAGTTTTTTCTTTCTGGTTTTTAACAATAATGTCCGGTCTATTTCCTTCAATTTTTCTGTCGGTGTAATCTTTTATTTGCGTAACCGGTGCTGGGTGATGTTCATACCAGTGTTTATTTTTATTTCATTTTTCATAATATTACAATTTCTGCTATGGTCGCACTACCTACCAAGTCTGCGGAAAGACCTAAGGCAGGTCGTGGCGTGTTGTTATGGCTCCATTTCATGTTTTTTCTGTCTTGCCCGTCATCCCTAGCATTACATAGATAACGTTCCCCTTAATGTGTGGGATGTACTTAATAAGACAATTATTATTATTATTATTATTATTATTATTATTATTATTATTAAGAAGCTGAAGAAAAAGGAGGGAAAAATTGCTGAAGAGCTTGATCATATTTTGCGAAAAGTGTTGTTTCTTTGAAATTCTTGTTCTGATTTAACAAATTATTATACCTGGTGTAATCAAAAATTTCCTCTGTGTAAGAAAATTATATAATAATAATAATAATAATAATAATAATAATAATAATAATTAGAAGAAGAAGAAGAAGAATTAGAAGAACAAAACAAGAGACACATTAACACAACAAGAATCTACGACTGACGCCATTTCGGTCGGGTTTCAATTCTGGGTAAAAAAGCAATCGGAATCTAACCGTACTGATGAGCTGTGATACGGCGAAACAGATCTGTCTGCGGATGACAATATATATATATATATATATATATATATATATATATATATATATATATATATTTACAGATGTTTATATTATAATGATAACTTTATAGCTATTTCTATTTTCTGAGAAAGTTAAAAACTCAACTACAAGTGTAATTACAAATGAGGAAGTTACAAGATAATTTTAAAATGATTTTTTTACCTTCTGTAAAGAAACATTTTCTATTGATTTTTTGTTTTTTTCACGCAATTATTTTTATCTCATGCATAATAATAGTTGTTATTTACCGTTTCAAATAAAAGCTGCTGTAAAAGTGAATAGTTTCCCTTTTATAAAAATTTAAAAGGAAAAAAACTTTAAGAACAGTTCAGCAGGAAGTAGCAAGCTGCAAGTGATACGTCATAACCGGTCGATATGTTCAGTTAGTTTCCGCCACTTGTTTTCAGAAGTCCAAAGTTGAAATTTAATTTCCGCTTTTAAGAAGACATTTTTATTATTCTAGAGACAATTTTAAGTCCATTGCACATATTTTATATATTTGTTAAATTTTATTTCAAACGAATTGTTTCTTTCATGTTTTTGTGCTTTCTCTTCTCTCCCGTCTGATTCTTTCCCATAAAATCGCTCTAAGCAATAACACCGAACATTCATAATATAGAGTCCAAAACTTTTGTAGTATTCATTTCCCTAATAAATCCTTTTCTATGAAAATCACAGTGAAATATTGACCCACGATTTTTTGTTGATGAAATAAACTTGAATGGCAATACAAAAGAATTTACCGAGAATATGAAAATTACTTTTTCTCAATAAATCAGATTTTTATTCCTAATTTTATTTGTAAATAACAGGAGAATATTTTCATTCAATATTTTATTTTCTTCATCAAAACAAAACTTTTGTGTCGAATCATTAAAAATTAACTTGGCTTTCTGGATAAATTTTATGTTTTATATTTTTACAATTGACCTTTCGAAGATATTTCAAATTTACCTCAATAAAGCTTCATACAAAATACCATCTAAACATTCCGTCCAAATCTGATGGGAGAAACACCCTTTCTTCATATATATTTAAAGCAGAAAGAATAACAACAAAATGTCGTTATTGTGAACAGTACTGAAAAAATAATGAATTTATTTTAATCATATCCATTCATGCGAAGCAGTAAACTCACTAAGAGTACTAAGTGTGAAAGAATATGAGCCAGAAAAATAGAGGAGTAATCAAGAAGTGTGTAAATAGCAATTGGCATTGGAATTAACTTTTTGAAGATCAAAGTTACTATAACAAATGGAAATGGGAGAGAGTTATACAATGAAAAAGTGAAAGAAATAAACTTTCAATTTATAACTTACAGTTTCATTTAGTCGATTCAAATGAGAATAGATGAGACAATATCACCAATCTAGCTCAAAATTCATAAAGTCTAGGTAACATAGCGAAGATTTCATCCTAACAATTACAATGATGGTAATTATGTAAAATTGTGGTGATACTGAACAAAAGCGATGGACCGGATGTTTGCGTTTTTACGACCAAAAAGTAAATGATCAAAGGTCGTCGCTGCCCCGCCTGCTTCGCGCAGATATTCCGGTTGAAAAATAAAAATTAATTAATTATTAAATTTCCAGATCGCCAGCCTACGCAAATTTTATTTATCAGCCAATGGGAAGCCCAGAACCAAATACAAGTGTGAAATCCCAAATGAGCTGCTGTGATCCAAAAAGAAGATATAAAAAGCGGATACAGAAAGCATCGACGGGCTGACTGACTCGAGGAGAAGAGAGGCATTAGATCTCCCTTGAGCAAAGTCAAACGGCTTACTACGCTCGCCTCCCTAACCTCTTTTATTCTTCCCTGACCTAAGGAGCGAATACATCAAAGACATTCGTTACTTACACGCTCCCAAATTCCTAAGCATTAGTTCTCTTTCAGCAGTTTATTGCCATGAACATTTTAACCTCCTTTGGACCTATACTTCAAATATTACTTCAATTGTAAAAACATTAATTGATATGTGTATATATAAAATGTTATTTTTCTACTCAAATTACCTTTCTTGATTTGTAATCATTTTATGACTTATACTGGGCTATCTGCAACAAGGCCTAATTCCGTTAACCCGCAACAGTATACAACTACCCTTCACTAGAACGGACACTACTAACAGAAAAAAATAGATAAGCAACCTACTATAAAATACATAAAGAAGTTATATTAAGGTGGTAGGACAATGACTTAATCCAATACGTCAGGTTTAGTCTAACAATATTTTTACTTATTTACCCGCCATATTTTTGTGTTGGGTGGGTACCGAATCATCTTTCAATTGCGTCTCTGTCCTCGAAGACAGAATGCGGCTGAGTTGTGGCTTCATCCGCGAGAGTAAGGTCGCAACTGAGAAAAATTGCACTGAAAGATGTCCGGTCCCAGGAAACAGTGTCGCACGGTCGCGCCACCCCATTGCAGCAGAGGAGCGAACCAGGTGCTCGTCACCAGGGCCAGCTCAACCGGCGGTAGAGAGGACAGGGGAATTTTTGTCCCTGAGCCTGTCAGTACGCGGTCTGTCCCCCACCTAAAAAAAGACCTTGTGTCACATCCAGCTCCAGTGGGGAGCAGTGTAAATACCATATTTTTGCTTATTTTTTGGTTTTAATGAAAAATATCTAGATATACAGCAACAGCACTGGACTATATGTATATGCTTCTAAAAGCGTACAACAAATATGCACACCCTTGTACTGAGTCATTGTCTTAAAAAAAGTGTGTAAAAGAAAAATATTAGTAATTTTATTAAATGAATTAATTGATTGACTGATTCATATTCTTCGTTTTATTAACACTGTTCAGCTTATTTAAAGCCAGAAAATATTTTTAAATTGTAAGGGTATTTTTGTGGAGATAATAATGATTTAGTATTAAATGTTTTACTAATTAACTCAGATCTCGGGGATACGAAGTGGATTCATCTATTTCCCAGGCGTATATTATGCATAAGTTAATACACACTACAGTTAAAATATTTGTGGTAAACCCAGCTGTTTTAAATTTGTCAGAAAAATAGTTGTTTTGTAATTTATACAAGAGAAAATATACACGACAAAATCAAGTGAGACATGATATATTATTAGAAATTTGATCATGACAAAAAGAAATAAGTATATTATGATTAGACTTCGATTTCGTAAAAATATCCTGCAGCACAAATTTTCGGCATTCGCTGCAAATGTTTCTGAAAGTATAAGTTTGATAGTCGGTACCATTTTGTTTTCAGTAACTCTTAGAACAATTTTCATTTCTTGAGTGGAAAAGGTTTCCCTCTAATGTCAAGTTTATCCCTGGCTAAATATTGTGGCCTCGAAATTTTCAAATCTTGTATGTAACAAACTCTAATCGGATTGAAACTAAGCTCTCCGATTGACATTTCCAAGGCGTTATTGACATTTCCAAGGCGTTATCCATTACGCCACTCGCACATTTTTTTTAATCATATCACCCCAAGCAAGGCGATAACGGCACTGATGCGCAGGGGGATACGTAAGGGTAAAAAGAATAGAAAAGAGAAAGCCGGAAACCACATCCTAAACAGGGAACAAGGGATGAACCTCTTCACCTGTTCAATAGATGTGGGTGGAGTGTGAACCGGGCGATAGTTTAGTCTATCTACTCCAATTAAAAAAAAAAATAAAGAAAAGAGTGAAAAGATTGGAAAAGAGAAAATCGGAACCGCATCCTAAACAGGAAACAACGGATGGACCTCTTCACCTGTTCAATAGACGTGGGTGGAATGTGAACCGGGCGATAGTTTAGTCTATCTACTCCAATTAAAAAAAAATAAAGAAAAGAATGAAAAGATTGGAAAAGAGAAAATCGGAACCGCATCCTAAACAGGAAACAACGGATGGACCTCTTCACCTGTTCAATAGACGTGGGTGGAGTGTGAACCGGGCGATAGTTCTAAGGTTAATATTAGTGACATTCTAAAGAGATCACCCATCTAGATATTTGACAGGTGTAAACATTGCTTAACTTCGGTGATCGTACGGGTAAAGCTACTTCAACATAATAGAATCCTAATCTTGGAATAACAAATATTTATTAATTTTCCTCTTAATTAACATCCGTATTTATTTAATTTTCTTTTGTGTCTCATGAAAAGTGACTGAATTAAAAAAAAGATTTAATATTTTAAAGCTTTTTAATTTGCAACCTTATTTTAGTACATTGGTAATCATGGCTTTCCACCACTTCCTATCTATCGTAGCTTTAAGCAATATTCCTGCTATTCACTGTTCTGCTATTCAAATTCATAATCTCTTCAGCTATATTAATCGTTTCCTTCCCCTTTTTAGTCTACAATATATTCCAAAATTGTGAATATCTTCAATTCATTTGTCATAATTATGTGTGATAGAGGTTTCAAAGGTCTCTTTCTGATTATAATTACAATTTTTCTGTTCTTTTTTGCTGGAAAACTCTATATTGCTCACATTTTCAATTCATCGTATTCTCAGCGTCCGTCTCTACAACTATAATTCTTTTGTTTTAATACTCGAATTCGTGAGAAAATTCTCTAGCATTCACCCTAATATATGCGGATCGATAGTATGGAACATTTCAGAGCGTTTTTTTTCTTTAGTAACGATATTCCCTATTTAATACTACTTCCGCTTCCAAATTAATTTTATAATGTATATGTGGTTACTTAATGTTTTGAAAAGGGGCTTGTGTTATTTGTTTGGTTTTAGTAGACATATATTGCTATTCAAAGGCACGGTCGAATTTTTGTCTCGATTTACGTCAAATCAATAGTATTAGAATTTCTGTATTTGTTTTATTTTCCTATATACCTAATTATTTTCGCGTATCTTCTAATGTCCATTTTGTTTATCATATATTGTTAGTTTGTTTCTTCTTTCGGTTTTCCATTGCCCCGTATATAACAGTTACTATTATATTGTTATAATTATGTTTTATATTGATGCTGTCCCATACTCACAAACAAATAAAGGACAAGACCAGCAAACTGGAAACATTTGGGCAGCAGATAAGGTTGTGGATTAGCACCAAGAAGACTGAAATGATGTCAGTGAACGTGAACAGGCCTGCTCCTGTCAAAGTGAATGGAGAAAATCTACGTCGTACAGACAAGTTCACTTATCTGGGCAGTATTATCAGATCCTAGGGAGGCAAGAAAGAGAATATTCAAAGCAGACTGAGCAAGGCCAGGAATGTGTTTAAGGAAAAGAACAACATCTGGAGATCAACACAGTACAGCACAAACACCAAAGTCAAGCTCTACCAGAGCTGTGTTGTATCTACTCTCCTCTATGGATCTGAGTACTGGAGAATGACTTAGGTGGATCTCGCCAAACTTCGATCCTTTCACACCATATGCCTTCGACGAATACTGAGAATATTTTGGAGGGAGAAGATCTCCAATGAAGACCTGTTGAAGAGACGCAAGAAAAAAAACATGGGCACCATCATTACAAAAATAGGTAGAGATGGATTGGGCATGCGCTCCGGAAAGATCCACGGTCAATCACAAGAACAGCACTGCACTGGACCTCAGATGGCAAAAGAAAGAGGGGAAAACTATGGAGAATTACGTTGGAGAATGAGATGAAAGCCATGCAATAACTCTTGGGGTTTATTGACTAGTCTGGCCCAAGAGAGGCAGAGGTAAAGAAGCTTTGTTGCTGTCCTGCACACCATTAAGTGTAACAGATGATGAATGAATTAATTATATTGTTATTACGATCAAACATGCCATTACTAATATTTGTATTTAACAATTGTTTTACATTGAATTTTAAAGCTTTCATTGATGAGAATGAGATTTAAATTGATAAAATTAAGATTTTATTGTGTTCTTACGAAATAAAAATAGTTTTATAATTCTAAATACATGTGTCACATGTACTTAATCTTAGGAATAATTTCACGTAAAGATATTTATTACGTATATATTCGAATCATTTTACCGTTCGCCGCAATCTTAAACATTCTCGTCTAGGGTCAGACCATATCTTTCCTGCATGGAGTATGAATAAACATATATATATATATATATATATATATATATATATATATATATACACACTACCAGCCATAATTATTAGGCAAACGTAGTGGTTTAAAAAATGATGTATTTTATACTATTTTTTAGTATTCATTGCCAAGTGAATAATTGTAAATGATAATAGAATGGTTCTTTTATTAATATTGCACAATAACATGTGCATCAAATGAATTTATAAATATTTAATAATTACCTATATTGCAGTTTCATCAATGAAAGAATGAAGAAAATTTAAGGTGATTCGGACGAGTTCATCTTTGCTTTATTGCCTTGTAAAATTTTGCAAATTAACAAATGAACCATTCTATTTTCATTTAGCAATAAATATTAAAATATTATGAACTACATAATTTCTTTAAAAGTTCAAACTTAGCTGGCCTTATAATTATGACCGGTAGTATTTATATATTATATATATATAAGAGCTTATTCTTACTCCATGTATATATTCTTTTAAATATTTCCGTTGGTCTTTTTTAATTACTGACCGTTTGTAGAAACATAATTTCACCGATGGAATGTGGTTTCACTGTTTTTTCAACAAATATTTTCACTGATTATGCTCTGAAGAGGTTGTCTCCATTGTGCCCTCTAAACATATACTTACTATTTAGATTTCTAATTACGTCTCACTCATTTACAGTCAAAACAGTCAGATATAAACGCCATTTTATTCAAACACTTACCGCCTGGGGATACTTGCTTCCCTGATAGCTAAAATCTCCATGAGTTTAAGTGAACCGATAATTACCAACTTTTATTTCCTTGACGCTCATCTGTTTCTTATCATTCCCTTGCCTTTTTTGTATCGTTTTTCTCTTCGTTATCGTTCTACTTTCGCGTAACGTCCTATGCACAAATATTCCCATCATTTTTTGTCATTTCTCTCAGATCCATTGTAAAGTTTTCCTCCTGTTTTTCTCAATCTCTTTTTATGTAACCCGCTAAGCACCAGTGGCAGTCGCCTTGCTTGCGGTGAAATGATTAATGAAAAATAAAGAAAATAAATTGAAACAAATGCTTTAGTTTCCTTTCTTTCAATAGACGAGCAGCTTTAGTCGCCCTGGAGTGACAGGGTGTAATCAATTTTTTTTTCGCAACTTAAGTTATTTGCAATAGTATGCGGCAATATGAATCTATTTTTGGAGTCAATGATCATTTTTTTTTTTTTGCCTTGGAAAATATTGCGTTACCCTTGATTGCATCTGATCTCAGCGACAATTGTCACAACTCTCGATTAGTTTTCCTACAACCATTGTCTGTGATGGTCATTACTCCAAGGAAGCGTACAAAATATTAATGCTGCACGAACACATTAGCGAGCCTTACAGAGAGATCGCAGATATTGTTTGTGTCAGCCTTTCAACTGCCAGTCGTGTTATTAAGATAAAGAAGCAAATTGGCTCGATCAGACCAAACCGTCAAGGAAAATGTGTTCGGAAGAGCAAAACAACGCTAAGAGACACGTGTACTTGAAAGTGTGAAAGACCCCAAGAAGACGTTATTCGTTTAGTTTAAGTTAATTTGCACAAGAATGTATTTAAGACACAATATCAAAAACATCTGACTATTAAAAAGTCACTATACAACAGACTTTTCTCTTCTTACCATTAACCTTACATTATTTAATAGTGGAAATAGAGTATTGACAATTTTTTTTAATTTTGGAAAATGCTTATGCGATTTCCAGTTGAACGCGACCCGTGAGGGCTTTGAAAGAACGCGCATTTTAAAATAAATAACACTAAATAAATTACGTTACACTCAAAACAATGAGGATGTAATAACAACGGCGGAAACATAACACACTTGCAAATGGCTAGAGAAGTGGCTGAAAGCGCTGGAAAAATAATTAGGATCTATTTTTGCAATACTTATCTCCAGGAAAGACAAGTTGTTAAAATACTGAAACATTAATAAAAATTTAATAAAGTCTTTCTTGTTCATCATTTTCAACGAAACATACTTAAAATAAAGGTTCCTGTTTATATATATATATATATATATATATATATATACATGTGTCTGTATTGTTCAATGTTCCGATATTCTAATGTAGCTGATTTCTATCAATGCAAGTTTTTTCCTCTTTATCTTGTTATTTGCATTTAAGCACAAAACCCACCAGCTAATTTTGCAAATTCTCTCAACTGGACACTCAATTAATCGAATATCTTAATACTAGCGATTGTCACAGTTCGAAATAATTAGAAATCCAATCAGGCAAAACGGAGATCTGAAATGCGTATGACAATTGACCAACTAGTGAACTGTTAATTTACTGGTTTCGTTCTCTTTTTTTTACTTTTTTTTGTCCTTGCCACTCAAATACACATTATCGATTATTTGAACCGAAAGCTTTGATCCAGTCGACACTATTTTAGGAAATAGTATAACTTGAGGCTACACTCTGAATTCTGTAGTATCGATATCGATACCGACTTAGCAGCTCGGCTGCAGTCGATCTCTCACCAGCGTAACGTGGCTTCCCTGTGTCTCTGATACAAATATTTTCACGGCTTCTGCTCTAATGAACTTAGCTCACAAGTGAAACTGATAAAATGTAACCGCAATTTCTACTCTAACAGCTTCTTTTCTCGCATTTCCCTTCAGTGGAATTTTCTTCCGTATACTTGCTTCCCCGACAGCTACCATCTCCAGGAATGTAAACGTAAGGTCAATAGACATCTCCTATCTTATTGACTCGTATCCATTCTCTCGCACTTCCCGCCCGTGGAATAGCTTCCCCGACAGCTACAATCTCCAGAAATTAAAATGTTATGTCAATAGATATCACCTATTTCACTAACTCGCATCCTTTCTCTAAAGCTCTTTTCTTCACCCACTCTACCCCTAGTACACCGGTATCCTCATCCGTCTATTACCCTCCTCCTGACATATCCTATAACCAACCCCTTTTGCTCATAACTTTCCCCTATGTAACCCCCTGCGCAACAGTGGCAATAAAACTACCTTGCTTAGGGTGAAATGGTTTAAAAATATATATTTTATAATTTTTACTAGCGTCTGTGTACATATCTAATGAAAAGAAGTGTGAATATTTATCTTACTTTGGCTTCTGATAAAAACCTTATATAACGAATACATGCGACAGGAAGATTAAATTGTCTTCTTTAATTTCTTCAGGACACGCTTTACATTTGATGTTAAAAGCAGTTTATTTCAAAATATTTTTTCATGTAATAATTATTTTCATTGAGGAAATTACAAAACAAGCGCCCATGACCCAGATTTTATCATATGAAAAATATCTAGCTGGTTTATTATTTTAGACGTAATTTATATTTCGTTCAATCAAATGTGAGTGATTCTTAGGAATCCAATTAAGTAAGAATTTGGTTGAGTTTTTAAAAACTTTTTTGATACACAACATAAAAGTCCTGATTTGCAGCTATTATATGCCATTTTTTTCAAACTTGACTTAATTTAGATGGAGGTGAAGTAGATATCGACTCGGAACGACAAATCGGGGATACGAGTTCGAATTCCAGTTGAATTCCTTGTATTCACTTACGCGCAAATACCTGTGAGAAATGTATTAATCCGATACTTCCCTCCATTTATAGGTTAAATACTAGAACAGATTGGGTTCTATAGCTTGGCTGACAACCAGTCTAGAAAGCAATGGCACCCTTCTGTGGGATAATCTTCTGCTCAGTTAGTCATGTCTCTTTCGCTACATGATCGCCGAAGCGTTTATCACGGATGTTACTTAAATGACTGACTGAAATAGTAGTTGGAAACATGATTAAGGTATCTATTGGGGGTTCGGTTTTAGATTGTTATGAAATAATAAACTGAACCCTACTTATTACTAATAATATAATACATCACTTCCCCCTAGAGCTATGAGTCAGATAGCAGGAGAGATTGAGTTCTATAGACTTGGCTGGCAACCAGTCTACCGCAGAAAGCAATGGCAACCTACTGCGGGATAATTTTCTGCCCAGTTAGTTATGTCTCTTTCGAGACATGATCTCTCACGCGTGTATCACGTATGGCACTTAACTGATATATTTGATGCGAAATTTCTTGAAACGTATCTTCCATGTCCATCTCGCAGCAATTTTTCTGATGAACCTTCATCTGTTGTGCCTGTGTTGTATGAGTTTAAGCGCAGTACATGATTGGCGGTAAGTTCTCATCCTTTCTGAGTTAAAATGAATACAAATAACCGTAACTGCTTAGTTTCTTTTTGTTTTTCTTTGTTTTCTTTTCTTTTTTTTTTTCATGTACTTCTCGCCTGTCAAAATCTGGCTTCATTATTCTCAGTCAAAACTGATTTTCAAAATTTTATATGCAGCGTTACACGTTATTTTCTATCTTTTCAATTTCTGGTATGTTATTGTTATCTTTTCTAGTGATTTTATTGTCTTGCTTTTTGTAGAATTATTTAAAAAGTGTGTTTGATAATTTTATACGACACGTCGTATATTGTAAGGAAACAGCATTGTTTTTGGCGTCATATAAACACTATAAAAAACAAATTTTGAAAACACCTGACTATTAAAAGATCTTTTAATTGAAAATCAACTAATTAAGACAAGTGCTAAATTAAAAGCAAATTTTAAATATTGGCGATATATCCACTGCGTATATGAACTTTTTCTGGAAAACTTGACAATAAATACTTAATTATGGTACAGGTAAACAGATTTTTATGTTTAAAAAAAATGTTGTGATAACAGTGAACTATGTATTGGTGTTTTTGAACAAGGGAAATTGTGATACAGGGGAACATTTTTTAAGTTTTTGAACAGTTGAATTTGCACTACAGTAAAATGGTTTCTGAATATGTTTGAACAGGTAAAATTTTGGTACAAATGATCAGTATTTTAGCTTTTAAACAAGTGAAGTTGTAACACAGGTGAAAGTTTTTATACGCTTTGGACATGTGGAAGTTGTAATACAATGGAACAGTTTTCATGTTCTTGAACAGGTGAAGTTGCGGTACAGGTGAATTTTTTTTATCTTTTTGAACTGGTGATGCTGGGGTAAAGATAAACAGTTTGTTGATTTTGAACAAAATCCGTTGCAGTATAGGTAAATTTTTATTTAGTTTTTGAACAGGTAAATTTGTGAGGCAGGTAATTTTTTTTAATATTTGAATTTGCAGTGCAGGTGAAATAATCTTTATTTTTTAGATAGGTAAACTATTTTTATGCTTTTAAACAGTTGAAAGTCTGGTAGAGGTGGAATGATTTTTTTTTGTTTTAGAATTTTCTATGTTTTTGAACATTTGAACTTGTGCTACCTGTGAAAAGTTTTTTATACTTTTGGATACGCGAAGTTGTGATACAGGTGTGCAGGTTTTTAATGTTTTTTTTTGTTTTGTTTTTTTTTAGCAAAGGACTTTGTGGTACAGGTAAAATAATTTTTATGTATATCAACGGGAATCTTTTTGTGTGATAATTTTTTTAAATTAATTAATTTTTTGTTGGGTGAACTGTTTACATCTGTTTTTGAAAAGGTAAATCCGCGAGGCAGGTGGACATTTTGCTTATGTTTTTGAACAGTTGATTTTATGATACAAGGGAACAGTTTTATGATTTCAAACAGTGAAAGGTGAATTACAGGTGGATGTTATTTTTTATGTTTTTGAAAAGTTGAATTTGTGGTACAGTTGAATTTGTGGTACAGGTGATTTTTTTTTATGTTTTGAAACAGTTGAACTCTGGAATATGTAATGTTTTAAGGTTTTGAGTAGTTAAAGATATGGTAGATTTGAATTTTATTTATAATTTAAATAGGGGATATCGGGATACAAGTGAAATGTTTGTTTATGTTTTTGAATAGTTGAAATTTTGTTCAGGCGTAATTTTTTAAAAGATTTGAACAGGCGGAATTTAAGTACAAGTGAACTATTTTCCTATTTTTAACAGGGCAAGTTGTTGCACAGGTGAAATAGTTTTATTGTAATAAAGTAGAATTGTTTTTTTATATTTTTAAACTTCTTATAGTGTGAAAAAATATTATCTTTTGAACAGTTGAAGTTGTGGGACAGCGATTTTTATATTTGTGAACAGAAGAATCTGCGGTAGAGGTAAATTGTTTTATCGTGTTTTTGAACAGTTAAATTTATTAGAGCACTGAAATTTATTTATGCATTTGAACAAGAAAATTTGTGGTTCAGGTGAACAACTTGTTTTTCAATAGTAGACGTTGTGATACAGGTGGGGTGCTTTTTTAGTTTTCGAACAGTTGAAGTTATGTCACAGGGGAATGTTTTTTAAGTTTTTAAAATTAAAAGTGTGGTACAAACTTTTGAAGTTGTGGTAAAGGTGATTTCTAGTTTAGGTTTTTGAACTTTTAAAGTTGTGTTATAGGTTAACTATTTTTTCATAATTTTAACTGTTATCTTTTTGATACAGGTAATTTTTATTGTTTTTGAACAGGTAGAATTTTAGTACACGGAATTATGTCATGTAATTTTTTTAAACAATTAATGTTGTGGTACAGGTGACCGTTTTTTAATTTTTTGAACAGGTGAAGTTTTCGTACAGAAAACAGTTTTATATTTATATGAGCAGTTGAATTTATGGTACACGTAAAAATCTTTATTTTTTGAACAGGTGAAGTTATGGTACAGGTGAGCAGTTTAACATTTTTTTTTTTTTGCAGGTGAAGTTGTGGTACAGGTAAACTGATTTGTATGTTTTAGGACAGATAAAATAGTATAAATAATATTTTGTGTTTCCTTCAAACAAGTTATGTTGTGATACAGTTGAATATATGTTTTTGAAATGGTGAAAATGTGGTTGATATCAAATGTTTTGGACAAGGTGAGGCGGTGGTACAGGGGCAGAGTTTACTTATGTTTTTTGACAAATGAATTTGTCGTACAAATTGGATGTGCGAATGTGTCGTACAATTTAGATGTGGGTTGTGGTGCATTGGATATCGGCTCGGAACGAGAAATTGGGGAGCCGAGTTCGAATTCCAGCTGAATTCATTGCAGTCACTTACGCGCAAATACCCTTAAATGTATTAATCCGTATATTCCTTCCGGTTATGGGTTAAATAAAAGGACAGACTGGGTTCTGTAGCCTTGGTCGGCAACCAGTCTACGGCAGAATGCAATGGCAAACTACTACGGGATATTCATCTGCCTAGTCAGTCATGTCTCTTTCGAGACATGATTGCCCAAGCGTGTATCACGTATAGCACTTAACTAACTGAGTTTACTTATATTTTTTGACAGATCAATTTGTCGTACAAATGAGCATTATATTATTTTTTGAATTGGCACGTAGTGGTAATGCTGAATTGGTTTTTATACTTTTGAACAGATTAATTTCTGATACAGGATTTTTATTATGTTTTTGAACAGTTAAAGGTCGTGAAATGTTTTTATGTTTGTCGACAGGTAAATCTGTGTTACAAGTGAAATGTTTTAGTATGTATTAGAACAGTTGAATTTGTGTTAGAGATGGAATTTATTTATGCTTCTGAACAGGTGAATTTGCGGTTCAAGTTAACATTTTATATTTTAGAATAGGTCAACGAGTAATATAGATTTTTTTTTAATTTTTGAACAGTCAAAAATGTGGTACAATGATCATTTTTCGATTTTTAAAAAAGGAGATGTAGTACAGATAATATTTTTGAACAGGTTAATTTGTGCTGCAAGTGAAAATTTTTTAATGATTTTCAACAGTTAAAATTGTGATATAGGTGAACTTTTATATTTTTGAATAGGTTTATTTATGGCACTGGTGAACAATTTTTTTGTGTGTTTGAACAGGTGGTATTGTGCTACAGATAAATTATTTTTTGTGGTTTTGAACAGATAAAATTGTTGTAATGGTGGATATTTTTAATTTTTTGAACATTTGAATTTGTGGTACAGACGAACTGTTTTTTATGTTTTTTCAAAAAGATAAAATGTGGTATAAGTAAACAGATTTTTATGTTTTGAACAGGTGAAGCTTTGGTACAAGTGAATAGTTTTTTATGTTTTTGGAGAGTGGAATGTTTGATACCGGTAAAAATATTTTATGATTTTGAACAGGTGAATTTGTGATACGGTTGTACTGTTTTTTTTTTTAATATTTTTGAGCTGTTGAATTTCTGGTACAGGTGAACTGTTTTTTATGTTTTTATGTTTTTATGTTTTATGACAGGTGCTGGTGATCTGTTTTTATGCATTTGAACTGGTTAATTTGTTGTACAGGTCAATAATTTTTGGGGGTTTTGAACATATGTTGATATAGTGCAGATAAAATATATTTTTTATTTTGTACAATTGCAGTTAAAAAAAAATAGAAAAACACATATTTTATCTGGACATATTTTTGTACAGTTGCAGTTAGGATGTGCGTTGTGGGGCAGTGGAAGTCTACTCGGAACGAGAGATCAGGATGGCGAGTTCAAATTCCAGTTTACTTTCTTGCATTCACTTACGCACAAATACCCTTGGGAAAGCTATTAATCCGTCTCTTCCCTTCAGTTATGTGTTAAATAATAGGACATGTTGGCTGGCAACCAGTCTTCCGCAGAAAGCAATGGCAACCTACTACCGGATATCAGCCAGTCAGTCATATCTCTTTCGAGACATGATCGCCCAAAGCATGTATCACGTATGGCACTTAACTGACTGACAGTTGCAGTTGGGTTACAAATAACCTGTTTTTATGTTTTTGAACAGGTGAAATTTGAGTATAGGTTAATGATTTTATCTAAAGCCATGAAGTTGAGGTAGAGCTGAAATATATTGTTTTTGTACAGGCGATTTTGTCCTGAACAGTTTTTATGTTGTTGATGAAGTTGTGATACAGATGAACAGTTAATTTATACTGCTTAACGGTTTTCGTGGTAGCGGTGAAATATTTACTTTTAACCAGGTGAAGATGTTTCATGGGTAAAGATTCTTTAATATATTTGAACGGGTGATGTTTTATTACAGTTGATTTTTTTATAATTTTCAGCAGGTGAATGTTTCGTGCAGGTGAGAATAATTAACGTTTAGGGACAGATTTGTGGCACACCTGAACTGATTTTATTGATTTGATATATGGAAGTTGTATTACTTGCGAAACATTTTACATGTTTTTGTATAGATAAATTGTTTTACAGATAAAGTAATTTTTATGCTATTGAACAGATGAATTCGTGTTACAGCTTTATTGAGTTTTAAGTTTTTGAACCGGTGAGTTTTTGGTACATGATAATAATATTATTTGTTTTTGAACAGGTGAAATTACGATAAAGATGAATAGATTATTATAGTTTTATATAGGTAAAGATGCCTTACATGTAAAATATGTTTTATGTTTTAACATGTAAAATTGTATTACAGTTTAAAATAATATTATGTTATGGGATAGTTGAAATTTCTTGTACAGGTAAATGTATTTTAAGTATTTGTGGTATATATGAAATGTTTCTCTATATTTTTATACAGGTGAATTTTTAGTACAGGTGAACAGATATTTATGTTTTTCAAAAAGAAGTTGTGCTATAGATGAACAGTTGTTTATGTTTTCAACAGGTAAATTTGTGGTGCAGGAGAAAAATATTTTATGTTTTTAATAGGGGAATATGTAGTACAGGTGAACGGTTTTTATGTTTTCGAACATTAAAATGGTGGTAAATATGAGCAAGGACAGTTCAGATTGTATCGTAAAACAAGAGCATTATTCTAGCGTCTTTCCGTTTTCTTAATAGGCATAGTCTTATTTTGAAAGTGAAACGTAAAATTAATAACTTCAGACCACGAAAGTCGTTACTTCGGTGTTTTAGCGACAATATCAGTATATTTCTAATTTATTTTAAACATATAAAATCTTAGTTCTTCACAACTGTTTTTAATTTAAGTAAACTAAATTTAAATAATATCATTGTTTTCCCTTGGCCTAATGGATTCGGATTTAGACTGACTGCCACACACTCTTTATATCTGGAGGAATTATAGATGGTTTCAGAATTTAGATCTGAATGTTGTTTAATGGATTGTGCCTTGGTATGAAAAATTGGAGAGCTAAATTCCAATTACAGTCGATTTTGTTGCATTTGTATATGTAGAAATACGCTTGCCACAGATATTATTTCCTCTTTTTGTTTCGCAGCTATGAGTTAAATATTAGAGTAGATGAGCTCTGGAATTGATTGATAATAATTTTAGAATAAGGACAAGTTTATATTCAAAATCATATGTGATTCTAAGATCAAATCACTTGGTTGTTCCATGGGGAAAAACATCTAGGAAGACATTCCTGCTTGTGTTATGATGAAAAAATTGGTAGCAGTATGTTGCATGTGATCAGTGGCACAATCTGCAAAGAAGATTAATGGCATTGAGCTGAAATGGTCTCCGACAAAAGATTTTTCATGTTGGACAATGGATAAGACCTAATTTCTCAAAATCATATGTAAACTGCTAGAAGGTTTGTATTATATCCTAGAATCTCCTAATATATCAGTCAATTAAGTACCGTACGTTAGACATGCTTGGGCGATCATACCTTGAATAAGTCATACCTGACTGAGCAGAAGTTTTTCTCGCAGTAAATTGACATTACTTTCTGCGGTAAATGGATGCACTGCCAAAACCATATAATAACACATTGAGGCGTTAGATCTGACAATTTATTTTGTTATTTCAAGCTTTTCTTTTCAATTTTGTACATACAGAAAAAATATACAAAATAACAGCTTAGTATAATTTAAATAAATTAGGTTGAACTAAATAGCCGAATAAGTCACATTTATATTTATATCAAAAACTAATATTACAAAAGATTATTAGTTAGGAGTGTATCTCTGTCATAAAAATATTTTAGATTATATATATATATATATATATATATATATATATATATATATATATATATTTAGTCAACAACAAAATAATACTCACTCATACACACAGAAAAAAAAGCCTTCAGATATTGGAGGCGTCTACATTAAATCACATCGAACCACGCGTAATAAAATCACATTTAAATCTGGTTATAACGCATTACATTGCATTTAAATGTATGGTTCTGTTAACATTTCCAGCATTCACGCAGTGTTACGTCATAGAACCGCATAACAAATTTACGAACTGCGTCTGCTATTTGGTAACAGTTATCGTTGCTTAGCAAAGTTTTATGTCAACACAAGATAAAAACAAAACATCTATGATGGTGTACGCTTTTAGGTTAACGTCCCTGTAACCTTTCTGAAGATGGCTCATGTGAACCGAAAGCTTAGAACCAACATAATAAAAAATATCGAAATATTGCAGAATTCCTGTCTTTATTTTCACCTGAAATTAAAGTCAAAATGCGATGCTTAGAACGGCTCATAATTAAGCATGATAGACAGTCAACGTCTGTTATATTTAACAGTATATGTTTTCATATATATATATATATATATATATATATATATAATGTTAAAAAAAAGCAAAACTATTAGACACGAGTGTACCCCTGCCGTCAAAATATTTGAGAGGATTGTATATATGTTTTTTTTCATTGGTAATAATGTTTAATGCTTAGGTTACTATTTTTTTCAGTGGTTTTACTACTAAGTTGAATTTTGAAAAGCAGGGTTTTTTATATTAAACAACTCGATATCAAGGCTTGACGAGTGAGAAGTTCACTACGGTGTCTTCACAAAACTTCTAAGTCGGCATAATTCTGCTCTGTTAAAGCGACAAATTCTTTGTTGTTATATATATATATATATATATATATATATATAAATTAGAGAAAATTTTAAAAATTCAAAGGTGTCGGATGTACATTTCGACATAGGATCTCTAATAGAGACTGTTATAGATATTGTTTTTCCAAATGGCGAATGCCCTGAGTTAGAGTGTGGTGGGGTTTTTGGTTAAAAACGGTCAAAAAGTGGAAAAGGACAGTTGGTAGTCGCGGGGTTACAGGGTGTTGAAATGGCATATTTAGGAAGGGGAAGGGGGGGAATAGGAGTTCATATTTCATAAAGATAGACAACTAAATGAGTTAAATTACTTTTTAAAGTTAAGATTTTGGTCTGTTTGAAGAGGTGTATTTAGGCGAGAAAGGAATGGGTTTCAATATAAGATTTTAAAATTTTTTTAAAGTTTATTAGGTATATTAGGTAGAAGTGAGTTAAATGCCCATTACAGGATGTTATCAGTTTAAAAATTATCAGAGAAAAAATATTAGAGAAAAAATATTAGAGAAAAAAAATATATATATACATAGATGTGTTAACCAAAGAAAAAGGGGTTTAGTAAAAGAATCCATATTTTCTAAAGATAGGCAATTAAAGGAGCTTGGGATAGGAAGGTACAGGGGTTAAAATACTTTTTAAGGTTAACGTTAGGGTAAAATTAAGATTAAAACTTAAATTGAATCCTTTTAATTTTAATTTATTTTCTAACATCTAGTCAACGGGGATTTAAATTCTAAATTTAAGTATTCAAATAATTTGCCTTGTGGCGGCACTTACTGATGAATTCCCTCCTAAGATTCAGTAGCCGGTGTTGGTGGGGGTATTTTAATATTGAAATTTTTTCGAGTAAACATAGACAGCACCTATCACGAAAATTCCTCGGAATACAGGCTGAACCTATCAGTTTCCAACTAATTTCAGGATCCAGCCCTTTCTTCTTTCATTTTCCAGAATGCCCGCGAAAGGGCTGTCTGGTACCTCTGACCGGGGTTCGAAAAGGAGTACCTGTGGTTATGCAGTCTTTGTTTGAAAGGACCGGCGGACATACCGATATAGGTCCGGAAGTCGTTTTTATTGTTAGATGGAGACATGCGGGCTTCATAAATCACCAGGGTGGATTTGCATTTTCCCTCCACCAGGCAGGCGTCCATAGAATTACAGTTGCATTCGTTTAGAATTCCGGACCTAGATTCAGCATTGCGCAAGTTCACCAGAATACTCCTATTATGGGAACTAATAAGGCTGTCCATATTCGGGATGCAAGAATAACTAATTTTAAGGGTGTACCTATTAAAAATCTTCCGTAGAGGGTTACTGTTATTAAAATGTTTGTCTATTAACTTGAGAAAATATTTACCAATATTGATGTTAGTTAGTTTACAATAAGGGGGGGTTAAACCAAAATTATCTTTCTTTTTCTACAGTTTCTTTTATTTTTATTTTTGGATGATTCGGAGTCTATTGTAGGTTTATTATATGTTAACTTGTTTTTATATCCGCTTTTTTGAAGGGCCTTATTGTAAATATTTTTACTTGCGTTGAAAGTTTTAATGTTGGATGATAATTGGGTTGATTCTATTATTCACTATATTGCGTATCTGTTTTATATTTTTGGAGTGGTTGGATGAAATATCAATATAAGTGGGGAACTATTTTCTTTGAGAAATGGTTGGTAGGATCCATCATTTAAGTTAAGGGTGATGTCTAGATAGTTTACAACTCGCTACATTACCAACGATCCAAAACAAAAATTCATATACCGGAAGGAGCCGTAAAATATATCCATAGACACGAAGGTAAAAAAATTTGGGTGGTTATGAAAGAAAAAGAAAAAAAATGTTTAAAATTTATCGTCCAAACATAAAAATTGGGTAGAGACAGGGATTCATCACTCGATATTAGAAGAAGACTGCTTTATTACGTCTGTATTAAAAAATAATGAGTCAAAATTTAAACATGTCACTGGAATACGAAAGAACTTCTTATTCCTGTGACGACATAATTAGTGTAAAATTTAAAATTATAATTCACCGTTAAAGAGCAAACTCATGGCATGAGCTTTCATAACTTTTAATAGCTGCTCGTAAGGAGGGTGAACTGATTTGATGCTGCCTCGCCATTGTCTCTCTATCTCTCCATGTATGTATGTATGCATATATGCATGCGCAGATTCGGCAATTGTTATAATAGGTAAGTTGATACGGTATTCGGAAAGTTATTGCGAATTTCATTAATCATATTTTGGCTCAATGTCATATTTCACTCTATTATGGTTTTAACAAATGATGAAGGTTTATTTATCGTCGAACCTGTGATTCAAGAAGTGTCACATTTAAAACTATTGTGCGACAGTTTTTGTAGATTGATTTTCGGATGCACCTGTTTCATATAGCAATATTAACCTGTAATATTCATATAGCAATATTAACCTGTAATATTCATATAGCAATATTAACCTGTAATATTCATATAGCAATATTAACCTGTAATATTCATATAGCAATATTAACCTGTAATATTCATATAGCAATATTAACCTGTAATATTCATATAGCAATATTAACCTGTAATATTCATATAGCAATATTAACCTGTAATATTCATATAGCAATATTAACCTGTAATATTCATATAGCAATATTAACCTGTAATATTCATATAGCAATATTAACCTGTAATATAACCTGTAATAACCTTGTAATTAACAAATATATTTTTGTAACCTTTTTCTTAAATTTCGGAATCAGGAGCAATCGACGATGTCGAACGTTGTGGAAGGTTAGCAAAATTATTAGAGAGGTAGAAATTTCTAACAGTCTAAGCAGAACCCAAGAAAATAACACAAAAGTTAGTACATTATTAGTTTCGGAACTGCCTGTAAGGCCATAAGATAAAAATTAAAACTCTTTCCATACAAAATAATGGATGTACAAGAACTGAAATTAAATGATCGCGACATTTAGAAGTAAAAGAAGGTCACTTTCAAAATTATACATAATTTTTATTCATTTGCTATTTTATTTTATATTGAAACAGGTCTGTTGAAAAATAGAAGACATATCAACTTTCTGTACACCCTATAAATCTAGTTTATTTTTTTTACCTCTACAGTTGAGATATGTGATTGGTATTCATCAGAATCTTGCTAAAATACAACAAAAGCAGGCATATTGTATAAAGTATGTTTAACTGATATCCGCCTTGACATTATGGTGTTCGCCTTTTTCTGTTTCATATAATCTTTCGGATCCATGTAAAATTTGAAAAGTATTTTTAATTTCTTTCTAGAAATGCTTTTAAGCAGGAAGTATCCAATATTCATAAATTGTATTAAATAATTTTAGATGTTTCTTTGTAATTATTTGGATTTTCAAAAAGAACAGGCATACGCAGCTGTAAAATTCTACTTTAAGTGTATATTCCCTTGAAAAGTATATATATTTTTATAGATTTATTTATTAAAAATAAGTCAGGTTTTTGGTTACATTATGAGTATCCATTAGCATTTGAATAGCTATGTAAAATGAATATATTACAGGCAGTAACAATGAAGCAGTAAGAGAACGTTTTATCAGGGGCAAAAAGCAAAAAATTAAAAACAAAAATGTTATTAATAAAAGGTAAACAAAATAGAGTAAAAATAACTTTTTGAGAAATATGGAAGAATATTTTGTAAAAAAAAAAGAGTAAGTGAAAAAAACATAAATTCAAAAAAAAACAGGCGTCTTTAGGAAAATCGTCTTTCGAAATATAATAGAAAAATTAAACACTGAAGGAAATGCAGGATCAAAGATGATTTATAAAACAAGTGAAAGAAAGAAAGAAAGAAAGAAAGAAAGAAAGAAAGAAAGAAGAAAACAGATTAGATAAAGAAAAAAAGACCGGAAAATGAGAGAAAGAAAAAAGTAGATTAAAGAAATTCAATAAAAGGAATCATAAAAAAAACTAAAGAGTACACTGTCAAGAAAAGAAAGAAAGAAAGAAAGAAAAAAGAAACAGAAAGAAAGAATAGATGAATGAATAACAATAAATGCATGAAGCAACGACACGCACAAGAAATAATGGCAGAGAAAAGAAATGAACCACAGGTGATGTGAAGAAAAAACAAAGAAAATGAAAGAAAGAAACAGATTAAAGAAAAATTATAATGTAACAAAGAAGAAAAAGATGAAAACTAAACAAAGAAAAAAAAACTAACAGATTAAAGAGAGAAAAAAATACACATAGAATGAAAGAAAGAAAAAAAGAAAGAAAATTAAAATAAAGAATGAAGGCAGGTGTAATAAAGGACATAAGATATGAAGAAAGAAAAAGACAGATGAAAGAAATGAAGAAAGTATGAAAATGAAAAAAAAATCATAAACGCAGAAAGAAAACGGAAGAATAAAGAATTAGGATAAAAGAAAGAAATAAAAAAAAGCAGATAAAAGAATATGTGAAAAGGGAAAAATGAATAGAGATGAACGACAAATAAAGAAAGGAAAGAGTTATGTGAAATAATGAAAAAAAAAAGAACGCAAATAGAAAGATAGCGGAAAACGAACAAAATAAAGAAGAAAAAAGAATGATATATAAAAAAGGAAGAAATGTGAAGCAAAAGAAAGAAAATTAGAATTAATCAAATGAAAAGACAAAAAGAAAAGAAGAGAGAAATAACGAATAAAAAATTCAGAAAACAAAATCATAATAAAAGAATAAAAATGAATAAGAAATAGAGAGAAAGAAAGGATAAAGAAGAAAAATGCCGAAAGAGAGCCGTTTAAAAATCATAAATCAAATCCCTAAAAAGAAAGAACGAAAAAATAAAAGCAAAACAATGAAAAAAGTACAAACTTCAGGACGTGGAAAGGCAATAACAAAGAAGATAATAGAAAAAAGTGTAAGGAAATATGAAGAGAAAATATTCCTATATTTTCAAATAAACTAAGGAAAGTAGGAGAGTTCGATTACAATTGATTATTCGAGTCGGTAAGACATTAACTAAAAAGGGAATCATAAAGATAGATGAGAAGCAAGAAGAAGGTCACGGGAACAAAGCACAACTCACGAAGAGAGAGAAAATCTGATGTAATCTTAGCGGCTAAAAGTAAAATAAATGAGAGATAAATAAACTGATAAAGACAGATGAAATAGAAGTTATTTTTGCAGAAGATGAAGATAAGATTATGGCAGAAAGCACGCAAATAACAAAACGACAACTTCCTTTGCTGGCTTTCTGATCAATTCTTTTTCTTCCTAACAAACCAAATCAATGAAAAAGCTGAGATCAAAAGAGCCACAAAGATGAAATCGGTATAAAGGATAATAAAAATATGCCGCTGATGGTGGTGTTAGAGTTTGAATTGGAAGGAGGCACAAAGAATATTTTAGATGAAACGAAAAAAAAAATACGAGAAGGAATATAGTAAGGTTTCCCCTATATTAAAAAGCAGATTTGTGAAGTCCCGACACGCAGAAAAGAGAATCAGGAAGCAACAGGAGATTGATTTTTTCCCTTTGTAAAATAACAGAAAATGGAAGAAGTTGAGTGGATAATTACCTTGGATAAAAGCGAAAATAAATATTGTTTTCAAACAAAAACAAATGATTGTATTTCGAGGCAATTATGATGCTTTTGGTATTCTTTTTAAAAATTACAGCAATAGGAAAATAAATACTTCCTTACATTTGTTTTCGAAGATTTCGCGATCTGTTCAAATGATGATTGTTATTGGATTTTATGTGGATAATTGATGATTTTAGAACATGTCATTTTCTTTGTTTCAATGATTTACGGTCGGATCAAAACCATACATCAGCTGAAAATTATTTAGAAAAACTATTTTTGAAGAAAGTGAATAAAATAATTTGTCTTTTTTGTTTTTTTTATGATCATATCGCTCCAAGTAAGGCATTTTACTGCCACTGTTATGCAGGGGTTACATAGGAGGAAAGTTATGGGAAAGAGTGGAAGGTTATAAGGGGTGTCAGGAAGTGGATAAGAGAAGGATAAGAATTCTGATGAATATGGTGTGGATTGGGAGCATGAGAGTGAATGCAGGGTAGTAATATAGGAGATGACTATTGAATTTACATTTAAATTCTTGGCGATTTTAGCTGTCGGGGAAGCAAGTAAATGGAAGGGAATGCCAGAGGTGGGAAGTGCGAGAAAAGAAGCTGATGGAGTAGAACTTGGCGTTTACATTTTATTTGTTTCACAGTAAAAGGGCGGAACCCATTTGACAATCTTTTGGCTCAAGTAAATTCATATATATGGGGCACCAGTGAGCTAAGTTCATCGGAGCAGAAGCCGTGACAGTATTTGTCGAAGAGACACGGGGAAGCCACATTGCACCTGTGAGAAAATGACTGCATCGGAGCTGCCAAATCGGTATCGATCACATTTGATATTCTCCTTTGGATTTAGTCAAGGACACCTAGGTAGATAGCAGGAGCACCCGACAAGATATGGCAGCAGTATTCAATGCATGGACGGATGGTAGAGTTACATATGTGCAGGATTCTTTCAGATTTTTTTACTTTTCAAATATTCGATATAAATTTTCTTATTTTAGCCTTTCCATCAAACATGTAAGTTTTCTAACAGAAGTCGGAAAGTGCGACACATAGAACAAAAAGCGAACTTACTCTAGAAACAAAGAAGAGAGTACTGGATACCTATGACTTGTCAGTTCTTCAATATGGCATTAAATGCTGGACAATATCATCAAAGCTTAAGGAATACCTTGAACCATCTGAATTGTGGTTCTACAGAACGATGCTGCGAATATCGATGATCGAGTATGTGAGCAATGATGATGTCCTAGAAATGATGGAAACGAAAAGGAAATTAATACTGGGCATCAGAAAGAGAAAGCTGAAGTTCCAGGGACATGTAATGAGGAAAGACGGCTTAGAGAACCTGGTACTAACAGGCCAGATAGAGGGAAAAGTTGACAGGGGAAAGCAATTGCTCAAAGCCGTTTCAGCAATTGGGCCTAGAAAGATGTTGTATTAAATGTTCATTTGATAGATATAGAATTATTTTGGCGCTATGCATGAACGGATTTTGCGCCACGTCTGAATGGGTTCAGTCCCAAGTCTGAACGACTTATGGTTCATGTTTAAAATTAGGTTTTTTGAAATGAGATAATGAGACATTCAAACTTTTGTCGCTAAGTTGATATTATTCTATTTTTAAATTTCTACCACTCCATTAAAATTCGCTGGTAAGAGTACTCTTCCGTTCTAGAGTCGTATGGCATCAACCTCTGTGAATGCCATTATAATTATTTGAATATATTTCTTAAATTATGTCCTGAGTATAACGATGAAACGCATCCAAAGGCCTCTAAACTCTAATCAGGAAATTTGATGTTCTGAATGGCGTTGAACCACCTCTTCATTGCTGTTGTTCGTAGGTCCACCATGATCCAGGGTAGTAGCACTTGTTCGGACTTTAGCTATAGGCAAATAGTGAAACCATCCAAAAAAAAAAAAACCTCTTTGATAGTATAGCGTTGCATTTTTATACTAACAATGACCAAAATAATTTTTTTATAAAAACATTACCAGCAATACGTATTTATAGTATAAATACTAATACTGAATTTTATATGCGTTTGAAAGCATACAATTGCGTTCAAAATATTTAGCATTTGTCATTAAATAAAATATAGAGATTGATATGCTGCTAAACAAACTACACCAAGCAATGAATATTTCGAACCGAATCTATATTACAATCACTGGGGTATATCATTCTTATCCCTTGCCTAGAAATGCTTCAATTCGAAGTCATGAGTTATGTCCCTTTTAACCCTACAAGATCATCAGTGCTTTAGCCTGGTATTGAACTCACAACACATTGGGTTAAGTCACAAGAACTAACCAACGTCAATCTTCACCGGGACATGTCTTTAAAGACAAGAATAACTTGAACAGATTTTTGGGACTTATAACCCTAATGTCCAGCAACCCTATTTTACCAAAGTTCATATTGTAATGCTTGATGTTAATGGTTTTCTCTATTATTTACGATGTTAATGGTTTTCTGTAGTATTTTTTATCAGAGATCATATTGCAATTTTGAAGCTAATAATTTTCTCTGGCACTCCAAATTACTGGTTCCATATTGTGTTTATCTCTATGCTTGGTCGGCTTCGGAGTTTTTGAATCGTAGCATATGCGCTGATTCCTTAAGTTTACATAGTTTCCAGTGGCGTTCTCTATTATTTCATCTTCATCCCATAGGGGGCGGTGATCCCATTTCTTCTTCCATATGTAGTCAGCTACGCCTGATCTTTTCTATCTCCCTTCGTGTTACGGACGAGCAATGTTCTTGTAGCCTTACCTTAATGGGGCGGCCTGTCTCTCCTTTATATTTCTTTCCAAAAAAAGCTGAGGACAATAGTCTAAATAATGTAAATACTGTTCACCAGCTCTGGCAATCATTCCCACGCAAATATTTATATGCGCAAATGCTGGATATCATGTGAAATATTATCAACTGCTAAAGCAAAATGACATGCATCATATTTTATTATTTCCATCCATTAAAAAAAAAGAAACAACAAAAAAAAAAAAGTCGGCATTAAATGACCTATTCCAGAAGTTGAGTAAGATATTAAGAAACAGGACAATTTCGCTAGAAACAAAGAAGAGAGTACTGGATTGGTATTTGCTGTCAGTTCTTTAATATGACAATGAATGCTGGACAATATCATCAAAGATTAAGGAAAAATATGAAGCAACTGAATTGTGGTTCTACAGAAGGATGCTGTAAATATCATGGATCGAGCATGTGAGCAATGATGTTGTCTTAGAAATGATGTAAACATAAAGGAAATTAATACTGGGCAACAGGAAGAGATAGCTGAAGTTCCTGGGACATGCAATGAGGAAGGAGGGCATGGAGAAGCTGATACTAACAGGCGATATAGAGGGGAAAAAAGACAGGGGAAAGCAATGGATAACATACTTGAAGGACCTAATCAGGTGTTTGATGGAACGAGGGTTGCATGGTGTAACAGGAGAAAAGATCCACCAGGAATAGGGAGACGTGGAAACCATGATCTCCTATGTCCTGAAGGGCCAGGGCACATAGACGAGGAAAATACTAATATCAGAAAAATTGCTGAAATATCAATGAGAAAAGAGGAAATTTCAAAATTCTATGATTTCTCATTCAAACGTACTATTTTATATATTCGAACCTATAGGTAAATTTACAAGTATTAAGCAGAGTTATGCCTTGACGTCTCCAAAAATATTTCTAAGTTCTCAGATAAACCAGGAGAGTGTAGATTACTGAGATCACACGATTCGCTACAGTTGAAACCCGTACCTTCTTTTCCGAAAGAAACTTTTATTGCTTGGTAGTACTGAGCGGAAAAAAAACACTAATCATGATTGTTATTTAATTTCTTTCACTGTGAACTCGGACGATAGATTTTCTATCCCCGACTTTTGCATTGATTAAACCCTTTTGTTTTCTCGGACGTGGTGTAATATACGTAAAATATGAGAATAACAGTTAAAAAAACAAATTAATCCTCAGCTGTGTGGCTCGGTATTAAGGTAGGAATATTTGATTTTTGAAATTCCGGGGAATGAAAATAACGGTTTCCCATGACAAAGACAGAGGTACCGGGTTAGATAGAGACTGGGAGTGAAAATTAGACAGTGAAATTTGGAATCGTTATTTTTTCCCTTTCCTTTTCTTCGTTGTCTCTAACACATTTTCATCAAGGAAGAAATTGAAAAGAAGCAAAACATTTTAAAATCTTCGTGAATGTTCTGTTAAAAAAGACGAGAACCTTCAAGAAAGCTGAGAGAAAATAGTGACATATTCATTCAAGTGACTTTGGTTATTTGGATTTCTATTCGCTCACTCAATCTCTGTTTCTCTATCTATCTATCTATCTATCTATCTATCTATCTATCTATCTATCTATCCACATTCTCTTCATATCTATCTATCTATCTATCTATCTATCTATCTATCTGTAATCCTTATTCTTTACACGCACTGACAATTTTGCATTTCATACAGATTCGGCTGCATGTTATTCCTCCCTAACATGAGCTTAGTGCGAGTTTTTGAAGAATGCTGGATTGCTTATTGTAAAAGAAAATAGAATTTACGAATTTGGCAATTTTTAAAAAAATCATGATTAGAAGAGAGTGAGGAGTACAAACTAGTTAGAAAGGAGCAATAGAAAGCTGAGAATGCAGGTGCGATGACAGATACATAGGAGAAAGGGAAGGATATACGGGGGAGGGGAGAGAGCTAGAGTCCAGTGGTTAATAGATGAGTATTGATATTGCATTTAAATTTCTGGAGGTTGTAGCCATCAGGAAAGCAAGAATATGAGAGCGAGTTCCACAGGCGGGAAGTGCGAGAGAAGAAGATGCAGGAGTAGAATTGTCGTCTGCATTTGGCTAACCTAACTGTGAATGGGTGGGACCCAGTTGCCAATCTGGTTGCACGAGTAAACACCTGTTGAGGAGGCACCAGTGACTTAAGTTCGTCCGAGCAGAAGCCATGAAAGTATTTATAGAACAGACAGAGGGAGACCATATTTCGACGGTGGGGAAGTGGTTGTAGTCGAGCCACCAGATCAGTACCTATCACATTACAGACTCTCCTTTGGAGCCTGTTGAGAACACTGAGGAGAACGGCAGGGGCGCCTGACCATAAATGGCAGCAGTACTCCGTGCACGGCGGATGGTTGACTTGTATATATGCAGGATGGATTCAGGCTGAAAAAAACATCCTGGATCTATATAGTGACCCAACCTTCTTAACAGTAGATTTAGCTATGGATTCGATATAGTGGTTCCATCTGAGGCCTGAGGAGAGGGTAAGGCCGAGGAGGCCTAGTGTATTTCTCTCAGGGAGAATCGCTTGGTCCATGCTTATGGGAGGCAGGAGAGGTTGCCTGTGATGGTTGACAGACAACAGCTTTGTCTAAGACGCATTGAAGTTGACAAGCCACTTCTTGCCCCAATTCACCACAGAGTGTAGATCCCTTTCAAGGCCAGCAGCGAGATTATGTCTGTCCGCCACGCCAGGTTTCTTACTGGTGCGGGAGTATATTGTGGTGTCATCTGCGTAGATGCCTACTTGGGACTTGATCTCATCTGGGAGGTCGTTGATGGAAATAAGGGAGAGCGTCGGGCCCAGGATAGAGCCCTGTGGGACACCAGCGTTCGTGCTGTAGGATGAAGAGGCATGCCCCTTCATTTTGCGGTTATTTAAAAAAAGATTGGATTAGGTCAAGCAGGCGACTGGTAATACCGTAACACCGTAGCTTGCATAAAAGGCCAGAGTGTCAAACCCTATCAAAAGCCTTAGAGATGTCTAGAGCAACCGCGCGAGCCTCGTCAGACTCATCAAGGTCCTGGAGCATGTACTCCGTTACGGTTGTTAGCAAGTCAGCCGTGGACCTGGCAAAGCGGAAGCCATATTGCCTGTCAGAAAAGAGTTTGTGGGCAGTAAGATGTTGAACTATTTCAGCACTGATTATGGCCTCGAACACTTTCCCGAATATCGGTAGAAGACTGATAGGGCGATAGTTGGATGGGCCTGAGGGTTCACCACAATTCCTAAATACAGGAGCGACTGAAGAGAACTTCCAGCATGCAGGAAAGCAGGAAGCAGAAAGGCATTAGTTAAACAGTTTGGAGAGAACAGGGGAAAGTTCAGGAGCACACCTCTTAAAGACTATCACCGGGATTCCATCGTCTCCACTCGCCTTATGGGGGTAAGTTTTGAAATTACTCGGGATACTACTGTCGGGGAAATATATACGTCGTGCAGTTTGGCCTCAGTTCTAATAGGGAAGTCGGGTGGGTGTACTCCAGAGGAGTCAAATGTGGAGTTGGATGAGAATCTGCGGGCAAAGCACTCAGCTTTGTCCGCAGATGACGTGAGAACATCAAATTCATGGATTAAAGGAGGTATTGAGGATTTGCTATTGTTCAGCACTCGTTTGCAAATCCTCCAATAGTGCTTAGAGCTGAACTTGCGGTCAGCTATGCGCTGTCGCATTCTCTCAGCAAACAACCGTTTGGCGTCATTTAGGGTTCTCTTGCACTCATTCCGAGCAGACGTGAATAGGCGCCTGTTGTGATCAGATGACTGTCTCCGGAATGGTTCCTGTGGGCAATAGCGGCTGAGCAGGCAGGAGAGAACCACGGAGAGGAATGAGGTTTTAGGTAATACTTCCTGGTGGGTATGAAAGCATCAATGCCAGCTTTCACCCATGACGAGACCTCAGGGGCACAGTCATCAACTGGTAGATCGAACAGTTTTCCGCAAGGGACATCGCAGGGGAAATCGCGAAAAGCATCCCAGTCAGCTTTTTGGTATAGGTAGGAGGTCCTGAGAGTGGAAAGAAATACTGAGAGAGACAACAGCGTGGTCAGAGTTGCCGAGAGCCAAAGCTGCGAGACTTGACAGGCGTCAGGCGCAGAGGTGAAACATATATCTAGTAGTG
Organism: Ascarosepion bandense; assembly: GCA_037127315.1. NCBI lineage: Eukaryota > Metazoa > Mollusca > Cephalopoda > Sepiida > Sepiidae > Ascarosepion > Ascarosepion bandense. The sequence continues at coordinate 4,514,275 of JBBBDQ010000324.1, read as the reverse complement.
AACAATGACTCGAGGGAGTGCTTGGGAAGCGAGTGGGGAAGTCCACCACTTGCATAAGGGATTGGGAAACAGCGAAGTTCATGGCGTGAATGCCCACTGGATTAGTAACAGCGTTTTCAAGCCACTCAGAGTGATGGGTGTTGAGTTCTCCGAATACAAATATGTAGGCGAATGAGTTGTAGGAAATAGCCTTATCTATGTCATCAGCAATGCTATCTAGTAGGGAGCAGTCAGGAGAAGAGGGAGAACGGTAAAGAAAGAATAGGTAACTAACCGAACTGAAGAGAGACAGGCAGAGACATATGTATTGGTGGTCAGTAGATTCGAGTGAAGTCACCCTCAAACAAAAATAATAAAAAAACGTGTGTGCTAATGATAATTGTGGCATATCAAATTCTATGGGTTATTTAATGCCGAAATCTATCTAGATAATAATAGTAAAAGTCTTACTAATTATTTTAACGAATGATATTTGCACATTACCGATTTTCTGGACTATTTTAAGAACTGAAACCTTGAAAATTCTGAATATCGTTTCTGATGTCTTTGTCTAAGAGTGTATCAAATTTGATTAAAATCGGACCACTCCTTCTATAACCCGATTTATTCGATTATCGATTTTCAATATTCATCAGGGGTACCTCGACACAAAGCCTAGCTAAGAACACTCGCAGACGCTTATAGTACAACTATGTAAATCTTCAAGAAAATCGGTTCAGCCGTTTTGGAGTAACGGTCACACACACACACACGCACACACAGACACACACACAGAGACAAAGTTCCATTTTCAATAACTTTAGATTTCACCACACGCACATTCAAATTGAAAACCGCTGGTATTTTCAATGGCAAATCCTATAAGTACTAATTAGGCTCGCTGTTGCTTAACTTCGGTGATAGTAACGAATAAGATGATTTAAAGTTTAGTGGGCCTAAAAGTACAATAACTCTGTATCAATATATGTATATACACAGTTACTGTAATTTTACCCCCCCCTCTCTCTCTCTCTCTCTCTCTCTCTCTATATATATATATATATATATATATCCTTACGCGCAAATACCCTTGGGAAAGGTATTAATCCGTCTCTTTATTCCAGTTGTAGGTTAAATAAAAGAACAGATTGCGTTCTATAGCCTTGACTGGCAATCAGTCTACCGCAGAAAACAATGGCAACATACAGCGCGATAATATTCTGCATAGTCAGTCATGTCCCATTCGACTCATGACCACCCAAACGTGTAACACGTATGGCACTTAACTGACTAATATACATATATACTTTTTTATGCTTTTAGATATATATACTTTTATACATACATATATATATATATATATATATATATATATATATATATAGTCATCCGCAGACAGATCTGTTTCGTTGTATTACAGCTCATCAGTGCGGCTTAGATTCCATTCGCTTCCTAACCCAGGATTGAAACCCGACCGAATCAGTGTCAGTCGGCGATTCTACTCCTAGGCCATGAGCGTCCGGCAGAAGAAGGCAGGCTTTTTAGCGTGTATAAACACGCCCAATAGCTAGTGTGATCCAATTCATTATCTAATGAGCGATGCGTATATATATATATATATCTATATAACATTCTTGCATATGTATATATATATATATATATATATATATATAGAGAGAGAGAGAGAGAGAGAGTTTTGTCTGACGATCGCAAGAGCGTGAAACCTAGGGTTACAAACTCACACCTATCTATATATACGAAAAACTTTGAAAAAATCGTGTCATGTGTTTCGTACTTTATGTTTATGGACATAAAGATTGATTTTATGTTGACTTCTTTTCCAACATTTGATATATATATATATATATATATATATATATATATATATATATATATATATATATTCGCGTGTGTGCGTGGGTACGTGCACCAGCGCGTGTATCATTGTCATCAGCTTGGGAATTGGAAGTTGTTTCTGTCAGTTGTCCTGGACGTTCCAGGCGCACAATTTCCCCTGGGCCCCGATAACTGTCAGTGTTGTCATTCATATTCATGGTCTTAACATAACAATCAGGCATAATACATCAGCTGAAAACAGTGAAGGAACGACTATTCTTACGGCCTATATTCTTTCATTTCACGAAAGGAGATCAACGGGTTTTTCCACCTGAAGTATTGGGAAAGTGGCGGCTTTTTTTATAATTTCATAGTGTAAACTTCTTAACTTACAAAAATGAATACAAACATTCATCTACTAAAAACTGCAATGGTATTTAGAAGAAAGAAATAATAGATAATAATTTTGACTGTTCTGCGATATGTTATGTCTTTTCAGAACTTGAATTATGACGGCTCTCCACAACTTCCTGCTCCTTTCTAACGCTTAGCAAATTGAGTCTTTTATAATCACTGCTTTGGCAACCATTTGCACAAACGCTGTCGGTAGGCTATTTACAGATTTCACCTGTCCATCTTGCCTTCAATATGTCCTGATATTTCAAAATTTACAAGCCATGTTTCTTCATGATGAGCCTTCGGCATTCAGTTAGTTAAATGCCATACGTGAAACACGGTTGGGCGATCATGACTGACTGGGCAGAAGATTAACCCGCAGTAGGTTGCCATTGCTTTCTGCGGTAGATTAGTTGCCAGCCAAGGCTATAGAACCCAATCTGTCCCGTTATTTAACCCATAACTTGAAGGAAGAGACGGATTAATACCTTTCCCAAGGGTATTTGCGCGTAAGTGAATGCAATGAATTCACCTGGAATTCGAACTCGGCTCCCCGATTTCTCGTTCCGAGCCGATATCCATTGGACCACAACGCACATCTGTCGATATTACTTATGTTAAAAATGTGTGCTTTTTGTTTCCATTTTCTCTAACATTTTGTCACTATTCACATTTTTAGTCTATGAAATGCTCAACATCCTTCTGTTGAACTATATTTCTATCTCAAACTCTTCATCAGCTGCGAGGAAATTATCTAACCTTCTACCAATATTATAAGATTATTCAGTATTATTTTCTTTTTCTTAAATGAAATTTTTCCTTGATAATGTCATTAATGTTTTGACGGCTTCTTTTGAAAATAGTCCATTGGTTTTGGTGTTGCATTTTCCATACTCTGTTTAAAAATATTAGAAGTATTTCATTTTTTTATACTTGTTTCATTTTCCTATCGCCATCTTATAATTCACATGTTGGGGAGTTCATTTCACAGAGTATAATATATTCTGACTACGTACAACTGATATTTCATTTTTGCTTTCAATTAATACATTTTCTAGGAGTTTCCTTTTTCTGTGTGTACCAACTGTGTCACCTGCATATTTATGGTGACAATGAAGCATGTATTATTAATTAGTTAAATAAATAATATTATTTCGGGCATTAACATTAAGAATAATAGTAATGAAATTAAAATAATCGAAATTATGCTGTTTTCTATAATGCGTGCCTCTTCAGAAATGAATTGAGTTCTCTCGGTGACTGGCGGCTGTATACACTGCTTACATACAAGACGTTAAAATTTCCCTTCTCTACTACCTATTTTCCCTTCTCTACTACCTAAGCCGATGGCTTAGGTAGTAGAGACTCCGACTGACACCAAAACGGTCGAGTTTTCGATCCCGGCCAGAAGCAAGTGGGTATGTCTAGCCGCACTGATGAGCTGCGAAACAGACTTCTATATGGATGACTAAAAATATATATATATATATATATATGTGTGTGTTTCTTTTCATAGATTATATCTCTGGTACTAATAATAAACACACTGCATATATTGGTTTTACTACTACTTCAATTAAACAACATTTCTTAGAAAAGCGTAGACACGTAGACAAGACAATATTAGACAGATTTTGGTCGATAGCACAAAAATACTCACTCATACTCACAGTAAAACGAACTTTCAGATATTGAAGGCCATCTACATTAAAACAAAACAACCCACACTTAATAAAGTTACATTTAAATCTAGTCCCAAGCAATTATATTGGATTTAGACATATGATTCTGTTAATATCTCGGTCTCTTAGGCGGCCTGTCGGCATAGAACCGCATTACATATTTACAAACATTTTTTTAATCATATCACCCCGAGCAAGGCGGTAACGCCACTGATGTGCAGGGGGCTACGTAAGAATGAAAAGACTGGAAAAGAGAAAGCCGGAAACCACATCCTAAACAGGGAACAAAATAGCCAAATCTCTCATATATTGACTAATCAGGAGCAAAGGATATAAATCGTAAATATAGATCCGATTCTGTTTCCTACAAATATAAATACGCGGGTTTCTACCTTTTTCGTTAGTGAGCCACAAGTTGTAAATACGACAGGCCACATGAATTTTCTTACTCTCTCACTTTTCCCTTTTTCTTCGTGTATTTACAACAAAGAAATAAAGAACATCACGCAGAGTCACTACCCTCTGATTAGACGCCAAGTCCAGACGACATGGAATTTCTAATTCTATCTTTCACACTGCTTTGGTTGATTCTCCCTTTTTTTCACTCACTTGTAGGCAACAAAAAAGATAGGAAAACATATATCATTTTACTTACTACAATTGTACAAAAATCCAAATCAAAAATGAACTTTAAACTTAATATTTAAAAGAAAACCTTTTTAAGAACATTTCTACTCAGGCATAATTTCATATACTACAAAATTGTTTTCCTTTTCTTCTTAAAAAATATATCTCACGATTATTATTGTAAAAAACAGATTTTTTACAAATTTTTTGGTGTTTGTTTAAAATTCTAAAACTCTAAATGTGGTGGGCTTGGTTATGTTGAGCCCTAAGCCATTTTGCAAACATAGCCTATGCTCCCTACCATAATATTAAAAGGCCAAATTAAATTAGATGTGTTATGAAAAGGGGAAGGTCCTGTCTTGAAATTCATTATTGATAATATGATGTATTTTTAAACAGTCACGAAAACACGACACTTGCTAAGCCGTCAAACTTGAAATAACGTATACTTTTTTTGTATTTTGCCGCTGGGTATAAAGAGAATATTAAATGCACACTACTGGTAATTATCGGGTAACTTTGATTGAAATATGGATCGATGTACGCTAAAATTGAATTAGCAAGACAATAGGCCAAATATATGGGAAAATGTAATTCGTATGTTAAAGGTTCACCTCACTAACTAGTTAATTAGTAGTGACGATAGAGAAAAATAAACATTCGAAATAATGAATTATGTATGGGATCGAACAGTTTTCTCTGGCGTCGGAAGCGTATACACGAATTTCTCCTATTCAATGCATGCCCAAATCCCTGATATTTTAAAAGTACATGTGAGAAAATTGTTTTATATTATTTCATTGGCTGAGTATTTAAGACACGTAATTAGGAAGGAAGGCTTGGAATAAATAACATTCATGGGTGGGGGCGATGGAAAGTAAGACAAGGATAAGAAACACGAGAAATACTTGACGGTTTTAACAAGTGGATGGCGGAGCAGGCTTTTGGAGAGATACCAAGAGGAAAAGCATTAAAAGCAACTAAACATAAGCGTACGTGGAAGTACATGACCGCCTACGCCCCTGAAAAGACACGTCATATAATGAAATGCTTTTGTTTCTATATGTGCATGTGGTAACTATTTATTTTTATTAAAACAGTCCACCCCAAAAAAAGGCAATAAAGCCACTAAAACCAAAGAATGAATATAAATTTTTGAAGATCATGATTGACTGGAAAGCAAGAAGCCAGAAACGTATTTAAAAACAAGAATTGTGAGAGAAAATACTACCCTCTCTTCTGATCTTAAGTGGAACCACTACACTGAGTCAACAGCTAAATCGACTGATAGAAATGTTGGTCACTGTGTCGGGCCAGGATGTTTTTCCCGCCTGAATCCATTCTGCATGTATACAAATCAACTATTAGTCCGTGCATGGAGTACTGCTGCCATATATGGTCAGGTGCCCCTGCTGTTCATCTCAGTGTTCTTGACAGACTCCAAAGAAGAATCAGTAATGTAATAGGTACCGATTGGCGGCTCGACTCCAGCCACTTCCTCACCGATGGGATATGGCTTCCCTTTGTCTGTTTTATAAATACTTTCATGGCTTCTGCTCCAACGAACTTAAGTCACCGGTGCCTCTGCAAAAGGTGGTTACTCGTGCAACTAGACTGGCAACTCGGCCTCACCCATTCACAGTTATATCAACCAAATGCTATTCTTACAGCTTCTTTTCTCGCACTTCCCGCCTGTGGAACTCATTTCCATATTCTTGCTTTTACGGACAGGAATTTAAATGAAATGTCAATACTGATCTCTTAACGATTTGACTCTAGTTCTTTCTTCACGACCCTGTATATCCTTTCCTTTCTCTCCACCTTTGCAACTGTCATCACACCTGTATTCCCATCCTTCTCTTCCTCTTTTCGAAGTGGTTCGTCTTTCTCTTCACTCTCATCTACCTAGCCCCCTGCATAACTGGATTCGTAATCGCAGGCCACAATTTAAGCAACCTAAGACACACAGATGATACAGTGCTGATAGCAGACACAGAAAAGAAACTACAAGACCTCCTACAGAAGGTAGCTGAAGAAAGTAAAAATAAAGGACTAGAAATAAACTGCAAGAAAACCGAATGCATGGTCGTCAGTAAAAAGAGCAACCCAATATGACAAATGAAGATCGGGGATACTAGAATCAAGCAGGTACAAAAATTTAAATACCTGGGAAGTGTTATAACAGAAGACACAGAGATCCGAAGGCGAATTGGCATGGCGAAAGAAGTATTCCAAAAGTTGAGTAAGGTATTAAGAAACAGGACAAATTTGCTCGAAACAAGCAAGAGAGTACTGGATTGCCACGTGCTGTCCGTCCTTCAATATGGTAGTGAATGCTGGACAGTATCATCAAAGATGAAGGAAAAATTTGAAGTAACTGAATTGTGGTTCTACAGAAGGATGTTGCGAATATCATGGGTCGAGCATGTGAGCAATGATTAGGTCTTAGAAATGATGGAAACAAAAATGAAATTTATACTGAGCATCAGGAAGAGACAGCTGAAATTCTTGGGACAGGCAATGAGGAAGGAGGGCTTGGAGAATCTGATACTAACAGGCCAGATAGAGAGGAAAAGAGACAGGGTAAAATAACGGTTAACATATTTGAAGGACCTAATTATGTGGATGACGAAGCGAGGGTTGCATGGTGTACCAAGAGAAGGCGTGTTCAGAGCCACCAGGGATAGGAAAACGTGGAAAGCCATGATCGGCTACGTCCCGAAGGGACAGTGCACATAGAAGAAGAAGCCCCCTGCACATCAGTGGCGTTACCGCCTTGCTAAGGGTGATACGATTAAAAAAACTGTTAGAAATTTAGTTTTCAGTTGAAAACCTAGTATTTGCTCTCTGAAATGTGAGATGTAACCATAGAGTTTATGCTAAGTTTTTCTCCGGCCCATCTCACTTGTAAAACACTTTTTCACGTAAACTTTGATCTTCAGATTCTTAAATGCAATGACAGTCGGTATCTTACCTTCTTTTATTGTTTTTCTTTTACTCCGTGTTATTTTACAAACAGAAAACCCAAGCGTTTTAACTGTTTAATGTTTTGCCTGGGTTGAAATTGTTAAATATAACAAAATAAGAATTTTTGACTCTTTTAATGAGATGACTATTTCCCGATGCAATGATTTAATCTTTATAACAACAATTTTAAAAGAGACCTGAACCTCATTTACCGGAAATTTCAATTTGTTAATTTGCTTAGAAAGACTCTTAACTATTTTTCTCTGAAATTAGAAAGCAATAGAATTTATTGTTTTTACTTTGTGTTACAACTCTGTAAACGCCTGATAAGTGTTTTTTTCTTTAGCAAAATTTCTAAAATGATTTTTATGGAGTTTGGCCTAATAGACGTTTATTGGTTTATTTAGAATCTGTCCAATAATCACTATAATAAAAAGACTAATTGCACTCTATTGATTAATGTCAGATATGGTAAAAACTGTTTTAATTTGATTTTTCAAAATAATACCTGCCATATTGCTATCATTAAACGTTTGGTGTCTAAAATAATATAGGAAGAAGAATTTTGCTATTTTTCAAGACAAATAAAATAATATTTATTCTAGAGGAGAAAAAAATACCAACGTATTTATGCTTCATTGCAGAACCGTATTTTTTTTTAAATAAATAAAACCATTTAAAATAAAAAATAAAGTTTTATCCTATTTACTGACATGATTTTTAAGCTATTTATAATACCGAAAATTTAAGCAAGCTAACTACAAGAGGATCTGAATAACAATCACCATAGAAGCAAACTGGAATTAATAGATAAAACTAAGAAATTTTTCATAGCTTCAAAAAATGGCAGAGAGAATGAATCTTAATTTAAATGTAATTTCATATGTGATTAAAGTGATATTGCTTAAGAATGCAGGACAAGGAGTTGAATGAATGAATCCATTAAACAGTTCATATATCTAACACATCACCTAATAAGTCCTAGGACTAACTAATAAAATACCAACTTTTAGGCAATATTCGACTTTATTCATCAAAATAGTCTCATTTTAAACAAATCGATGCATTTTTTGTAGAACAATTTTTTTGGCTTCAAAATACGCCTCAGTTTCCGATATCACATTTTCATTGAAGCCATATCTCTTTACTTGGGGATACGTTTGAGGTCTGCAAACAGCCAGTAACTGCTGGGGACCATATTTGGAGAATCGGGTGGATGCGGAAGCAATTTGATGTACAATTCATGTAGTTTTGCCATCGTTGCGATCATATGTTGGTTGGTTGTTTTTGTTTTATGGCATATCAACATAGCCGGGTCATTTATCGCCAGATAAATTGTATTTATTTATTGCTGGTAATACCTTTTACTTTCAAAATTTCTTATTGTTTTTATATAAGTTTTGTGTCTAGTAATATTTTTTTCTTTTCGAGTATCAAGATTCATTAGGATTTGTTTTTAAGGGCAGGGTCCCCAAGTCCTACCCTGCTATTTAACCCATAACTGGGGGAAGGGATGGATTAATACCTTCCCCAAGGGTACCAGTGCTTAAGTGAATGCAGGGTATTCAACTGAAATTCGAACACGGCTCACCGATTTCTCTTTCCGAGCCGATATCTACTGCACCACAACGCACATCCGTCACGATACGCTTACATCACCTGGTATTACCAAGCGGTCACCCATCTAAGTACTGATCAGAATCAACATTACTTAACTTTGGTGATCGAGCGAGAATCGGTGTATTCAACGTGATATGGCCGTAAGCCGTTGTGATATGGTGAGTTTTCTTGGTTAATGATCACTTTTGTTTTTCATTTCTGGCCTTTTTTGGCAACTTCTTCAAACACACCAATAATGCTATATAGTACTCACTATTGATGATTTTTGCTTTCTCAATGTAATGAATGAATACAATATCTTGCGCATTTCAAAATACGGAGTAAAATATATTGCCTGCCCGATGTTTGCGTCTTTGGTCGCTGTGGACGTCTATCAACTGCTATTGTCCATTCAGCTGACTGCCGATTTGGCTCCTAAGTAAAGTAATGGATCTATGCTTCAACTATTGTCAAATATTCACACAAAAACTCCTTCTTGCTGCGTTGAAATAGTTGAAAACAACAGTCTGAATCGTCGATGCGTTGTTGTTTTTGATCGACTGTGAGCAAAAAATGGAAACTACTTTGAATACAGCTTTCTCATTAACAAATAGCCATGCAAAATTTACAATACACTACTTTGACCTCCTCTGCTAGCTCATGCAACTTCAATTTACGATCAGCCAAAACGAGTTTGTTGAATTTTTTAACATCTGTTGATTTTTGGTGACCTGAGCGTTCAGCAAAATATGTATCTATACGTTTAAAGTCAGCATACCACCTGTTAACCGTTGTTTCTCTCGGAGAAGAGTTAAAATAACTGTTATCACGCCATTGCTCTGCTTGAACTGTATTTTTTCACTAGAAAGCAATGCTTTATCAACCCACGAAATTCCGATATTTCCACTGTTTTGAAAATTTGCAACAGTAGCTTCGTTTACATAACTATTATTTGTAAACTAATAACCCGATTGGGCCCAAATGTTGTCATGTACAATTTGTAGGTGAGTACTTTGTAAAAAAATTATAGATATTTTTATTAGTCGCGTCTTCTATATGTCGGGCCTGAGTTTGTGTTATTTATATATATATATATAGAGAGAGAGAGAAAGAGAGAGAGAGAGTGAGAGAGAAAATATCTGTGACCTATTTGCAGAACAGATACAATTAAATGTAACCAGTGGTCTGTTGACTATTCTGAAGAGTTGATTTCTTTGATCATACATTTTATAGATATACACTATCTCCGACATTGAGAGTTCTTTCTCTATAAATATAGAACACTTTCAACAATATATATGTGTGTGCGTGTTTTAGTGCGCGCCCGTCGCTATGGACTTCACTAGCGAGTTTAATGTATTAATCACACTCAATGTTTGCCTGTTGTATAACAGGAAATCGCACATTTACTCTAATGGTCGGCAAGAACTCACTCATCAAGTCCGTGTATCAATAAAACCGGAGTTCGAGCATGTACTACTTTATAGAATCATCCAAGCAAAATAATTCCACTTGGAGATTATCTTTCCGTGTTAGATTTAATTGGCTACCACGTTGCCTACCACATCTTAGCTATTATCAGGCGATGTTTTATTGAATCCCGTTACTCTCTCAATTTCTAAAATAATGTGTCGATCATCAAGAGGATTCCCTATTAGAACAGCATTATCAGATAGTGTAATACGATCTCTTTTCTTCATGCATAAATATGCTGATCAGGATCCAAAATTTTAGTATTTATTTCGCTTGAACAAATAAGTGCTTCTACTTTCACTTGAGAAATTTTAGTCTCTTTGTCTTCTTTATTCAGTTTTAGAAAACTGGTCGAGTCATCTGTCTATGAAATCATTTCCGATTCAAATTCATATCTAAAACCAACGTGTTATTTAGCTTAGGTTTGGATAGACATTTATTTACAAATGACATAGACTTCATTTGTGATTTAATTCAAATTTCATGTTGAATCTTCTGTGACGAGTTTCTTTATAAAAGATTAACGAATGACTGTGGAGACTTGTTTTGAAGTCTCCACTGAAGTGATTCGGTAATTTTGTATGGAAGATTGTCCGGTTCTTTTGATTTCATCAGTATTTGTAAACTGAATAAATATTTAGTTAAAAAATGCATTCATATATGTTATTTAAAACTTACGTTACGTATTAGAACATAAAGAGTCCAAATGTCAACAGCCAAATCTATTTTTGAAAAGTTACTGATTAATAACAAACACAATTACTTTTGATTTTGAAAACTGGAGTTTTAAATTATATGATGATATTCAGTCAGTCAGTTAAGTTCCATACGTGATGCACGCGATCATGTCTCGAAAGAGACATGATTGACTGGGCAGAAGATTATCCTGCATGTTGCCGTTGCTTTCAGCGGTAGACTGGATGCCAACCAAGGCTATGGAACACAATCTGCCCTGTTATTTAACCCATAACTGAAAAGAAGAGAAAGATTAATACCTTTCCCAAGGGTAATTTTGCATAAGTGAATGCAAGGAATTCAAACTCGTCACCCTGATATGTCATTCACAGTCAATATCCACTGCACCACAATGCAAATCCGATATTTATTCTCTAAAAAAAATCAAACTATTCTTTATCTGAGAATAAACGAAAACAAATGATGTCCGATAAAATAAAGCATAAAATATATATGTAAATATGTATTTGTATTTGTATGATACTTTCATTATCTTTAAATTTTTCTTTAATTTTAATCTCTGTCCTCATTATTATTATTGTTATGTTGTTTTTTTTTGTCGACTGTACAGTTGGACACCGTCTAGGAGAAAGGGAGCACCATGACGCAATTTCAGTTCACTCAGACAATAATTTGCAAAAGACATTCTGTACGGCTTGGCATTCTCTCCGGGAACTCTAATACGAAAATTTTTTGTGTCGTAGTGCAGAGGATTCGGAAAGATTTGATGAAGTCCAATTGTGATTACGAATGTACTCCACAGAGAAACTTTCCATCAGAATGGATTACGCTTGTCTCCTAGAGAGCAAAACACTCCGCCTCCTCGGTCTCAATTTCTCAAACGATCTCAAATTGAATGACTACATTGAGACTATAGCTGTATCTACTCCTAGAAACTTTGGTTTATTGCTTCGGGCCAGGATTTTTTTTCTCCTTAGAATACATCTTAGAATATTTGCTTATATTTCTGAGATGAGGTAGTATTTACAGTATTTACATCATTCGGAATACTGTCCTCATCTTTGTTACGTTTTGGTCGTTGTACGCTCCGGCCTTACAGACGGATTTTTTTATCTAGATGTTCTGACGGATGAGTAGGGTGTGTATTCTAAAGTCAACAAGAAATTTCAAGTATAAAAGATCAACAGCAAATTGGAGTAGATAGACTAAACTATATATAGCGATGGAATGATGGCGGCCGCCCAATCTTTGCATTCACGATTAGCAGCAAAAGAAAAATCACAATCAGATGAAAAAAAGAATTTTCAATATTATTTGCAGTGAAGAAATTTCAGAAATGTCTAAACGGAAGGAATTTTTCGGTTGCAGACAATATAGCGAAATGTATTATCAATTTATGGTTCGAAAAAATGAATTGCTACACATACAGAGACCACAAGACAGCGCTCGAGTAATATCTTATTAAATTAGGATTTTATGATGGATTACCAACCAGCCATTAAAATTAGTACATGCGGATAGTTTATGAAGATTGATACCAAAAAATACTGAATCATTTGAAGATACTGTTATTGTAAGTTAAAAAGTGAATTATAAATTATAAATGTATTATGCAATGCAGTACGTGAATTACCAGTTACTCAGGAAGAAAGAAAAGCAAAATCAGAACAAGACATCTTTTCACAGGAGAAAAAATTGACTAAAATGTTTAAGAAAATAAAGAATATTTAGAACGTAATTCAAAAGTAGACGCTTCCTCGCTATACGACTGATCACTGATTTCTCACAAAGATTAGTAATACCTGTTATATTATAAAAGCGGATATCAATTTAATTTCATAGCGGATATCCGAGAATTTCAAGAATGAAATCTCACATGCGATCATATGTATACTAAACTAAAATGGATGAAGATTTATTTTTTTTATTATAAGCGTTTCACCCCGAGCAAGCCATGTCACTGCCACTACTGCGCAGGGGGCTACGTAGAGTGGAGAAAGGCTGATTAAATATAGGAAATGTCAGAGGGTGGGTGATAGGCGGGTAAGGATACTGAGAATGAGGGTTGGGTAGATGAGAGTGTTCTGAGAAAAGTTGGGAATTAGTGTGATAGGAGGTGTCTATTGACCCTACATTTAAACACCTGGAGATTGTAGCTGTCGGGAAAGCAGAGTTGTGGAAGGGAGTTCCACAGGTGGGAAGCGCGAGAAAAGAAGCTGTTGGAGTAGAATTTACGGTTACATCATATTTGTTTAACTGTAAAAGGGTGGGACCTAGTTGCTAATCTAGTATCTCGTGTAAATTCGTGCTTAGGCGGCACCAGTGATCTAAGCTCATCGGAGCAGAAGCCATGAAAGTACTTGTAGAAGAGGCACAGGGAAGCCACATCACCCCGGTGAGAAAGCGGCTGCAGCCGGTCTGCCAAGTCAGTATCAACCACGTTACGGATCCTCCTTTGTATTTTGTCAAGAAGCCCAAGGAGAGCAGCAGGGGCACCCGACCAGATATGGCAGCAATATTCAATACACGGGCGGATGGTAGATTTGTATATGTGCAGAATAGATTCAGGTGGGAAAAATTTCCGGGCCCTGCACAGGGAGCCGACTTTCATAGCAGCAGATTTAGCAATAGTTTTAATATAGTCATTAATGTAATATTAGAAATAGAGAGCAGTTTTTGTGTTCTATCATCAAAATCACCGACCAGAAATCTACAAACTTTACTAAAGATAGATACTACATGGTCAATATTACACATATATTTCACTGAGCCACATTAAAAGGATAGCTTTATAAAGTCGCCTGAAAAATGTAAGTGAGAAAACTAACTTTTAAGGTTACAGTGAATCTTTTTCACGGACGGTTTGCGGGATATGGCTCTCCAGTTGACATAATCTTGGATAACGGCACACAAATTACTGCTTAAAAATTTGAAGGTATTCGCAAAATTTTCACCGCTGAATATATTACTACCCCGCCGTATCACCCAAAGTAAAACGGAAAAGTTGAACGCTTTTAAGA
>JBBBDQ010000324.1:4172500-4495000 GCA_037127315.1 Ascarosepion bandense | reverse complement strand
TCTGGGCTATGGGCGCTCGACAGAAGAAGGCAGACTTTTAGCGTTTGATCTATCATACGCCAATAGCCAAACTGCTCTAATCCCTTACCGAATGAGCGATCATGCAAATGAATAAGGAACGAAAATAATAATTGCAATTTTTGAAATAACAATTTAAAATAAAACTCAATGTATAAATAGACCAACGAATATTTAGTATTAATTATACATTAGATCACGTACAAACTATAAGACACAAAACTGTAAACATTTTTGTACCGATATTGAAAGAACAATGTCTCATCAGGGAGTTTAATAATGATGGTAATATACGTATTATTTAAAATGTATATCATTAGCTTGTTAATGATATTAACGACCTGATGAGACATTGTTCATGCATTGCCGAAACAAAATATACTGTTTTGTACTAGTTTGTATGCACATGTTCTAAAGTATAATTAATATTAAACATTTATCGTTCTATTTTTATACTGAGCATTGTTTTAAATGAATATTTGGAACGTTGCAATTATTTTCCTTATTCATTAGTATATATATATATATATATATATATATATATATATATATATATATATATATATAGATAGATAGATAGATAGATAGATTATGTGTTATTTCCTGACTCCACCCACTTCATAAAATCTGTAGAATAGGCAATACATTGCAAGACACTACAATCGGCACGTTAGGAATTAACAAAATAATGACACTGCCATTGTGCGGAAAATTATTTATATTTTTCTGATATTAAGATAAAATCAATTTTATTTTTCTGTTTTATAATATATTTCATGTGAGATGTGGTGCAGTAGATACCAGAAAGTCGAATTTGAATTCCAGTTGAATTCGTGCATTCACTTACGCACAAATATCGTTGGGATTAGATTCTTCTAACTATGGGTTGAATAGCAGGAGAGATTAGGTTCTATAACCATAGCTGGCAACCTGTCTACTGTAAAAAATAATAGCAGCCTACTGTGAAAAATCTCCTACTCAGTCAGTTAATCATTTCTCTTTCTAGCCATGATCGCTTAAGCGTTTATCACGTATGACAATAAACTAACAGACACTTTGCTGGTTTACACCGATGAGAACCTGTTGACTTGATTGATTTCATAAAATAAACCTGGCTGCATGAATTGTACATGGCTTTAGAGTTTGCCCAAAATACGTGAGACATTTCGTTAAATATGCACACAAAAATTGCATAGACAATTTTAGTTTGATAAATGCCAGGCTACATTAGATTCTCTTTGCCTTGCGGCAAAATCTGAAGAAAGTAAATGAAAAAATATAGTTAAATAGGGAAAAAATTCTGTTTAAATATGAATTTCCTGAGAACTAGATTCTTTGCGAACAAAGTAAAAAATTGCATTTATTTTTATATTAAATTTTAATTCGCGAATTTCTTTGTAAATTGCACAGACAATGTGATTCTTATTTTATCTATTCAATGTGGAGCAATATTTTCTTTCATAAATTTCTTGTCCTTGCTAACTATTATCTCACTCAGTTCATGTCTGCTTTGGCATATAATTGTATACTTTATAGGTAGTAAGTAGCAACAACAAAATTTATAGGTTTATACTTGTTCTTTTCCATCTATGTTGGTATTAGTTTGAAGAAAAAATTAAATCAAGAAATATATATATATATATATATATATATATATATATATTTCATTTAATATCTCTATGTCTATACTTACATCTACATTAACCTACACCCAATTCTATCAATAGATAGATAGATAGATAGATAGATAGATAGATAGATAGATAGATTTGTATAATGTCTTAGGAATAGAGTAAGATAGATAGATAGATAGATAGATAGATAGATAGATAGATAGATAGATAGATAGATAGATAGATAGATAGATAGATTTGTATAATGTCTTAGGAATAGAGTAAGATAGATAGATAGATAGATAGATAGATAGATAGATAGATAGATAGATAGATAGATTTGTATAATGTCTTAGGAATAGAGTAAGATAGATAGATAGATAGATAGATAGATAGATAGATAGATAGATAGATAGATAGATAGATAGATAGTAGATGTGAACATATATGGATAAATAGAAGGATAGATAGATAGATAGATAGATAGATAGATAGATAGATAGATAGATAGATTATAACTCATACACAAATTCCTCAACTTCTGTGTGCCCTGTCCATTCAGGACGTAGGCGATCATACCTTTCTGTGTTTCCTCATCTGTGGTGACTCTGAGCATGCCCTTTTTTGTTATACCGTGTAATCCATTGTTCTGTCATTCACCTAATTAGGTCCTTCAAATATATTACCCGTTGTTTCTCCCTTTCCTCTCTTTTTCCCTCTATCTGGTCTGTTAGTATCAGATTCTCCAATCCCTCTTTCCTCATTGTGTATCCCAGGAACTTCAGCTGTCTCTTCCTGACGCTCAGTATTAATTTCCTTTTTGTTTCCATCATTTCCAAGACCTCATCATTGCTCACATCCTCGATCCATGAGATTCGCAGCATCCTTCTGTTGAAGCCACATTTCAGTTGCTTCAAGTTTTTCCTTCATCTTCGATGGTAATGTCCAGCATTCACTGCCATATTGAAGGACGGACATCACGTAGCAATCCGGTACTCTCTTCTTTGTTTCTAGCGAAATCCGCCTTCTGATCTCTGTGTCGCACTTACCGTCTTCTGTTATGATGCTTCCCAGGTATTTAAATTTTTGTACCTGCTTAATTCTGGTATCCCCGACCTACATTTGGCATTTTGGGCTGCCCTTTTTACTGATGGCCATGCATTCAGTTTTCGTGCGGTTTATTTCTAGACCTTTCTTGTTACTTTCTTCTGCTACCTTCTGTAAGAGGTCTTGTAGTTTCCTTTCTGTGTCTGCTATCAGCACTGTATCATCTGCGTACCTTAGGTTGTTTAAATTGTGGCCTCCGATGATGAATCCTGGCGTAAATTCTAGGGTCCTCAAAATATTCTCGCTGTACAAGTTGAACAGATTCGGTGAAAAGACACATCCTTGACTTAAGCCCCTTTCTATCTTTGTATATCTATCTATATTCATTACCTGTCCGTATGCAAGCGGTTTTGCTGCCATTAAAGATTCTTTGTTTCTCTCAAGTCTTTCTCAAATATGTCCAGGCTGCCGAGCAATCCTCCATCAGTTCTTTGTGGCGCATTGTGTCAAACGCCTTCGCATAATCAATAAAGCACAGGTATAAGTCCTTCTTCATTTGTATTGCTCTTTCGGAGAGCATCCTAATCATAAATATGGCATTCCTTGTTCCCGTGTCTTTAACGAAAACAATGCGAAGGATTCGGAAAGGACTTAACGCCTAATATACAAATATACATGGTTTCTTCTTATTAAGAAAGTAAGCTATCATGGTCTTTCACAAGTAACTTTTAAGTACAGCCCTTTCTAAGCATTTTCTATATGTTATTTCTCCTAATGCCTGTTCCACTATTAATTTAACCAAGTTCTCTATATTCAGCTTTGATGTCCACAGTCATTATTTTTCTTTTACCTGTTCTGAGAGTATCATATTTTTCATGCACACTTTCCTTAATAAAAATAATTTATCTCACAGCTTCTATAATATATGTAGAATATATAAATATACATTCAAAGATAAATAAACTGATTTGTAGAAATAAGCCAATAAAATTCGATGACAATAAAATCATTTGCTCACTTTCATTTATTAGACAATAAATTACATCAGTTAACATCCTTCACAGTTTAACCTCATTTTATATTTGACCTTATATTATATTATTAAGTAGTAATTAGTGGGGGATCAGTTTATTACTTCATATCAATAAAAAAATGATCCCCCCACTTTATGCCCAGTAGAAGCCTTAATCATGTTTCCAACTATTATATTCAGTCAGTCAGTCAGTTAAGTGCCGTACGTGATACACGCTTGGACGATCATATCTCGAAAGAGATATGACTGACTGGGCAGATTATCCCGTAGTAGTTTGCCATTGCTTTCTACGGTAGACTGATTGCCGACCAAGGCTATAGAACCCAATCTGTCCTGTTATTTGAATAATAGCTAGAGAGGGTAAAGATGTATTATATTATTAAGTAGTAATTAGTTGGGGGATCAGTGGATTACTTCATAACAATATAAAATAGGTCCCCCTTACTTTATGCCCAGTAGAAGCCTTAATCATGTTTACAACGATTAAATTTAGTCAGTCAGTTAAGTGCCATACGTGATACATGCTTTGGCGATCATGTCTCGAAAGTGACATGACTGACTGGGCAGAAGATTATCCCGCAGTAGGTTGCCATTGCTTTCTGCGGTAGACTGGTTGCCAACCAAGGTTATAGAACCCAATCTGTCCTATTATTTAACCCATAACTGGAAGAAAGAGACGGATTAATACCTTTCCCAAGGGAATTTGCGCGCAAGTGAATGCAATGAATTCAGCTGGAATGCGAACTCGGCTCCCCGATTTCTCGTTCCGAACCGATATCCAATGCACCACAACGCATATTTATTCTAAACTAAAATCCTTATATTTACTTTGAGAGCATCACAGAGAGGGCAGTAATATTTTAGTAGAGAAAATTTAATTTTTCTTAATTGATATTATCTTGTAGGTATGTTTTATTTATATGTAAATATATATGGTAATTATATATATATATATATATATATATATATATATATATATATTTAAAATCCTGTACATACTCACACGGACATACATACACAGGCAAAAACCAAAAAAACACACACAAACACACACATATATATGCAGGTATATATGAGCGTGTGCTTGTATATGATATTTAATGTGTATTCGCCCAAAAATGATATATATATATGTATATATATATTTATATATATATGTATGTATATATATATATATAAATATATATATAATGCAAAGACATGTCTCTTGAAACATGCATAAACATGCGTATATCAAAATTAAATTAATCCTCGATGATGGCTAAAAGTATAGCCGAAATCACTCGATGAAAGAAAATATTTAGATAATTTTTGTACAATTTACGTTTTAAAAAATGAAATCATAATATCACATGAAAAATTACATTACATTTCAACCATATTGCCGTGTCTGTAATTTGGAAAAGATCTACATATATATATATATATATATATATATATATATATATATATATATATATATATAATATATTTTTGGAAATTTGCAGTCCTGTTTCTGCCATCATGTGATGCATGAGCTCACTGATAAAAATGAATCCTTTATTCGAATTCAGCGACTAATTTTTTTCAAACAAGATATAATACCTTTTGCACAATATTTCTCATATTGAGAACGTTTGCGCTTTATTATTTTTGGTGAGTCACCCCTTTTTCACACACTCTATGGATTCTTCCATGGTATACAAATAATCCTTCCTACACAGAGTGTTAGAGTTTGTGTTTGTCAGAGCATTTGAACCGCCGCTCGTTGGTCAGTAATAATATAGACTATTACCCGGACTTACTTCTTGTATATATTTGACACCTACCATCAAGTATTCCTGAATCTACTAACCGTGTACAGGTTGTATATCTTTAATTCAATATATTTACATAGATACCTTTTCCGAAGATATCTATGCGTAAGGGGATGCAAGGAATTCAGCTGGAATTCGAACTCAGCTCCTCGATTTATCGTTTCGAGTCGATATCCACTTCAGCCTATGAAAAATAATTATTAACACATGACAATCTTTTTAGAGAATGCATTGCAAATAAAGTTTTAAATCTAAGAAGCCCTCATAGTACAAATGGCCCAAGCAATATAGTAAACTATATTTCATCAAAGGAGATCAAATGTTGCAGTGTGTGAATAATAGGAAATAGACATTCTGTTTGACTATTACGGTTGGCATCATCGCTATGTGATTTTCATACTAGTTTGAACAAATTTCTTTTGACAAAAATTTTACTTACCGTCAGCATCGCTGATACTAACCTGTTATGGATTTTTTTTTAATCATTTCACCCCGAGCAAGGACTTCCAACAGGCAGGAAAACAGGAAGCAGATAGGCAGAGGTTAGAGAGTTTAGAGAGGACAGAGGAGAGTTCTGGGGCACATTTCTTCAGTACTATGATTGGGATTCCGTCCCCCCCCCCCGCTCGCTTTGTGTGGGTCAAGTTGTGCAATTATCTTGGAGACCAGCGTGGGTGTAATGTGGACGTTATTTAGTTGAGCCTTAGTTCTGGGTGGGAAGTCAGGTGTAGGTATTCCTAACGAGTCCAGTGTCGAATTGGTGGAGACTTTACGGGCAAAGCAATTCAGCCTTGTCCACTGGGGAGGTGAGAACTTCAAATTAATTAATTAGTGAGGGTATTGAAGTCTTGCTCTTGTTGAGCACGCTTTTGCAGAGTCGGCAGTAATTTTTGGAGCCAAACTTAGAGGATGCTATGCGTTGCCTCATTCTGGTAGCAACCCCTTCTTAGCTTCATTCTGTACTTTTTTACACTTATTACGTGCTGAGACGAAAAGGTGTTGGCTCGACGAGCAGCTTCGATAGAGCCGGAAGAAATGGTTCCGGTGGGCAATGGCGACCGAGCAAGCGGGTGAGAACCAGGGGGACGAATTTGATTTTAGCTGGAATATCCTGGCCGGGATAAAAGCATCGATGCCAGCCTTAACCCAAGATGTTCCCATGTTTAAAGCCTGCTACCCACTTTAACTTGTGTCATATATGGCGTAGATTGGCTTATATTTAATCATTTCGCCCGATGTGATTATTGCAAAAAAAGTGAATTTTGGCTTCAATGGATTATCTTCACATAACTACTAATCTGTTTATTTTTTTAAATAACTTTGCCATTGATCTAAATCTTCAACTGAAACAGTAAGGGATCGGCTGACTCCACTTGAAGGTTAGTGACTTTGTTTACTTTCATTTTTTAATTAGAGTACACAGAACCTACCATAGCCTGGTTTATACTCCTACCAACTTCTTTTGAACAAGAGTAGAAGCTCATCCCCTGTTTCCTGTTTATGTAGGGATTCCTGGTTTATTTTCTCTCCTCAGGTTTTATGAGGGGTGTTTTCGCAAGATTTTTATAAAATGGGTGGATGATGGCAACGTCTATTCATACTTAGGGTACCGGTTTTGCGGTCTACATGTCGTATTTAGGAGCCCGAAATCTGCGTACCGTCTTGAAGGGCCGCTCTGACCAACAGTTGAATAATATCGTGGTTCATGTAGTGCCATTTCCCGTATGGATGGTTATTCCTGTAAGTGGCTTCGGTAGGCAACACTTGACTCCCATAAAGCAAGTGGGTTTGATGGAACTCTAATCATCGTAATTAAGAAATATGCCACCGAACTCTCACATGTCCTATCCATATTTTATAACTGTTACCTTACTCCTTTTTATCCCTTTGAATCGTGTAGGTTCTCCTCTGTAGTTCCTGATGAAAAAAGAAACTCATGATTGCCCTCCGACCTTTCTAACTATCGGCTTATAATGTTTTTTGGCAAAATATTCGAGGCTATTATCAACGCTGAAAGGATAATACAGCCCACATCTAAAATCTTATCCGGCAAACAGTATGACTTCCACATCTCCAATCTAGTGCTGATGTCCTAACGACCATCACCCACTATATATACCAAGCCCTTGATACGAACGGCGATACTCTGACTGTTGCCATAACTATCTCAAAGATTATGATAGGATTAGATTTCGATAGGTTTGTTAGCATGCTAGACTTCTGAACAAGCTACAGATCTACGGCATAACTTGACTATTGTTAGATTTAATTCAATCATTCCTGTCAAATCGTAAAACGATGGTCGTTCTGAATGATCACGCTACTAGATATTTCAAGTGAACGTTGGTGTCCCTCAAGGCTCTATCCTAGGTCCTATGATTTTATATATTCATTTATGGCCTTCCTGATGTAGAAAATTCCTAAATTTGCATCTATGACGGTGACAGTCCCATCTACGCTTGTTTCAACATAAAATCTACCAGGGCTGAGAAAGTAGGCCTCGCTTCTTCCCTTGTATAAATCTGTGTTGTATTGAGGTAAAAAATAGCTTGTAAATTTTAATGCTTTCAAACAAAGATACACTTTTTTAATCACCACAGACAAGCTTTTCTGCTTTCCATTAATAAGGATCACTATAGTTACCCCGTAAGCATTAAACTGCGCCTCTTCGGCCTCAGTGTCTCAGTCGACCTCACGTAGAATAAACACATAGAACTAATAGTTACATCTACTGCTAAGTACTTTTGCTCACTGTGCCGCGCCAAAAGGTTTTTCTCGTCAGAATCCACTTTGAACATTTATAAATCTATCATTCGTCCGTGCATTGAATACTGTAGCCCTATGTTGTCGGGTACATCTGCTGTTCTTTTTAGGGATCTAGATAAAATCCACATGAGAATCTGCAATGTAATCAGCCCCGATTTGGTAACTTGCCATCAGCCACATTCTCACCTACAAAATGTGGCGTCCTGTCATTTTTACAAGTATTTCACGGCTTCTGCTCTGCAGATCTTCATTCCCTGGTGCTTTTCTCTCATCAATTTTGCTTGTGCAACTAGATTGTCAACTAGATCCTTTTACCGTCAAAATACGCAAATGTAATCACCACATCATCTCTAGTAGTCTCTTTTCTTGCACATGTGGAACTCACTTCATCATGCTTGCTTCCTTGGTAGCTACAATCTCCAAAAGTTTAAATGCACGAGCAATTGCTATTTTTTATGTCATTGACTTCCACATCTCTATTATCCTTTCTTCAGCATTCACTGAAACTTTGATTTTATTTTCTTTTATGTCTTCTATCTCCTTTCACTCTTAAACCTGTGCACCATTGGTAGTATTGCCTTGCTAGGGGTGAAACGAATATAAAAATAGACCTGAGCTCAAATCAGTCTCATTTAAAAACATAGGTAGACCTATAAAACCCTATCAAAGCATACTCGCTGACAACAATGGTTCCTGTGTACTTCATGTTGAGAGCTAAGATTGTTATTTTCGTTTCATTTTCAATTCATGATTTTCAAGTCAAGAAAGTTTATATATTTTACTTGTCTTTTGAAGGAAGGTTACATTTATTGAGCTTGTAATGAGAAAATAACTCACTAACAACAGCTTGCGAGATTAACATGATAAATACTGCTCTTCAAAAGCACTTACGCTTAATTTTCTGTACGAAAGTAAGCCATTGAATGTCGTCTCGGTTCTTAACATCACACACTTGAATCACACGCTATCCTTTTAGACTAAAAATTGCAAAAAAATAGACTAAAAATAATGGAAGTTTTATTTATAAAATAGGAAAAAAAAAGACAACATTCTATAATATCAACTTCAAACACGCCAACAACGTTCTTCTCCGGTTCGAAAGAAAAAACCATAAACACTACTGTATTAAACATACATAATTTTACATTCATTCGGTTACAAATCTTCGATAATGGCTAAATGTACAGCCGAATGCGGTCGGATAAAAAAAGCATTCGGACAGTTTATATATATATAGTCACCTGCAGACAAATCTGTTTCGCTGCATCACAGCTCATCAGTACGGTTAGACAGCCGATTGCTTTTAGCCAGGATTAAAACCTGACAGAATTTATATCATTCGGCGATTCTATCTCATGGGCACTCGGTAGAAGGAGGCAGCGTGTGATATACCATGTGACCACACGCCAGTAGCTAAGAGTGTTCTAATTCATTGCTGAATGAGCGATAGTAGATACTAGAGTAGCTACTGTTTTTACCACGTCTATCATTCTTCCAGAATGCTCAATCAGGGTGTGAGAGCGTAAATATATACTCATATACACACTCATATTCACACTCAAAAATACTCACGTACATACTCATATATACTCATATACACACTCATATATTCTCATATATATTAATATACACACTGAGATATATATATATATATATATATATATATATATATATATATACGAGTGTGCATTTGTGTCTGTACGTCTATGTGTATATGTGCGAGTATGTGAGTGTGACAGAGAGAGAAGAGGTGAAAAAATTTATCAGACCGTTCATAAAGTTTCCGAGAAAAAAATTTGTAAATAGAGGAATGACAAACTTTTAGCCACACTTTGTAGATAGGTAGCTAGATCGATGGTTAGATAGATCTTTTAGAACAAATATATACTTGTATATAAATTATATACATGCTTGAATGTTATATTATCCAGTGACTGTACAGACATGTTTTCTCTTTCTTGTTTGCCTTACACACAATGATTTCTCTGCGCATTCAAATCAGAATATAAGCGTATACACTCACCAAAGATTGTAATGCCAATCACTTGACAAGCATGAAGTATCGGCCTCCAAGGAACGGACGGAAAGATTGCACTGCGTCAAAATGTAAATAACGGCACGGCACAGCCAGCTTGTCGGAGATGATTAGTTATTTCCTCGTCTTCGTTCCTTCCGGCCTTTTGTGCACTTCTACGAAAGCAACCTTCCTGCCTGGCTAAATCATATTGAAAATAAGTGAACGATTCTGTGGCAGATTTACACAACGCTGCATTCTGCTTTACCGACGACCAATGTCTTTTCAAAGCTATCATTAAATGTCTCTTGACCATTCGATCTTTTCGTCTAAAAGGATAGCGTGTGATTCAAGTGTGTGATGTTAAGAACCGAGACGACATTCAATGGCTTACTTTCGTACAGAAAATTAAGCGTAAGTGCTTTTGAAGAGCAGTATTTACCATGTTAATCTCGCAAGCTGTTGTTAGTGAGTTATTTTCTCATTACAAGCTCAATAAATGTAAACTTCATTCAAAAGACAAGGAAAATATATAAACTTTCTTGACTTGAAAATTACGAATTGAAAATGAAACGAAAATAAAAATCTTAGCTCTCAACATGAAGCACACAGGAAACATTTAACATGAAAAAGAAAACATGCAACCGATATTGAGATGAAATAGAAAAAAATATTTATATGCAAATGTTTCGAAATGCACAGTAAGTAATTTGAAAATAGGCAAATGTCTGAAGTAGAAGATGGCTATATATATATATATATGTCTGTGTGTGTGTGTGTGTGTGTGTGTGTGTGTGTGTAAATATAAATATTACGAACTGTTCGAAATATGCACCTGATGATTGCGTAACGAATGAAACTCCGTGTTTCATGCAATCGATGTATGATCATATATATATATATATCGGAGTGAGTACAGAACGAAGAAAGAAAATTTTTTCACCGTCCAAAACATTAATTTAAAACAGTGCTCGATATATGATGTATAGAGCTGTGAATATTTATTATAAATTATGTTTTAGAACATGTACATAAATATTTCTATATATGACATATATAGAAAAAATATGTACATGTTGTAAAACATAATTTATAATATATATATATATATATATATATATATATATATATATATATAGATAGATAGATAGATAGATAGATAGATATTATAAAAATTATACTTTAGAACATGTACAAACTACAAGTTACCACAACATTGTACATTTTGATTCGACATTGAACTAAAAATGCCCTATTATGTAGTTAATAATGATGGTTATAAACGTTATATTTGAAAGAATGTTAAAAATATAAAACAATTTTTTTTATTTTTAAAAATCTTTCTGTACGAGGTAAGAGGATATTAAGAAATAGTGGAAAAAAGAGAAAGAGGGCTGAAAATATGAGAAAACAAAATGAGAAATCAAAATATGGAAAAGAAAGAGAAATGGTGCAAAGGAAACAAAAAAGCAAAGTGGAAAAGAAAAGAGAAAGAACTGAGAGGAAAGAGCCAATGGAAACGGCCAAGAGAGTGAAATTTTCAATTTAGACAGAAAGTAAATTGCAGAGAGATATAGATCTTGGTTACATTGTGTCTAGGCTTAAAAAAGAGGGAACAGTGAGAAAATGCACAGAAGGAAGAAAGGCGGGGAGACAACAAAAATGGTAAAAAAATATAAATTTCAAACTTTGCATGAAAGTGAATGCAGATAGATGCAGACGTTCGTTACATTGTTTCAAAGTAAATTCTTTGGCATTTTTTTTAAAATTCTGAAATCATACACAGATAGAGGAATTATTCATAAAACGTAAGTTAGAGGATATATAAAAAATAAGTTAGAGGATATATAAAAAATAAGTTAGAGGATATATAAAAACATAACACGAAGATATAAATTCATTAACGGTAATATAATAAATTGGAGAAGTATATTTTTTAAATTAACACTAAACAGAAAAATTAAAATTAAAAAATTAAATTACAATTAAAATAAAAAAAATAAAATAAAAATTTAAATTAAAGGAAATAAATTTATATTAAAATTGAAATTAAAATAAATTTAAACCAGTAAATATATCACAATTTGTAATAGAAAATAAATATTAAATAACAAAAGAAGAGAGATCATATAGTTAAAGTAAACTATTCAGATAGTAAAATTAATACTGTAATACGTTTAGGCTGCTGCAGTTTCATATCTTAGACTTTATGATATTTACAGGATTGTAAGGTTAATTTAGCGGGATTGTAATGTTAATTGATATATTTACAATTTACTGTAGTTTCAAGTCTGAAGTATTTTTTCAATAAAAACGTTTATTACGATCATTATTAATTACCTGATGAGACATTGTTTTTTCAATGTCGAAACAAAATGTACCATTTTGTAGTAGTGTTTAATATCTACAAGTTCTAAAGTAATTATTAATAATAAATATTAATTGCTATATTTTTATTTTGAGCATATCTTAAATTTTTTTAACGTTGCAATTATGTTCTTCGCCCTTATTCATTTGTATATATATATATATATATATATATATATACAAATGAATAAGAGCTATTGGGCATGTATAATGATATACGCGCTAAAAAGTCTAAATAAATAATATATATATATATATATACTAAATATTAGTATATATATAAATATTTAGTATATATATATATATATATACATATATAAATGAATAATATATATATATACACAAATGAATAAGGGCTATTGGGCGTGCATAATGATATACGCGCTGAAAAGTCTGTCTTCTGCTACCGAACGCTCGTAGCCCAGAGGTAGAATCGCCGACTGACGCCAATGCGGTCGGGTTTCAATCCTGGCTTAAAAAGCAATCGGAGTCTAACCGTACTGATAGGCTGTGAAGCAGATCTGTCTGCGGATGACTATAATATATATTTTTTTCAGTTATAAATGAGTTATTTCGGTACCATGGTTTCCACCACGAATGGTTTCTTCAGGCAATTTTTAATAAATTAGTCAATATATATATATATATATATATATATTGACTAATTTACGATTGTACATATATATATATATATATATATGTACAATCGTATGCATACAGGCCAGTTTCCCTGGATCACAGCTCATTGGTGCGGCTAGATTAACTGATTAATTCAAGCCAGTATTAAAATTCATCCGCCATCAGTGGGGGATCCAACCGCTAAACTCTCGGCGAGCGCCAGAAAGACAGATTCATAGCCTTGCTATTTACAGAATGTAAACAACCGCCAGCAGCCGAGAGCGTTTCATTCTGTAGTCGAGACAAAAACGGTTAAGTCAATAACCGAAATACATTGCGTAACGTACTAAGTAGCTACTCTTCATAAAATCCACCTCCATATATATATATATATAAATTCAAAATTAGTGAGATAGTATATCTATTTTAGCGAATATAATTCGCTTCATCGGAGATCTTAAATATGATGGAATATAAAACTCTTTGTTTGAGTGTGTGTGTGCATGGCGTTAAGAACAACGGAAGTAAACTTAGAGAAAAAGAAAATAGTAAAAAGTAACGAAAGGAAAAAGGAAAGGAAGAAGAAAAGGAAGAAGAAAAAAGAAAAAAGTGGAAGGAAAATGTATGTCAAATTGGTCGACAGGAGATGAATTCTGTAACTGAGGTTGGAAGATTCATTGAAAATTTAAAATTTAAAAATGAATTGTTGAATATTTTCGATTTTTTTCGTTTCAAACTAAAAACTATGCCAAACTCTTATTGAGATCAAAATAGAAATTACAAACTTATTGATATCAGAATTATTACCTGAGTGTTGATGCCACCTTAAATTTAAAACTTTTTTATTTTACATTTATATAAATTTTAAATCTAAATCACATGGACATTTTAATTATAACTAATTTTGTTGTCCCTACATTTTATAAAGCTCATTTGATTCCAATCTTTTGTGTTCACTGTATAGAGAGGATTAATAGAAACTTCAATGGCTGTTTAAAACATGCTTCATTTGCAAGCGGTAATATGGATGTTGTCCGACGCTATTAATGAATGGACTCAAAGATCGGATTCGAATTGTCTTTCTAGTCCACTAGAGACGATCTCCACTTTAAATGTCTTGCATACTTATTACAACTCGTGATATATAAACATATTTACTTGCAGCATTTCATGTTTTCACGAGCATCAAGAAAACTTTCTCAATATAGGGATTCCCCAATGTCATGTCAATCCCCAAACTCAATAACTATGGGTTGATTTTGAGACTTCAAAGAAGTTCTAAATAATTAACTTGTCAAGATTTCAGGTGAAGGAAAGTCAAACATTTCCCCGCTCTCACTTTTATTGTTATTAATATTATACACAAACACAGACACATGCAAATAAACACCAAAACAAACAATCCAGTATATATATATATATATATATATATATATATATATATATATATATATAATGGACAGAGAAATAGGCGAAATAGATGAAGTAAGATTCATGGTATTATTAACTAAAATCTTTTTGATATTAACTACATGTTTTTCTCAGAAAAACATAAACATATAGGTAATATCAAGCAGATTTTAGTTAATAATACAATAATCCGTACTCATACACACAGTAAAAAGAACCTTCAGATATTGGAGGGCATGTACATTAAATCCAAACAACCCACACTTAAGAAAATCACGTTTAAATCTGGCCATAGCACATTACATTGCATTTGAATACATGGTTTTGTTGTCATTTCGCGTTATCACAAGGTGTGACGACATAGAACCGCATCGTAAATTTGTTATTTTTGGTAACTATTGCCGTTGCCTAGCGGAGTTTTATGTCAACACAAGATAAAATCGTCGCTGATGGTGGTTGTTTTTATGTTACCGTCTTAATATCCTCTCTGAATATGGCTCATGTGAGCCGAAAGCTTAGAACCAAATTAATAAAAAATTATCCAAAGTTTGGAGAATTTTTGTCTTTATTTTCAACTGAAATTAAAGCCAAAATACGACGTTTAGAACGGCTCATGAGTAAATATAATATACATTCATTGTCTCTTATATTTAACAGTATATATATATATATATATATATAAATATATATATATAATGGAGAAAGAAATAGGCGAAATATACTCAAGCTTTCACCCTTCTAAACAATTCTTTGTGTGGCAGTCTAACTGATTTAGACACTCATACGTCGAAATCGACGGGAGAGTCCGTAATAGATATTAAAAGAAAACTTCGAAATTTACATGCGTCGTATTATCATTTTGGCGAAATAAACTCGCCTCATCATCGATCTGTGTATACTATGGAAAAAGTCAAATCATTTTCATAGAACAGATGTTCTCTTAAACAGAAGGAAAAAGAAAAATATGAAAGAAAAGTGAGAGAGGGGGTAAAAAATGAGAATATGGAAAAGTATTTTTGAAAGCCGGATTCCAAACGCTGCTTCAGAGAGTAGAAAGAGAGGGAAGATTAAGAAAGATAGCAAACTGGATTCATCTCCATATGTGAAAGGGACATTTCGCTTTAGCTCTTTGTCTTCCCTCTCTCTTCACATCCTCTAAAACAGCGTTTGGACAATGCTTAAAGAAAATTACAAAGACAATCTTATTGTAACAACGTTAAAATCTGCATTGTTGTGTGACTGATAATTTAATAAACGTCCAACCTCACTCTGTTATCTTTCACTCAATTTTCAGTCATTTGACCTATATTGTAATGCTTGTTTAGCAAAATATTCCATATCTAAAACAGAACGTGTTTGAGAATGTTTTTATAAACACTGTCATATCAGAAAGCAAATGTTATGGCAGTCACGATAAGTTTGTCTTTGTAATTTATTGTAAATAACGATAAAATGTTGTAATGCCGGAAGTACGTGGATAAAAAAACCTACGGCACCTTTTGTGAGAAATTTTATCTTCATATCAAGAAACTGATTAGACATCTGGAAATGATCAGTTATAAATATGTCTATATTTATTAATGAAACATGTTTGCATTAAAATATACTGTCTAAACCCACACACGAATACTCACACTCACATACACACGTATATATATATATATATATAAGTTGAGTTGTGATCATTTTTAGCGCTAAGATAATTGTTTTTCTGTAGTTTTATTGATAAACATATCTTGGTAAGCACGCGTTTAATCGTAAATTGCACAATATTGATAGTGGAGACAGTAGATTAGATTGGTTTGACGTAAAATATTTGTCACTGAAACTAAGCTGGTTTATGCCGACTACGAAGTTTCATCATCGGGACTGATCTTGATTTTGGCATTTAAAACAATATATATATATACATATATATCACCCTAAACAAGATCACCCAGTTTATTACAATAGATGTTAAAGGCTTGGTCGCTCATATATTTTTCGAGACATGACTGATTAGACAAAACATTTTCCCCGCAGTAGGTTGCCATTACTTTCTGCAGTAGACTGGTGTCCAACAATGGCTATAGATCCTAACCTGCCCTGCTATTCAACTTATAACTGGAGGTGCAAATGATGTTTTAATATTTTCCCAAAGATATATGCGAGTCAGGGAATGAAACGAATTCAACTCGATTTCTTATTCAGAGCAGATGCCGTCTGCACCCTACGCACCTCCATCCAAGTTAGTAAAGCCACCAAAATGCAAGTGATTACAGAGTGTGGATGAAGTAGGCATAACAACAATAAAAGTCAAATGAAAATGTAATCTGGAAGACAGTAGATGTCCATTGATGCTGCGTTTATTTTCTTCAGTTTAAAGTTGGGTGGAAAGCAGGGAGCTGGGAAGGACTTTCACCAGAGTGAATTGCGAGAAAATAAACTTTTAGCATAGAACTACACAGCTCCTCTCTAATTTGTTTCGCTTATTTGGTCTTTTTTAATTTTTCGTATATCTAGCTTTTAATAGGTTTAATTACAAGAACTTTGTCTATATTTCTTAGGTAAGATATTGTAATTATCTACATTGTATACATTGTTCTTACAGTTTCTCTCATACGTATTGCCATATTCAAAAGATTTTGGTCTTTGTACGCTCCAACATTCTTTAGATGTTTGGAATATCAAACTGAAAACTTTATTTCGTCTAAAAGGCCTATCTGTGGAAAAAAAAGAAAGCTTTCGTTAGATCCAGTAACTTGACCCAAAATGTTGTGAATTTATTACCTGCAGTGGTGTACAAACGCTTAGACAGATAAAGAGAGATAACTAAGAAGAAACATTCATAGAACGAGAACAATGTACGCCAGTGATCAAAATGAAGGTTACAGTTCAGAATTCTAAACAAATAAAAAAGATACGATCTTCCAACTGCCGAAACCTCGTAAACATAGCAATAAAGATGAAGAAAATGGTCCGTGCAATGTAAATAACTGCAACATTTTTTTTCAGTGTAAACTATAAACATGTGATTAGAAAAATCCCTTACAAATAACACAAATTTTGTTATATTGTGTGTCGAATGTAGTCTATAATTTATGCATGGAACAAATATTCTGTACATTATTTTTACAAATATTTCCGTAAATACATTCGTAATTTATCTGGCGATTATGAAAATCAAAATTTAATAATAATGAGAAAATAATTTCATACATCTCATGAATTTTTTCATTAATAATTTCGTAAATGAAGTCAAATAAACATGCAAAAACCTCTATTAAAGATATTTTGACAAGCTTACATTAAATTATTTAAGTATCACTACCAAGCATTTTATATATAAGCGGTTCTTTGAGAAACTATCTATCTATCTATCTATCTATCTATATATATATATATATATATATATATATATATGTGTGTGTGTATCTGTTTGTTCATATGTCTCTCTCTCTCTTTCTCTCTCTCTCTCTATATATATATATATATATATGCATATATATATATATATATATATATATAATTAGGTTTTGGTCATAGTTAAATTAGAACAGTACACAGTTGTATTAAAAGTTTTCAATACAATTGAACATTTTTCATTTAGAAAACTTTTGAATATTTTTCATTTGGAAAACTTTTGAAAATTTTTGTGTATGTGTTTTTCTATTTTTATCCTTTCAAGTGCATCGACACTTACTGTTAGTATTCTTGTTTTTTAATTTCTCCATTTATTTCTGTTTCAATTTCTAGTATTTTTTATTTTTTCGAATTTCTTGGTTGCTAAGTTACAATCGGCTGAAAAAGCGATATCAATTAATATGCAATTTTCTTTCATTTTGGTTTTTAACAATGATGCCCGGCCTATTTATATTTTCCTGTTTGTGTAGATAGTGTAATACAACAGAATGGTGACATTTTCTATTTCTTTAACCAGTGATGGTTGATGTTCATACCAGTGTTTGTTCACATATTTTCCATAGTGTTTGCACATTGTCTAGTGTAAATATTGCTCCCCTCTAGCGTGACAATATTTATATTCATTTGGGGGCAATTACAGAACATCCTGAGATTAGATCATTTATCGTTTCTTGGTATTTATCAAAGGATCAACATTTTGATTATACATTATTATGTATGATATTTGCCTGAAAGTACCTAGTGGTCATGCGCTGCAAGAATAAAGCCGTTAGTTTCACATTTTAATTCAGATGCCCGTAACCATTGATGAGTATTAACTGTATCAAAATTGGGTTTATTAGCACGTTCTGGATATTGGCCAT
This sequence comes from Ascarosepion bandense, assembly GCA_037127315.1. Classification (NCBI taxonomy): domain Eukaryota; kingdom Metazoa; phylum Mollusca; class Cephalopoda; order Sepiida; family Sepiidae; genus Ascarosepion; species Ascarosepion bandense. Next base: position 4,476,053 of record JBBBDQ010000324.1, on the reverse strand, counting down.
GCAGAGGTTTGTCTTGCCAACGTTGTTTCATCTGTTCAAGAACTTTATCCTTGGCTTTCTTTTTCATATTTTTTGCCGCAATAATTGGTCTTGTCTTCTATTATGTGTTTCTACGGAATCGTCTTTTTCTTCATGTGCCGTATTCTTCCAGGACGTAGGTGATCATGGATTTAAACTGGGATCTGTCTCTTGTGGCTCTCAATATATTTTCTCTTGGTATTTCTTCTAATCCCCGCTCCGCCATAAATCTTGTATTTACTGTCTTCTTTTATTACTGAATATTTTTTCTTTCTGTTTTCTTATTGGATGATTAATTGTATGATCCAGTTTTTTGTTGTTTTCTACTATGTTAGTAAACTAATAGTCGTTGTATTGTATGACAAAACTAGCTGAATAAGACCTCTTCCATCTTCTTCTTGCGGTATGTATAGACTGTCTACATCAGTCTTTGGTTGATGCATTTTATGTTTAGAAAGAAGCTTCCTTTTCCATTCGTGTAATGTGATTTAGAGTCCAGTTCAAGATGTTGAAAATATATTGGACCATTGGGATGGCAAGGTTATTAATGACGTAATTCTCTTTTGAGAGTTAAATTCAGTTTTTAATATTAGTCGTACCCTTCTATAGTACTCGTTACGCACTATTTCTTTCATTTCTTATGATGAAATCTTTCACTCTCATTTAACCCTAGGTACATATATGCTTATTGTTGCCCTATATCTCTTATTGTCACAGCTGTGTCTAAGCTAATAGCGGATGTTTGTTGTAGCGATCCTTGTACAACTGTAGCTTTAGCACATTTATTCACATTTGATTTCATTCCAATTTATTTACTGAAGAATTTTACAGTTTGCAGATTACTTTTGCATACAACTTTAAGTCATCCATATAAAACTGATGGCTTATGTTCTTTTTAGCTATTTAAAACCACATTCTGTCTTGATAATTTGACTGGTTAATGCTATTGGTGAGACGCAAACTAGTAAAGAAAACAAAGAGGTCAATTTAAAATATACCTCTGTTGATGCTAGTTTCATCAGATTATAGGTTCCATTTATATGTTTGAGATGAAGTGTTGTTTTCCATTTCGACATATATTGTTTGATAAAATTGATGATAACAGGCTGATACCTTGTAGATATTTAAATCCTTTAAGATCCAGGAATGTAGTAAACTATCGAATGATTTACGATAATCTATTCAGATTTTTCTTTACAATGAAGTAGTTTTCAAAGATCTTCATATTAATGAGTAATTGGTCTTTACAACCGTAACAGCCATGTTTGCAGCCTCTTTGTTCACGCGGTAGTATGTCATTTCTTTCCAAGAAATATATCTGTTTTATTAATGTTAACACTTTGTATGTTATAGGAAGGCATGTAATTGGTCTGTAGTTTTCAGGTTATTTATGTCACTATTCTTGGGTAGACAAAAGGTAATTCCTTTGGCCATCCATGCAAGAATTTTGGTGAGATTGTTAACCATTTCTTGAAGTTCTTTGGCTTGTTTTATGTGTGTTGTATTTAAATAATATAGCAAAATGTTAGAAAGTACATCTATTCCCAGAACTGTATAATATACTCCATTTTGGGGGGACACTGACACTTACATGGTTTTACCTATTTCCCTGTAAAATTTCTTTGCATCGGTTGAAAAGATGTTGTTCTGTTTGTAGAATTTTGACATTTTCTGATAGCGTCTTATTTTTTGAGCCTTCATTGTTTTACTTGCTTTATTTTTCTTTAGTAGATAGGGCATTATTTTCATTTCTGATATTCTATTTTCTTTCGACTCTTCTCTCTTTTCTAGTTTTTACAATAATTCCTCTTGCCAGTTCATCGATTTCTTTTTCTCCTTTTCTTTTCCATGGTGGGTCTTCAGGTTTGTGAGACTGATTTTTTAATTTGATATTCAATTTTTTTGTTGCTGCTATTGCTGATGCATATATTGCTTTATTGAGATTTATTTGAGTGTCTTCTTCATCCAGAATTATGTTCAGTGCTGCATTGTAGAGTTTAATAGTTTCGAGGTTATGCATCTTTGGTTGCAATTTTGGGCGTTGTTCTTTTTTCTCTATTGCAATATATTTTATCTGAATTCTATGACTCTAGATTTCTTCTCTGGTTTGTTGTATACTGTTCTTCTTTTCCGTAAAAAAATTATGTTCAAAGTGTTTTGAACTCGTTTTCTTGCTGTCTTGTAACTGACTCAGATCACATCTTTCCACACTTATAAACTTTCAGCATTATCTTCACAGTGATTTGTGTGTATCCCCTTTCTTCAATATGACCTGTGGCTTGTGTGATGTTATTACCTTTTTTTCTGATTCCGGTTCCCTTTAATGTTTTGTTGAATCGGTTGTAGTTCCTTCTATTTCATTAATTTAGCCTTTGTCAATCGATTATAACGTATGATATAACTTCGTACATTGGCTACATTATTTTTGTCAATGTACTTTCTAATTGTTTGTCCAAATTTATCAATGAGACAATCGCTCCTACCTCCCATAAGCATGGAACAGGCTAGCCTCCCTGAGAGTAAAACACTACGACTCCTTGTTCTCACACTCTCAATGGACCTCAAGGGTAATGACTTTATCGAAGCCATCGCTAAATCCGCTGCTATGAAAGTCGGTTCTCTGTGCAGGGCCCGGAAGTTTTTCCCGTCTGAGTCCATCCTGCACATATATAAATCTACCATCCGCTCGTGCATTGATACTGCTGCCACATCTGGTCGGGTACCTCTGCTATTTTCCTCGGGGTTCTTGACAAAATACAACGGAGAATCTGTAATATGATCGATATCGACTTAGCAGCCGGCTGCAGTCACTCTGTCACCGGCGTGATGTGGCTTCCTCGTGCCTCTTCTAAAAATACGTTCACGGCTACTGCTCGATGAATTTAGATCACTGGTGCCCCCTAGGTATGAATTTGCACGAAATACTAGATTAGCAACTAGGTCCCACTCTTTTACAGTGAAACAGAGAAAATGTAACCGCAATTTCTACTCTAACAGCGTCTTTTCTTGCATTTCCCGCACGTGGGATTCCCTTCCATATATTTGCTTCAGCTACAATCTCCAGGAATTTAAATGTACGGTCAATAGACACCTCTTATCACATTAACTCGCATCCAGTTTCTCAAACACTCTTCCCATCTACCCAACCCCCATCCTCGGTATCCTCATCCGTCCACCACCCTCCTTCCGACATTTCCTATAACTAACCACTCTTTCTCATCACTTTCCCCTATATAACCCCCTGCGCAATTGTGGCAGTGGAATGCCTTGCTTGAGGTGAAATGATTACAATTTTTTTTTTTCGTGAAATGCCATATGTTTAGTGAGTGATGTTTTTCTGAGGGTTGAGTAACTCTTCATGAAATTCAGTCATAACGGCTTTGTACTCCTCTCGAAACCACTTTATTTTAATGTTCTTTAAATGTACGGTTATGGATCTAAATGGAAAATTTGCAGGGTCATCATTAGAATTAACCTGGTTGTGGGGACCTGAAGATTCATTCTTTGCGGAGGGGTTTGTTCCTATGGCAGATTTTTAGACCTCAGTTAGGTTCGCTCCTGAAGGACGGGCAGCGTGTTTATCCACTGGAAGAGCCATATTGGATTTTTATTTCTATATTAATTCTCATATTATTCCCACCAGTGACGCAACCGAAGTTGCCCGGAATTTTGGTTAACGATCTTTTACAAACACAGTTCCGATGTTTAAAGGAGATCGTTTTCTACCTCATAACGTAGCAGCCATTCACTAGTCGGCACGATTAACACATTGAATTATGGTTCGTTGTTCGAAAACTTCCTTCTCCTAAATAGGTTGCCAAGCGAGTGTAGACAGAAATGCTATTAGAAGTCAAAGAGAAAGAGGGTGGTTAAAAAAAAAGAGGGTGGTTCAAAAACACATTGAATTATGGTTTGTTGTTCGAAAACTTCCTTCTCCTAAATGGGTTGCCAAGCGAGTGTAGACAGAAATGCTAGTGGAAGTCAAAGAGAAAGAGGGTGGTTAAAAAAAAATTTGGAAGGAACAGCCGCTCAACAAATCAAAACATCACTAAACTGGAGTATTTTGTTAAGAAATGCGTTATATCAAGCCTCTGGTTTCTACCTTTCGGTGTCTTCAGGCAATTAACATCACCCTGTGCAGGGCCCGGAAATTTTTCCCACCTGAATTTATTCTGCACATATACAAATCTACCATCCGCCCGTGTATTGAATATTGCTGCCATATCTGGTCGGGTGTCCCTGCTGCTCTCCTTGGGCTTCTTGACGAAATACAAAGGAGGATCCGTAACGTGGTTGATACTGACTTGGCAGACCGGCTGTAGCCACTCTCTCACCGGCATGATGTGGCTTCCCTGTGCCTCTTCTACAAGTACTTTCATGGCTTCTGCTCCGATGAGCTTAGATCACTGGTGCCGCCTAAGCAGGAATTTACACGAGATACTAGATTAGCAACTAGGTCCCACCCTTTTACAGTTAAACAAATAAGATGTAACCGTAAATTCTACTCCAACAGCTTCTTTTCTCGCGCTTCCCGCCTGTGGAACTCCCTTCCATAATCTGCTTTCCCGACAGCTACAATCTCCAGGTGTTTAAATGTAGGATCAATAGACACCTCCTATCACACTAACTCCCAACAATTCTCACAACACTCTCATCTACCCAACCCTCTTCTCGGTATCCTTACCCGCCTATCACCCACCCTCTGTCATTTCCTATATTTAATCAGCCTTTCTCCACTCTACGTAGCCCCCTGCACAGTAGTGGCAGTGACATGCTTTGCTCGGGGTGAAACGCTTATAAAAAAAAAAAAATCGACGGAAGATACAGAAAGATAGAAGATTAGATCTTGAGATATCACTTTCCAGATTAAATATATAGGTATATAATTAAATATGTGTTTGTGTTCATGTATATATATTTTATCTACCTCATTTTGTATGTCTATACTAGTTAATTATTTAACTAGCTAATTTGCCAAATACTTGTCACATTTGGTTTTTGTTGTTTTTCTTGTTGTTATTATTATTATTATTGCTTGTTTAAGGAACTTTCCCACAAACACGCACACAAAGACCTGCAAGCTAGCAAACTATATTTCGAATAAATTTTTTGCTCTTTACGGATGAAAAGCCACCATTCCTAATCATTTTTATGATCGTTAATAAATTGCTTGGTGTTCTTACTCAGTGCAAATTTAAATATCAGTTTCCTTCATAAAACATTCATTCGTCACCTGCCATTAATAACAATTATCCAGGAACAATGCAAAAATAACAAAAAAACAAACACATTAACAGTTTTATTCGCATGGATCATTTCGCAAACACAATCAACTTCACTTTTTAAGTTATACGATGAACTCTCTTCAGAACATTATTTTTTCTTTTTCTTTTTTTTGTTTTGTTTTGTTTTTATTAATGTCCTCATCTTGACTCTATTTACATTGTTCGGACTGGTGTCCACATCTTTATTTTTACGTTTACGACATTTCGGCTGTCGTACACTTCGGCCTTCAGCATATAACGGCCAAAACGTCATAAACATGGCACAAAAGTTGCGGACAACAGTCTGAACAATGTAAATGTAAAAAATACCTCATCACGGAAGTATAGACAAGTCCTCATCATTGTTTCTACGATACTAAGTTTAAGCTACTTTGACATCCAGTTTTTTTCAAATATCTTAGATGCTTACTGACTTTCGAGCTAAAGGCGTGATTCAGTCTAAAAGAGAAAGTTGTCCTCATTACACGTCTAAGAATATTTCCTCTTTGGTTAATTGCTCCATTATTGATGGTCCCGTTTCTACTGTTTCATAATCCTTCTTCTGGGCGAGTATCAGTCAAACATGTAAATCAAATTCAAGATTTACGGTGTCAGAAAAAGTATAAGTTACTTTCCCCTGGAACAAAAATGTACAGTTGTTAGGCTTGAAAAATTCTCTTAATGCCATGTTGTAACATGGATATAAATTTTTCAGTTATTAAATGTCTCTTTTGCTAAAATATAACTCTGCTTAATCTAATAATTGTACTTATGTTTTGTATTACAGAATAATCTAGTAGACATCGTGGATTATAACTGAGATATTATAATGCAAGTGTTCGTACACTGTGTTCCTATTTTTAAAAAGTCATGATACAAGATGGTGTCAACAATTTTATAATTGATTACACATATTTTAATTGATCTTTACAATACAAGTTATGACAATAATTATTATTACTCATGTAATGCAATAATATTTTTTAAAGATATTCACCCTAAGCAAGGCAGGACCGCCACTAGTACTCACCTGTTTCAGTCAGTCAGTTATGTGCCACACGTTCGGGCGATCATGTCTAGAAAGAGAAATGACTGCATGGGCTGAATATTTTTTTGTAGTAGGTTGTCATTACATTCTGCGGTAGACTGGTTAACAGCCAAGTGTACAGAGCCAAATCTGTCCTGATATCTACACCAGAGCTGGAGGGAGAAGCGACTTATTAATACATTTCCAACGAATTTAACTGGAGTTACAGTAAGAGGAAAACTGGTTACAAGGAGTATTGAAGAAAGGATAAAAGATTAATTTAGAAAGATAAAATCTAAAAAGAGATAAGCCACTAAGATTTTTGGATATTGTACACATGATGGAAAGATGTAAACAGAATAGAGTTTCAGAGGCGAGAAGAGCGAGTAAAGAAAATATTGGGGTAAAAGGGCCGGTTACATTTAACTATTTCAACGCTAAAACTGTGACACCGAGATGACAATGTAGTAGCACTCTTAAATTAATGTTGTCTGGGCACCAAGTGAGAACCTTCGTTAAAGCAGTTATAATGAAAATATTTGTAGAAAATACATAGGGGAGTCGCGTCACGTTGGTGAGAAAGTAACTTAAAGCAAACGCAATAATAAATATGTTCAGAATTTGTGAAATATTACAACTACCTGATACGCATAACAACAAAAAATGTTTCAATATATTAAAATTATTAATATGGTATCACTGAAATAAATTCGATATTTTAAACAAGTCGTGTATTCTCTTAATCAAATTCAACTGGATTTTTCAAACAAAGACGTTAAATTATCAAACAATAGTTTTTTTAGAACAAACAATTATTTAAAATTACATTGACCTAACATTGTTCTAGAAACTATATAAATGACAAAGGCATATCATTTTTCAATTGATATTAGCTAACTTTATTTTGAAACGAATCTTTCATGCAAACATAGCCGTCCAGTTAAATGTCAACGTATTTTAAAATGAAATTGTAATCTGATATTACATTGAAGGCGTTTCCATTCAAAAAATACGAAGCTCTAGTGACAATATATACCAATTTTAGAAGTTGTCATAGAAAAATTTTAACTGAAATTACATAAAATATGGAAACCTACATTTGAGTAATTAGTTTCATATTTTCTAAGGTTATTTTCTCGAAATATTAATTATATTTTTATTATATGTATTTATTTCTTCCTGTAATTTATTTCAAAATACTCAAATACTGAAAAAAGCATTCACCTATTTATTTATTTATTTTCCATAAAATAACGAGACACAAAAATTGTGTCAAATGATTCTTACACATTATATTTGCCAATGACACACACATATAACGTCTTCAAGTATAGGGTTAGGGTTAGGGTTAGGGTTAGGGTTGCTAAACATCTGAGATTATTGTTTATAAAAACTGTCTAATGTAGTGCAATGAACACACACACACACACAAACACACACACACACACAAAAAAAACGCACACACACAGTGCATTTTATTTCCATTTCTCTAAAGGACTAGCTGAAAGCGCTCGGAAAAATAAAAATTATGGGTAATGTTTATATTATTTGACACCTGAAAAACGGGAAAACACATTAGAATGATGCAAAAAAATAAATACAATATTTTGCCACCTTGTAAGGCTTGGCTGTTTTCACTGTACTCCACGTTATGTCTGGGTTTTTTCCATATTTTAATTTCAATTTCCGCACGTAGCTAGCTAAATTTGGACAATTTTTAAAGTATTCAATTTTAAAAGTAGACCTGTGATTGAACAACCTGGTCTTGTGGGAAAAATATGTAGACTGTGTAAGGAAGAGAGTTAACGTTTATGCTATTCCCCCAAAAAGTGAATTATTAAATGAAAGAACAGAAATTATGACTATGTGCAACCATACCATAAAATACGTATTAGAGTCAAACAATGATGGATGAAAACGTTATAATTTCTTGTAATTTAAAAAAAATGCGCGTTCAAAAATTTCCCGCTATGTGAGCGTTCAAACAATCACGTTTAGGTGAGCGTTTAAAAAAAAAAAACAACATAAAATCAGTTATTGCAAATCGTCTGAAGACACCATATGGTAGAAACCTAGGTCGTGTAATAACTCGTTTACAAATGAAGAATATATATATATATATATATATATATATGTGTGTGTGTGTGTGTGTGTGTGTGTGTGTGTGTGTGTGTGTGTGTGTGTGTGCGTAAAATTATGTGTGTATGAAGGGTGTGTGTGTGTGTGTGTTATAGAGGTAAATACTTGTATATATGTGTGTATACGTGCATATTCATATCAATATAAAAATATTATTCACGTGTAAATTAAACAGTGTTCAATGCAGTACAGCAGAACATAAATATATATACTATCCTACGCTTTCCGCACGACTTTGAGTTTTATTTGTTTCGACAATCCTCGGATGCTTATCATAATATACCGGCTTATTTTGCAGTGTGTTATGATAAACAACCAAGAACTGCCGACATTCATGAATCAGAGAGTCGCATGTTAAACGTAGGATAATGCATTTATAAATATATATATATATACAGTCAACCGCAGACAGATCTGTTTCGCTGTATCACAGCTAATCAGTACGGTTAGACAGCCGATTGCTTTTTACCCAGAATTGAAACCCGACTGAATTGGCGTCAGTCGGCAATTCTACCTTTGAGCTACGAGCACTCGGTAGAAGGTGGCAGCCTTTTTAGCGTGTATATTATCATTACACACGCCCAATAGCAGAGAGTGTTCTAGGTCATTGCTGAAGGAACAATGCGTAGATGCCAGAGTAGCTACTGTTTTTCAAAGTTTAGCATTCTTCTAGAGTGCTCAATCAGAGTGTGAGAGCATATATATATATATATATATATATATATATATATATATATATACTACCGTCCATAATTATCAGGCCACCCCAGTGTTTTAAAAATTATGTATTTCATACTATTTGTTTATATTTATATAAAAGTGAATAACTGTAAATGAAAATAGAATGGTTCCTTTGTTAATACTGCACAATAACACGTGCATCAAATGAATTTATGAATATTTAATAATTACCTATATTGCAGTATCATCAATGAAGGAAAGAAGCAAATTTAGTGTGATTCGGACGAGTTTATCTTTGCTTCATTGCTTTGTAAAATTTTGCAAACTAATAGTAGCAAAAGAACCATTTTATTTTCATTTAGAATTATCCACTTGGCAGTAAATTCTAAAATTATTATAAAGTACATATTTTATTTTTGCAAAACTGGGGTGGCCTAGTAATTATGACCGGTAGTATATATATGTATATATATATATATATATATATATATATATATATATCATGAGAGATATGATGGGTGATAAGAAAAAGAGATATCATGGATATTTAATAAATAAGCAAATAACAATACACTGACATATAATTGGCTATATACAACATATATATATATATATATATATATATATATATATATATATATATAAATTGGTCGACTAATAATATTTTTGTCTGAACGTGTCAAGAAGACTAAAGCTGTTATATAACTAAAAAAAAGTTGGCTAACAAGTTATATCTTGTCTCGCCTGACAATATCCTGCAAAGAATAATTATTTTTATTACTTCCGACAGTCGTGTACGTCTTACTTGAAGCATAAAGCAGGCAAATTTCCCCGCTGAGATAAAGAAACATAAATAAATGTCAACTAGTTACTTTCTTTTTTGTAAACTTCATTCGTACATGAGACAAGTTTTATATAACCCGGTTCTTTCTAGATTAGAATGTGGATATATGACAGAAGTTAAAACGGAAGTCGCACACTCTTCATATCCTTTAAACGATTTATTATATATTCAGGGATATTATTAGAGATGGTATATGAATTCTTAGTCAATCATATAACAATGCTTCCTAATTTGGAAGCTCAATAATATCTCTTTGACCCCCAAAATTCAAGAATTCTTAGTCAATCTTATAACAATGCTTCCTAATTTGGAAGCTCAATAATATCTCTTTGACCCCCAAAATTCAAGAATTCTTAGTCAATCTTATAACAATGCTTCCTAATTTGGAAGCTCAATAATATCTCTTTGACCCCCAAAACTCAAGAATTCTTAGTCAATCTTATAACAATGCTTCCTAATTTGGAAGCTCAATAATATCTCTTTGACCCCCAAAATTCAAGAATTCTTAGTCCTTCTTATAACAATGCTTCCTAATTTGGAAGCTCAATAATATCTCTTTGACCTCCAAAATTCAAAAATTCTTAGTCAATCTTATAACAATGCTTCCTAATTTGGAAGCTCAATAATATCTCTTTGACCCCCAAAATTCAAGAATTCTTAGTCCATCTTATAACAATGCTTCCTAATTTGGAAGCTCAATAATATCTCTTTGACCTCCAAAATTCAAAAATTCTTAGTCAATCTTATAACAATGCTTCCTAATTTGGAAGCTCAATAATATCTCTTTGACCCCCAAAATTCAAGAATTCTTAGTCAATCTTATAACAATGCTTCCTAATTTGGAAGCTCAATAATATCTCTTTGACCCCCAAAATTCAAGAATTCTTAGTCAATCTTATAACAATGCTTCCTAATTTGGAAGCTCAATAATATCTCTTTGACCCCCAAAACTCAAGAATTCTTAGTCAATCTTATAACAATGCTTCCTAATTTGGAAGCTCAATAATATCTCTTTGACCCCCAAAATTCAAGAATTCTTAGTCCTTCTTATAACAATGCTTCCTAATTTGGAAGCTCAATAATATCTCTTTGACCTCCAAAATTCAAAAAATTCTTAGTCAATCTTATAACAATGCTTCCTAATTTGGAAGCTCAATAATATCTCTTTGACCCCCAAAATTCAAGAATTCTTAGTCCATCTTATAACAATGCTTCCTAATTTGGAAGCTCAATAATATCTCTTTGACCTCCAAAATTCAAAAAATTCTTAGTCAATCTTATAACAATGCTTCCTAATTTGGAAGCTCAATAATATCTCTTTGACCCCCAAAATTCAAGAATTCTTAGTCAATCTTATAACAATGCTTCCTAATTTGGAAGCTCAATAATATCTCTTTGGTCCCAAAAAATTGATTTCTATATGCTTTCTTTTCAGCAATACTTTAGGATATCTTCGTCCCAGAATTCCAGGTTTTGTGCGTTGTGGTGCAGAGGATATCGACTCGGAACGACAAATCGGGAAGCCGAGTTTGAATTTCAGTTGGAGTCCTCGCATTCACTTACGCACAATTAAACTTGGGAAAGGTATATTAACCGTCTCTTCCTTCCAGTTATGGGTTAAATAATAGAACATGCTGGGTTCTATAGATTTGGATGTCAACCAGTCTACCGCAGAAAACATTGGCAACCTGCAGGATAATTTTCGCTTAGTCAGTCATGTCCCTTTCGAGACATGTTCGACCAAAAATGTGTATCACATATGGCACTTAAATGTTTGATTTGTTGTATTTTATTTTGCGATATATCGATATTTACGGCTAAATGTACTTATTTTGAACTCAGTTATGTATCTCCAAAGAAATATCTTTAGAACTCATATACAGAAAAAAGGAATTGTTTTGATTTAAATTTAAATAGGTTTAATTGTTAATGTTGCAATTAATATCTATTGTTGATTGGTTGATTTTGTTTAGCAGCATAACAACTCAGATGAGGTAATAAAATCAAAAACTTTTGGCATAATTTTATACATTCACAAAAAAGTATGTTCATATAAACGTATATATTGTAAATCATAATATATTTTGTGAGCATTTTGACAATAAAAATAAACTTTGGTATGTTTTAATGTCGCATTGACAGTCACATGCTATGACAATGTATTGTTAATCATGAACCTTCATTATTTTTCCATAACTGGGACTATAACAGATTCTACCACATTGCTTTATAGTAGACCCGGGAATAACATAAGCTAAAATGTGGGAAACTACAGGTCCTCCTACAGAAGTTAGCTAAAAAGAGTCACAAAAATAGACTACAAATAAACTGCGAGAAAATCGAATACATGGTCATTAGTAAAAACAGCAGGACAAAATTCCAAATACATGCGAGAGGTACAGAAGTTTAAATATCTAGGAAGTGTTCTAACAGAAGACCAAAAGTGCGACACAGAGATCCAAAAGCGAATTGGCATGGCAAAGGACGCGTTCCAGAAGCTGAGTAAAGTATTAAGAGACAGGAAAATTTTGCTAGAAACAAAGAAAATACTACTGACTTACTATGAGATATCAGCTCTTTAATATAGCAGTGGATGCTGAACAATATCGTCAAAGATGAAAAAAAACTTGAAGCAACTAAAATGTGGTTTTACAGAAGGATGCTCCGAATATCATTGATAGAGTATGTGAGCAATGGTAAGGTTTTAGAAAGGATGCAAACGAAAAGGAAATTAATATTGAGCATCAGAAAAAGATAGCTATAGATCCTAGGACAGGCAATGAGGAAGGAGGGCTTGGAGAACTTTATACGAACAGGACACCTAGAGAGGAAAAAGAGACAGGGAAAAGCAGTGTGTAACATATTTGAAGGGTCTGAGCAGGTGGATGACAGAACGGGGGTTGCGTATTGTAACGGGAGAAAGCATGCTAAGAGCCACCCGGAAGAGGAAGACGTGGAAAACCGTCATCGCATACGCCCTGAAAGGACAATGCATATAGAAGTAGAAAAATGTGGTTCCACTCTCCTTAAAAATTCCCTCTCATGATCAGAGACCTAGCTACCGAATGTAGTTTGTCGTCATACCAAGGACTTCTCAGAATTTCCCCATAGGTACTCTAGTTGTGTGTCAGAGAATAATAAATTAACAGTAAAAATATTGCACAAGTTTGTTAATCTCGCATGGGAGAACCTATGATTAGACATTTTTGAAAATGCGAGAAAGAGACGAGTAAAGTGATGGGATGTCAATAGATCGGCTAGGTTGTTTTCCTTTTTATACGCGTCGCTCGTCACACTGAAGTAACGCGAAGGAATAAATGATGTTAAAACTTTCACGAACAGTGTCATACGTATAAACAGACTGTAAAAGATAGATATAAGGTCTGTTCATTTGTCGTATAAGAGTAAGGAATAAACATGTTGCAACAGAGAGGGGTAGTTCCCAAGACAATCCCCGGAAACTTGATCATACCAGCGCAATCATTAATACGCAGTGTTAAGTCTGACTATCAAATAAACTGAATCCAACGTGAACAAACCAGCGAAGATAACTGTAAAGAGATTTTGCTGCGTACGATTCGAATAGTTGTTTGGTCTAAGTCACATGCTAGTATGTTATTGCCAGAATCGACAACGATGTCATGACTCCTCAACACACACACACACACACACACACACACACACACACACACATATATATATATATATATATATATATATATATATATATATTCTATTTTAAAATGAGTTATTCCGATAGCCAGTTTTCTACCATGAGTGGTGTCATCAGGCGAATTTTAATAACCGATTTTATCTTTTACCGTTTTTCTTTTTAAGGACACTCTTGTAACGGTGTATTATCTGAACGTTCTTGTGGCAGGGAATTTATAAACGCGTATTGTTTAAATTAAAACGGATTATGAAGTTTCATTCATGGTCGTATGCACCTAATAAGTATTTCTTAGTTTGGATGCATTTCGTCAAAATTTCTGTTCTTTCATTTAATAGTTTGTCTTTGTTTGGGTATATCATAATTTCTCATTTTTTTTCGTGGCACATGAATAAAATAAATTTTTAAAAAATACCGTTACAACAGTGTTCTTAAAAGGAAAAACAGTAAAAGGTAAAATCAGTTATTAAAAATTGCCTGATGACACCATTCATGCATGGTAGAAACCTGGGTAGCGAAATAACTCGTTTAAAATAGAAAATATTCAAAAGTACTGCTATATAATTGTATCGAACACATTTTAATACAAAGGTGTACAGGTCTAACCCTATTAGGACTAAAAACTAAGTATAACACAATCAATATATATATATATATATGTATATATATATATATATATTGTGTATATATTGGCAGCATTTTTTCATTAATGCAGGTTTCATTGAATAATATAGACAAGTTCTGTCTATTAATTTTGTGTAGGATCCGTTCATACCGTCTGATATACTTGATGGTGATATCGTTGAAAGACAACAAAAAATCACAGTAACTGTTGATTTTTTTATCGGATCTAAGCTTTCGGTTCACATAAGCCATTATCAATGAGTTTGGGATATGATAGGGCGGAGAGGATAGTTAGATTTATGAGTTTTTATGGTTCCATATATGGTTCCATATAAACCTGGTTACATGTATGGAAATATATTTTTAGTGTCAGAAACAAGGACGAATAAAAAGATGGTGCACCAGACGGAAGTTTAAAAAAACATTAGACAACTGAACACAAGAATGTGATGACGTCAATATGCAACTGGTTTCAGGCAATAAGCGGTGTGTCTGAGCGAATATGTCCTAGTTGTGTGAAGCTTCATAGACCTGGACTTATATAAACCGATTTTTTCCGGATTGGAAAAAGAGAAAACCATAGGACTCAAGGAAGATAACTCCAGCCTGTCTCTCCCCTGTATGTCCATGCATTCTCTGACTAGTACACTCTACATACAAACTTCACGAAAGAGAATGAACAGAATAAATTAATATTTTTATATATAGTTTGTTTATGTTTGTCGTTGATGTAAAGGTGATCGTGCGTCAGCAGCAGCAGCATATACTAAGTGTGAGTGGTATATAACACTCACACATATACAGACATATATGCAATTTTTGAGGATCATTTTATTTATCAATAATTGATCTTTACAAACATATGAATCTACCTAACATCCTTCTTGTTCCAAGTGAAAAAAGGTTGTTTTCTTTGAGAAAAGAGTAAGTACATTTTTGTCAAAAAAGACGTGATTAATTTATATCTGGTGCACAGACATGTCATTGGCTTATAATTTTTCGGTTCACCTGTTTCACCCGATTTTGACAGGAAATACTATTAGTAGTATTAATATTTCATTTGCTTTCTGGTGTATACTCAAAAATCGCATCATGATATATTTCATTAAGCATATTTGTGAAAACACAAAGACTCCCCAAAAAGACTTCGAAAACACTCATTTTATAGAGTTAAAGCCCTTCGTAATGTATGGGTTGTACTTGTTACAATGTATGTTTATATTTATGTAACGTATGGATTATCAGAACCCCCTTCAATGTGTTTATTATAACATTTTTCAATTAATCCCAGGCTCAACTACAACTCTAGGTATTGAAGTCCACATGCGCCACATCTTTGAGACTTCAACTTCATAATCCTTTTATTTTGATAGTATTTTAATCTCTTTAAAGATTCATTACAATCTTCCGGGAATGCAATGTAAATAAGAAAGACAATCTGTTTTTATTATTATTATGTCATTTTTTATCATATTTCGAATTCTGCTTTGGTCGCACTACCTACCAAGTCTTCCGGAAGACCTAAGGCATGTTGTTGTGTGCTGTTATGGCTCCATTTCATGTTTTTTCAATCTTTCCTAACATCCCTAGCGTTACATAGACAAAGTTCTCCTTAGTGTGTGAAATGTACTTAATAGGACATATTTTTGTATATCTCTTAAGCTGGGGTTTCCAGGGATTTTTTCAATGTGTTTTTGTTCCATTTTTTATTATTGCAAGTGCACCTACTATCACTGGTAAGTTACGTCTTGTTGTTATTATTATTATTATTATTATTATTATTATTATTATTATTATTATTATTGTTGTTGTTGTTGTTGTTGTTGTTATCTTTGATCACGTTGTTTGGGCATAACTATTATTGTTCTCTCTACGTGTAAAGTATCTTAAAATTGTTAATGAACTTTTCATTGTATTCGTTTCGGCTGATGTTTATACTAGTTTCTTGTAGTTTCCATTTCATATTTTCCAGAGTAGCTATTGGTCCGCTCTACCATGCCGTCTTATATATTCACTGAGTAGTAAAACATT
The DNA here is from genome assembly GCA_037127315.1 of Ascarosepion bandense. Classification (NCBI taxonomy): domain Eukaryota; kingdom Metazoa; phylum Mollusca; class Cephalopoda; order Sepiida; family Sepiidae; genus Ascarosepion; species Ascarosepion bandense. The sequence goes on along the minus strand of JBBBDQ010000324.1, from coordinate 4,459,755 downwards.
GCAACCTAATACAAGATTTGTATATTTATCACGTAATCTGAATTTGGATATAACAATTTTTCAGTGTGTATCCTGGGTTATACCTAATCATAATTTAGGATGGTTAACCTCTCCATCATCATCATTCAAGTCTGCTGAAAGACCCAAGACAGTTATTCGTGTGTTGTTATGGATACATTTATTTTTTTCTAACTACTATAAAATTAATAGCGTTACATTGACAAGGTTTTTATTAGTGTGTGGACTGTAATTATTATGAATTTTGTATTTCTCAAAAACTGGGATTACTATATATTTTTAACGTGTTATGTTCCTTTTCTATTCTTCCAGGCGCACCTACTCTGATTCTTACTATTCTTTTTTTTCAATTTCAACATTTTGATATTTCGATTTCTAGTTTTTATGCATCGATAGTTTTCAAATTCTTTGAGTGTTATGTTTCAGTCCACTGAGCAGGCCATATCAATTAGTAGACAAGTTTTTTTTCTTTTCGATTTTGGACAATTATGTCCGGCCTATTTGATTCAGCTTTTCCTACTTGGGAAATCGTTTAATCCCATACAATTGTGATGCCTTCTATGTTTCAATTGGTTTTGGGTGAGCTTCATACCAGCGTTTGTTAACACCTTTTCAAAAGAATTTTCACATTGTTCACAATAAAGTTTTCCCAGCACTCCCGTGACGATTTTTATATTGTTTTGGCGCAAGTATAGATCATCATGACATTAGATAGTCTTGGATTTTTAGTTATAGCCCGTTTGGCAAGCCATATATATAAGTGGATTTTTTTTTCTTTTCAGTTTTTGAATTCTATGTCCCGCGTATTTGATTCAATCATCCTGTCTGTAAGGATCGTGTAATAAAGATCTTTTTCTATTTTTGTAACCAGTGCTGGCTAATGTTCATACTAGAGTTTCTTAACATTTTTTTCAAAGTGTTTGCAACATTGTGCAGGGTAAATATTGCCGTTACGATTTTTATATTCCTTTGGAGCAAATAAAGAAAATCCTGAGATTAGATGATCGATGGTCTCCTGATATTTTTCACGGAAACTGCATTTTGGTTCCACACTATTATGAATATATGCCTGAAATTACTGAATGAAAAAAATACCTTAGCTTATATGTGTGTTGATAATGCCAATCACATGATGAAGCGTATGGGTTAAGATGAGTTTTCCTTTTGCTTTTATTCACACACACACACACACACACACACACACACACACTTCACGCAAACACACACACACACTTCACGCAAACACGCATATATATAAGCTCTATTCGATGTGATCTTCAGGTTAGAATATCTACCTTTATTAAAATATTGATCATATCTATTATTTATAAATCGATGTACATGATAATGTCCTGAGAACCATATTCGATTAATATACCATGATATATAAAACAATATCTATATTACAAGTCGCGTTATCTATTTAAGAGTCAGTTTGTCTTCTCACTCTTTCATTCATTACTCTTGTTCAATTTTTTCTCAGTTATACAAATCTTGTTATTGCTTCACAGCGATATTCTTTATAAATTAGATTTGATTAGCGTCAATTTTGGTCGTCTTTCATCAAAATACAATTATCTGTATTAAAAGATCTTACAAAATTTAAATATATATATTTCTGAAACTTCATTTGATTAATATTATCTGATTTAAAGTTTAATCAAAAGCATATTTTCTTTAAGCTCAAAATGACATAGAAATGCATTTTTAAACAAACAGTATTTGTATTTTTTAATCAAAACTCGCAATGATTGATGCCCAATGATAAGTAATAGCAGATTTATTGTTGTTCTATGGAAAACTTATTTATAAAAGAAACTAATTTTCGCGGCCCAGAAGCAGACTACCAACACGTTTAATGTCGTTGTTTATTCATATTTTTTTTTACTTTTTTAGCGCAATCCTATCGATTGTTACTGAAAGTTCCCGATCATCAAAAAAAAAAAATTGAAAATTGAAAATATTTAAAAAAGTTTGGTGGAGGGGTCAGTTTCTCATACAACGTTAAACAAATCGATCCTCCATTTTCAATCCATTCGCGTTGGGGTGGCTTTGCTTATGTTAATTTCGTTTTATTTCTTTTTTCTTTTCTTTTACTTTTTTTCAGCGCAGTTCTATCGATTGTTACTTAAATTTTCCGATTATCCAAAAAGTTTTTGAAAAATTACAATATTTAAACAAATGTTTGGGGGGTCAGTTTCTCAAGCAACGCTATAGTAAATCGTTCCTCCATTTTCAATCCTCTATAAGGTTGTATGAGAAACTGGCCCCTCTCCTAAAATTGTTTAGATATTTAAATTTTTGCAATTTTTTTTTTTTGTCAATCGTAAAGTTTAACGTGCAAAAGATAACATTGCATTGAAAAAAGGAAAACAAAATGTGATAATGAACAAATTAACAGGTGGCGGTGATGTCGTACTGGGGACTAACTTCAAAATGGAGGCTCGATTTAATATAAAGTAGTATGATGAAAAATGTTTAAATGTTTAAGTATTGAATTTTTTCAAAATATTTTTCGTCAATCGTAAAGCCAAGGTGGTAATCGATAGGAATCCGTTGAAAAAATTTTAAAATATGAAAAACAAAAAAAAAAACAACGAAATTAAACGCCCTAATGTTTTTGTAATTAATTAATGTCATAGTTTCATTGTGTTTTTATTTACGTTTCGGAGTATATTTTTGGTAAATGAGAAGCAGTTTGGAAATAAAATTATTTACGTTCTCCAAGAAGTTCTGATTGTAAGAGATAAATGCAAATTTTCAAATTAAAATTTAATTTCTTTAAATTTAATAAGTTGGAGGTGACATACATGGAAATATTTTTATCAAGATTTTTTAAAGAAAAAATGTCATTCATTTACAATAATTTTTATTAAAATCCAACTATTATTTGATTTCTGCAATACTTTCTAAATGAATGTGTTTTAACCGGAACAAAGGCGCTAGAATGCACATTGTGAGAGTCGGCAAAAAATATCCGACGAAAAAAATACAAATTTTTAATTATAATTTCGAACTTGCTAGAAAGGATAAAAATATTAATAAAAACAGAACTTGCTTTGGATTTTTCTATTTATAATATCTTGAATATTTTGAGAATAAAATATTTTTTATTAATTTTTGGGCCTTCATCGTATTTGTTACTTTTCAGCGAATTAGTTGAGGTACCTAAATTTTATATCTCTATTACCGAATAAAAACTGGGGTATAGAAATACCTTTATATAATTCATTATCTAACTCAGACAATTCTATCTATTATGTATATAATTAAACAGTAGTTTTTTTTTGTTTATTGCTTTCATGATTTAACCAATTACTAGGGAGTTCTGCATCCTTTCTGTCTGTCTGTTTTTGTTTTTTTTCAGATATTTTCTCATTGGCTAATCGAATCTTTTGGCTTTTTACACTTTTAATTTTGCCCTAATCATATTTATCTCTTTCTTATGTTCATTTTTTGTTTTTTTGCTTATTCAGTTCTTGCCAATGATTTTAATTTCCTTTTGATTATTCTCTGATGTTGGCGTAGTGTTTTCACAATTTCCGCCATTGTCTCCTCCTTGACTCTGTAACATCACAGAAAATTCTGTCTGTTTTTAGTTTGTTTTAAATGATTCGACAACACGCACACAGACACAAACACACGTACACACACACACACGCATACACACTTATGTATGTTTTCAAACGTTATTGTAAATATATCTTATTTGAAATGGCTATTTTTATATTAAAAAGAGTATAATACGTCTATAGGCTTGAAAATTCTAGAAATTTTGTAAAAAATATCCTACAGTAGGAAACGTGCACCCGTTTATAAAAATTAAACACCGTTTGATTTTATTGGCTAGAGAAAACGACATAGTCTTATAGATGTGTGTTTATATTGTATATAACACGCTAAAGTCCGTCTTCTGTCACAAGCGCCCATTTGTTCAGAGATAGAATCGCCGACAGATGTCAATTTGGTTGGGTTTCAATCCTGGCTAGAAGCAATCAGATGTCTAACCATACTGATGAGCTGTGATAAAGCAAAACAGATCTGTCTGCGGATGACTATGTTTTTTATTATCTAGAGTATACTTTGGTGTTAAAATATTTTCTCTTTATCCATTCGATTTTGTATACGAAACGTAAATAAATCAACTCATAAAGAAGTAATGATTTAATTTGAATTCTTCGTTTTTATTACTTAAGTCGTTATTATAGTGGATATTCATATTTTAAACAGACGCCAGAAAATATGATAAAAGTAATTAACACTGTTTAAAATAATAATAGAAATGAATATGTGGTTTCAACTGAAGACAACTTAATTGCTCTACGTCGTCCAGTTTACATTACGTTGAAAAAAGGGCCATACGCTGTCACACCCTGATTGAGCACTCTAGAAGAATGGTAGAATTCGAAAAACAGTAGCTACTCTAGCATATACGCAGCGTTCATTCAGCAATGAATTAGAACACTCTCAGATACTGGGCTTGTATAATGATAATATACATGCTAAAATGTCTGCCTCCTTCTGTCGAGCGCTAAATATAGATATATAGATATACAGTCATTCACAAACAGATCTGTTTCGCTGTTTCACAGCTCATCAATACGGTTAGACATCCGATTGCTTTTACTCAGTATTGAAACCCGACAGAAGTGGCGTCAGTCAGCCATTCTACGTCTGAGCTATGGGCGCTCGGTAGAAAGATGCAGACTTTTAGCCTATGATGCATCCTACACCAGTAGTTAAAGTGTTCTGATCTAATTCATTACTGATCGAGCGATACGTAGATGCTAGAGTACATCAGAGTGCACAATCAGTGTGTGAGAGTATATATATATATATATATATATATATGCGTGTGTGTGTGTATGTGTGTGTGTGTGTGTGCGTGCGCGTATGTGTATGTAATATCAAATTTACAGTAATAACAATTATAAAGCAGAAATAAACTGTAAGTGCTTTCATTTGCAATATATTGATAAAACTTTGAAAAATTAAAGACAAAGTCAGTTAAGCGCCATCCGTGCTACACGGTTGGGCGATCATGTCTCGAAAGAGACATGACTCACTGGCCAGAAGATTATCTCGGAGCAGGTTGCCATTGCTTTCTGCGGTAGACTGGTTGCCAGCCAAGGCTATCGAACCCAATCTGTCCTATTATTTAACCCATACCTCGAGGGAAGACATGGATTAATACCTTTCCCAAGGGTATTTGTGCACAATTAATTGCAAGAATTCAACTGGAGTTTGAACTTGTCTCCCCGAGTTGTCGTTCTGAGTCGATATCCACTGCACCACAACTTGTTTATAAACAAGAAAAAAGTTATATAAACTTTTACCCAATGAATGATTTATACAAAAAATGAGGTCAATAAAAATGTTGATCTAAAAATACTATCCTCAAAGAAAACGTTTACCAAAGTGCAATAATTAATTTACTTAAACCTTATAATATCTTAAGGCCAGTTTATCGCTGGATATGCGAAATATATCGAAAGCTTTCAGAGAAAGCTCCTCAAATTAAAATTTATCCAGTGAATTATTTATACAAAAAAAAATTGGATTGGCCAACTACCACCTTTCTTACAAGAAATACTCTTTCTTGAGACAACATATTTAGATAGAACTATAAAAATCTTAAAAAATGGTTTAAGGATTACATTTAAAAATAAATAAAAACAAATTAAAGTATAAACAAAAATGGAAAGATATAAAACTATGAACTTATCGATTGCAAGAAATTCATAATCTAAAATTAATTCATTTACAATATCTTAACGCCGGTTTATCGCTGGATGTGCGAAATATCTCGAAAGCTATTGGAAAGAGGAAATTGGCACATAGATTCACTGAATAAGTGAACTGTTATGCGAATTTTCTTTACAATATTGTTGCTTTCCATTTCCCTTGTCCATTACATTTCTTAATTCATTTAGTAATTAATTTAGAGTTAGTTTGTTATCAACAGAACTTTCATCATTCCTCGTTAGGCTTTCATAATGAATATGTCGTTTTCTGAACAAGGTCCATGCGTTTCGACGAGAGACGTAATTTTCCTGGAGAGGTTGTTGGGATTGCACAGGTCAATACGGTGTTGTGATGAGAGGTTAGAGTGGTTCATATAATGGAAAATGGTTGTCCGCTCCGGAAAGGATCTATTCCCTAGCCCGCACCACTGCTCTATTTGCTACTGTAGGATAATTCAATCCAGTCAGATGTAGATTGATTTTGACTCAGAATCAAATGACCCATGACATAGGCTTATTTGGGGCTCATCATTAACAGAACTACAATAGGAAAATAAATAAAGTTAACTCATTTTCACCTAAACAGACTGAGAAAGAAATTATAAGTTTTAAGCTAACAAAAGTAGACAGCAACTTTGTATTACAATTATTTTGTTATATTTACACGATTTAAATTATTCAACCCTTCTTCGGATTTTATTGTCATATTCATGACGTTTCTGCCGTTGAACACGTTTCAAGCCATCGTCAGTTGATATTTCTTTTCCTTCTTCTCATTTCTTTTTCGCGATTTAAATATGTGTTGATCTATTGTTCGTAGGGCTGTTAGTGATTTTTAATGTTTGAATGTTCAATGCTTGGACATACGTGTATATGCACATACGTCAACTCTGACACACACGAATATATGCTTGTATACGTAATTATATATATACGTGTGTGTGTTTGTATACATAATCATATATACGTGTCTATGTGTATGTTTATACACATACATGAACGACAATTTTTACGCATGAGCACATACACAATTACATGTTTTTATGTGATGATAATTGCAAATGTTAGGATGACTTTTTATTATACATTTTGTTAATAAGTTTGTTATATTTACTCTTTTTATGCTTACATGTTTATCTTAATTGGTTTATTAGTTGGAGAATTATGTATTTTTTATCTGCTTGAATTTATGTATAAATCTATATTCATTTATTTGTTTATTCTGCTTTTTTTAACACCCTCGCTTGTCTCTAAAATAATCTCAAAACTTGACCCTCACAAAGCGAGCGGAGGGGACGGAATCCCAATCATAGTGTTAAAGAAATGCGCCCCCGAACTTCCCTCTGTACTTTCTGAGCTGTACAACTTCTGCCTATCTGCTTCCTGCTTTCCTGCCTGTTGGAAATCTTCCTCTGTAGTTCCTATATTTAAAAACACTGGAGAACACTCGGACCCCGCAAATTACCGACCTATCAGCCTTCTTCCGATCTTTGGCAAAGTGGTCGAAGCCATTATCAACGCCAAGGTCGTTCAACATCTCACGGCCCACGGGCTCCTCTCAAACAAACAGAATGGCTTCCGCTTCACCAGGTCTACTGCTGATATGCTAACGACCATCACCGAGTACGTATATCAGGCACTCGATAGGAATGGTGAAGCCCGAACCGTTGCCTTGGATATCTCTAAAGCGTTCGACAGAGTTTTTTTTTGTTTTTTTTGTTTTTTAATCATTTCACCCCGAGCAAGGCGGAAACGCCACTGATGTGCAGGGGGTTACATAAATGTAAAAAGACTAATTAGAAAAGAGTGAGGAGTACAAGCTAGTTAGAAAGGAACAATAGAAAGCTGAGATGCTGGCCTTCCTATGCAAACTGCGGAGCTATGGTATAGCTGGACAATTGTTTGAACTAATCCAGTCATTCCTATCTAACCGAATATTGAAAGTGGTATTAAACGGACATGCCTTCCAGAGCTACCATACGAACGCGGGTGTCATGTAAGGTCAATAGACACCTCCTAACAAACTAACTTCCATTCTTTCAAACACACTTCCAACCCACCCAACTATCTATCTCCCCCTTCTGACATTTCCTATATCTAACCACTCTTCCTCTTCTGTTTAAGTACAGTTATCAGTTTTTGTTATTGATATTGTGTCAGGTTACTCTTTCCAAATTTTTTATTTGAGTCTGGTGGGGTTAAATCGTTAAATGTAGGAAGTTGGGTTTATAATAAGACTAGCAGTGTAGCCCGGCGTTGATCGGGTGTAATAAAAGCTTTAAAACTAATCCATGGTCCTGGAGCTCAGACTCAGCCTAAAGAATATTTGTGTGAAGTTTGGTGAGAATCGGATAAAAATTGTGGATTTGTATAAAGGACATACAGACAGATAAACAGACGCACAAACAAGCATCTTGCCTTTTATTGGTCGCGTATAATGATATGCGCTATAAAGTCTGCCTACTTTCACCGGACGCCCGTAACCCAGGGGTAGATTCGCCGACTAACGCCATTTTGGTCGGGTTTCAATCCTGGGTAAAAGAGCAATCGGAGTCTAACCGTACTGATGAGCTGTGATACGGTGAAACAGATCTGTCTGCGGATGACAACACTATATATATATATATATATATATATATATATATATATATATTATTATCAATTTTCTGCACTATTGTAAGAAATGCAATCATGAAACTTCTGAATATCGTTTCTTATGTCTTTGTCTATGAGTGTATCAAACTTGATTAAAATCGAACCACTCCTTCTATAACCCGATTTTTTCAATTATCGATTTTCCATATTTATCGGGGGTACCTCGACACAAAACCTAGCTAAGAACACTCGCAGACGCTTAACGAACAACTGTGTAAATTTTCAAGAAAATCGGTTCAACCGTTTTGGAGTCTATAGGTAACGGACACACACACACACACACACACACACACACACACACACACACACACACACACACACACACACAGAGACAAAGTTTCATTTATAAATAAGTTTAGATTGTGCTTTATGTTTGTTTGTTTTTTTATTTAGAGCTTATGTTATATATTTTTTATTTGTACATTTTGTTTTAATTAATTTTTAGGTCGCTAAGTAACTATTTATTTATGTGCCTACTTATACCTATTTGTTTTCTATTGTTTAAGAGTTTATTTTGGTTCGTAAATGGAATTATTGCTAGGTTTATACGCTAAGTATAAAACTAGTCAACAAAATAATTGAAATGGGCTGGAAACAATAAATATCTTCTTTAGCTTATTTGAGGTCCCTGAATCTGAAAATGACCTTACTGTTTTTTGATTATCAACCGTTTCTGCTGTACAAAAATGACTCATTTTTGGAAAACATTTTTTATTTGTTTTCTCTATATATGATATTTACCGGTGGCAATATTTCTCAAAATTTTTCTCAGTAAAGTACGTTGCTCACGTTAAAAAAATAAAATAGCCGCTATTTTTCAAGATGGCCGCCATTTGGAGTAGTATGTATCTGTGTTTGAGTTACATTTTGATGTAATAATGCTATTTGAACGTTCTATGCATCAAAATATATGTTTTTAAGTTCGAAAAATCCATTTCTGCATTTTAAAAAATCTCAATTATTAAAAATTGATATGATATGTCCGGAATTAAATGACGAGCTCTTTTAACGAAATCACACTGACTGACAAAAATATAAGAATAATGTAAAGAGACGAAGCATCGTTCTTAGCTAATTTGAGGGTGCTGAATCGGAAAATAACCATACTTTTTTTCTTGCTTAGCTACCATTTTTGCTGTACAGAAATACCACATATTTTGTCTGTTTATATGATATTGACCGATGGCAATATTTCTCAAATTAAAATCTCAGAAATCACTCAGTTCCTATTTCAATCTGCCAATATTGGTCTGCTTATTGAGAAATACTATGTTTTCCAATAAGAAACAAATCCTAAGTTTTTTTTATAAATAAAGCAATTGAATACAACAACTATTTTCATCCAATTGTTTAATAAACTAACATTAGAAATAAAACCTTCGTCAACATAAGAACTATGGTAAAATTTTTTCTTTCTTCATTCTCTGGCATATTCAATTTAATTTACTTCCTTTTTGAAACCCCAGCAGTTGTCAGCCATTATTCTATTGTCTCACCGTCACTGTTAGTGCTCTTCGATTGCTTTGAAATCCTGATAGAATCGTTCTCCTTGCTCATCACTCATATTATCTTGAATGCTATGTTGATGACTATGTAAAAACGAACCTTAATATACATTTTAGGGCCTACTGTTGATTTTCTACAGCTTTTCACAATGTTTTGTAGTTTTCGGCTCGCTGATTGCCTAAGACTTTTTTCACTAGTTCAAGAAACGATGCCCAAGCGTGTAATTTCAAGCCATTCATTGAATTATCAAATTCGTAGTTTTTAATGAGTTCCCTGATAACAGGACAATGAAACACTCCTGATTTGAGCTTTTCTATACTAAGTCATAGAAATGATTTAGCCGTCGAGAGGAAGGCTCCGTAACGGTGCGTATTCTCTCCTGATAACCCGACATTAAATGAAATACTTAAAAAAACAGCTGAAAATCTACAAAACAATAAGGTAAGCTGTTTTTTTAAACACAACAGCTTATGTTGTCCGCTTGCTTCATGTCGAGTTTCTGTTACTGTTATGGTAGCAATTTTAATCTATAGAAATGATTTACAATAAATAAAATCATTCACTTTTTCTGTCGAGTGATTTTATATACGATTTCATTAATCACAATTTGATAATCAAAAGAGAAAATATGTTTTTTTCTTTCGGAAAAAAAATCATGCATTAATAATGTACTTTTTACCATCATTCAACTCTTAGGATGGTCGATCTTTAATTTTCAGTGCTCATCTTGTAGTCTACTGTTCCAAAATCCGTGTTCTCATTAAAGAATGGTAAAAATTCGACATTCCTATTTCAATGGGATATTACCTTTATACTCTTTTCTAACAGATTATTTTCGTTGAGCATAAATGCCAAGAACTCTGTTTATTGTTTGTTTAGATTTTACTCTTGGAAGAAGTAATTCAGCTTATTTTTCTTGATTGGATTTAGCACGGTTTCGAGAACATAGTCAGGATCGTTTTCGCTGTGTCTCTCAATTATCAGACATCGTCACAAGTTTCAGCAGATATTTTTAAAAGCTGTGATTGGTAAATCATCCGAATGTGGCACTGCTTGAATAGTGGAATGAAAACTGAGATTTGCGCTTTGTTTTAATCAATCCCGCAAAATTGACTGAGCAGAAATAACATTAGTCAGAGGGGTCGCTTTGCTTATGCCAATCATAAGAATAGCTAATCTCGACAACTTTCTGGCACTTGTTGTCTACTGACTCATGTGTTTCAAACATACGTCGAAAACAACGTGAGGGTCTAATGGTTTGTACTGATCACCAAGTCGGATGTGAAAGTAAGCACGACATGATTTCTTGAAAAATCAGATCTCGGTTTGCTGTTGTTTTCACTGTGAACTCGCTACATGAATAGCAAAATAAGTTGGGAAAATTTTTGCATCCTCTCGTTGAATCTATATCATTTGATATAATTCTATTTGATTAAAAAAAGGAGTTGGTTGAGCATTTATATTACATTTTTAGTGTCCACATTTATTTATTTTTTTTTAATCATATCACCCCAAGCAAGGCGGTAACGCCACTGATGCGCAGGGGGCTACGTAAGGGTAAAAAGAATGGAAAAGAGAAAGCCGGAAACCACATCCTAAACAGGAAACAAGGGATGAGCCTCTTCACCTGTTCAATAGATGTGGGTGGAGTGTGAAGATATTTCCGAATGTCCTAAGGAAAAAATGGTGTCAATAACAAAAACAGAAAGATTCGTTAGACTGATTCTATTTCATATCTTTGTCGTAATTATTGAAGGGATTACTAACATTATATATCTTGTTGATAAATTGGAAAAATTCGGTACATTATTTTAAATGTTTAAAACAAAAAACTTTTTCTCATAAAAATAATTTTATTTCAGGTGGTTGATATAAATTGCTCGGCTTACCTGAAAATTGATAGATATCTTGTACCTTTATTAATTAAATATTTCGATCAGCCAAGATCGTAATTTGATCTTTTATTTTAAATGAGCAATTTAATTACAGCGCAACGGTAGCTAATCATGAAAATCTAAGGTCAGTTTCGGAATCAACACTATCTAAACAAACGTTTTTTGTATTGTACCAACAATTTTATTAACTAGTGTAATTTCTTCTCTCTATGAAGCCGCTCCTTTTTAAAATTTTCTATTAGGCATTGACGAGAATATCAGTTTTACTTTGTTCCATATGTATGTTGATAAGGTTGTATTGTTTGTGTATTTTCTATTTTAAAGGACATTTTCCAGTTCATATATCTTCCATTATTTCTAGTTTCTAAGGTTCCTATAAAATTGTATTAGTACTAATATCATTTTTTCTCGTCGCATTGTATGTTAGTATTTTGGTTAGGCATTAGCTGTTAAGCGGATAGTTAACTTTGTTGAGGCAGTTATATTTATTGATGGTTGTTAATGTTGTTATTTTTATTGGTTTATTACATATATTTCTTTTTTTTTTTGGTTATACGTTTAATTATGTTACCTATACAACTGTAACCAATTTTGATTGCGTGTTTGTTGATGATTTGTGATAATTTACTGTTTTTAGGGAAATATTTTTCACTTAAGCTGAAAAAATATTTTTTCATAATTTTCGTCTAATTTTATTATTATTATAGAGTGCTAGTCAAACCAGGTATATATATATATATATATATATATATATAACGTATACTTGGTACATTATCCAGGTAAATTCTAATAGAGACGAACTCTAAATATCTCAATGTTAAATTCATTTATTTAATTTAACAGAGTAAGATAATTTAGAAAAGACTTTTGATTTTTTACAATGGGTAATACATATTTCACCGCATCATGATGTTATTATTGCTGCTCATCAGACCCAAATGGCACAACAGTTGATCCTCAAAATATCACCCCTACAAAAAAACATTATTTCACACAGATGTTCACATGTCAATATTTAGAATAGAAATTTGTAACGGTTAGAATTCTAAATATGGACATGTGTGCATCTGTGTAAAGTAACTTTTTTGCGGGGGTGGGGATGATTTGAGGATCAACTGTAGAAACAATGTTAGGATAGAAACAATTAACAGATGAAGAGTTGCGAAAATACATAAAGGATACTTGTAATTTAATTCTGAAAGACAAAGTTGAAATTTCTAAGATATATCATAAGACAAAAGCGTTCCGAGAATTTGATAAGCACATAACTTAGTGATTGTAAGAGAGAGAGAGAAAAGAAATCTGCGAAAATCTGCCTAACTGGTGTGATTAAAACGTAAGTAGTTACAGTGACGTGAATACCTTGATTGGGGTGATACTGGGTTCAATACCCTGTTCTACTTTTAAGATCTATTTAACAAAAAATAAAAATTATTATCGATTTCCTTTTGGAAAACTTCATTCCAATTTAGGCAAAACTTCTATTCAAATAAATTAATCGAATTTTTTGAGATTAAGTGTTAGTTTTTTTTCCCCAATTTACATCATTATTTTTTTCAAATCATGATACAAATAAAGAAACAGAAATATTTAAATGGATTCTTTTCTAGTCAATCCTTTTAGAAATAGGTGTTTCGATTTTTCCGTTATAAAAATTCCGTTTTGAGACGGTAACTGATACAGCCAGTATTTCTTGCTATTGATTAGTTTACAGGTATTAATGATTAATTATCAAGAGTACATTCGGCAATAAAGAGTAATCCGGCAGTAATCTGGTATAAAAAGTATTTTTCATTAAACAAAGAAAAAAATAGTTAACTTTTATGTGAAATTTTGTCTTTCCGTATGACAGAAAATGCTAGTAAATCGTCTCGGAGATAAAAAAAAAAACAAACTTGAAGCAACACAGATGTGGTTCTTCAGAAAGATATATCATGGATCGAACATGTGAGTATCAACGATGTTTGGGATAAAATCTAAATAAAAATAAAATATATCTAACATCAGAAAGAGAAGATAACATTTCTGGTACAGTTAATGAGGGAGACAGGTTTGGAAAATTTGATACTCACATGACAGCTCGAAAGAAAGAAAGACAGAGAAATGCATCGTAACACACTTAATGTGCTTGAGCAAATGGATGCCAGAAATGGGTTTGAGGCAAATAAACAAAGTTATTAAGAGTTACAAAAGAGAGAAAGTTTTTGAGGGCCTAGTTTTTGATTTCTACGTCCTTATGGGACACGGCATATTACAAAAGATGAAGGATTGTTATGACTATGTCCTTGAGTAAATTAATGGTAGAACAGGGTTTGAGAGAAATAACAAATACAAAAAACTTATTAAAAGCTACAAAGGAAAGGAAGTTAGGAAGAGTCATGTTCGCCTACGCCCTAAAGGGACACGGATAAATATAAAAGAAGACTATAGAAATTTTAAGATCGATTAGTGACTTGTGTATACGAATTGGAAACATTACAGAGCGAGAAACCCCCCTCTCTCTCAATTCTCTCTCTCTCTCTCTGTTTTTGATTTTCAGTTTCCAATTTTTCAAGAGGACCCACTAACGCCTAAATAAAGAAAAATATAAAAATTGAATCGGATCTGGGCCTGAGAAAAAAAGATATAAAAACCCATCGAAAATAATTTTTCGACAGTCGGTCGGCACACCAGCCACGAATTTCATCGCTCATCGGGATGCGATCTCCTATTTCCAATGACACCCGCCAAATACCGTCGCTGTAGTAATTCACCAGCCCTCCCTTATCGTATGATTCAGCGGACCAATTTTATGATTCTACTTAACTTTCTTTTAACGAGAGATATTCACACCGATTTACCATTTTTTGTATTTTTTCGCGAATACAATTATATATTTCCTAATCCTCCGTCGTTTCTATGCTTGACACAACACTAATAAACGGGGAGAAAAGGCAGTATTATAATGATTTGATTAAAAGTACACAAATTATACTGTCTCTGTTCAACCCTATAACCAACATCTATTACTGCATATAAAAAGTCAAGTCAATATCTAAATTGAAAAACGCATATTTTCAATGCCTCACGGGAAGGGTATTGTTAGTTTTCTACAAACATATCAAGTAAGATTTTAATGAAGTTAAAAAATATAAATCTAGATATCTAATTAGAAATGTTGGGTTTCACTGTCCAGTTTAGTGATATGAATTTGTAGTATAAGCATCAATATTCTAAATAAAAGAATCGTACCCATATTTAGCAGATGTGCGTTGTGGTGCATTGGATATCAGCTCGGACTGAGAAATCGGGGAGCCGAGTTCGAATTCCAGTTGAATTCATTGCATTCACTTACGCGCAAATACCCTTGGGAAAGGTATTAAAACGTCTATTCCTTCCAGTTATGGGTTAAATAACAGGACAGATTGGGTTCTATAGCCTTGGTCGGCAACCAGTCTACCGCAGAAATCAATGGCAACCTACTGCGGGGTAATCTTCTGCCCAGTCAGTCATGTCTCTTTCGAGACATGATCGCCCAAGCGTGTATCACGCATGGCAGGCACTTAACTGACTGACCCATCTTTATCATGCTAACAGACAAATGATGATTTTCACCCGTTCATATATAAGGTATCTAACTCTATTCATAAAAATCGAGAAAATTTCATTCTGAGGTATTTTAAAGATACAAATGAAAAAAGTGAGACTTAAAACTTTGTTTCAAACGCAATTAAAACCTTAAAAATATTTTAGTGTTTGCATGTTCGTCGGAAAAGTTAGAAAATGATTGAGTTATGCTGTTAAAATTAGTTTGTTGTCAAGTTGTTCACGCGACAAGTTTAAGCATTCTCAAAACGTTCTCACTATTGCATGACAAAAATTTATGTTACGAGAGAATGGAGGATTTTAACAGAGCAGAAAAAATAATCGTGATGCGAATTAAAACTTCTTTATTCGAATTTCTGCGGGAAATTAAAAAGAAAATGACGAAAGATTAAATTTACCAAATAAACCCGGGAAGCTAAAGGCAATGAAAGAAATCTTTCTTTACATGAAGATAATTTATTTGTTCGTGACAAAATTAAATAGGATTTAGATGCAGTATACCTGCGAACATAACTTGTGGAATAAATATTTATCAACATCGTAAATTTTTGAGACATGTTAAACTGTTCGCTTTTAGCACAAATGTGTTGATACTTTTCAAAAGATAGACTCTACTTGTGTTTTTTTCTATATTCTCTCAAATTAAAATATCCAATCGTCGAGTCTGCTTGTTTTCCTTTCATTCCCTATAAATCAAGTTTGATTTTATGTTTGCAGGAATTAACAACAGCGACAACTTGTTAACAACTTGCTTTTTACTTTAAAATTACAGATCTGCTTTTTCCAGCTAATACAATTTTTAAAAAAAATTAGACTAACATTTTTTTTTTTGGAAATAATAATTATTTACTGATATATGTTATAATTCTTAACCTATAGCTGGGGCGAAAAAAAAGTGGTTCATATAATATTTCTAGTGTATTTACGTGTAAATGAATATAACGAACGTGACTAGAATTGGGAATTGGTTCTCCTATATCGAATTTCAAGTCTTTATCTATTAAACCAAATGATTAACCAAATTTACAAAATCTGGTATTTCCAAGCGATCACCCATTTTGGTACTGACCAGGTTCGAAGATATTTAACCGTACAAGAACTAGTGTTTCGACGTTCTTTAGCCGTAAGCTGTGCTTTAAAGCGATGGTAAAAGACAAAATTCCCTGTTTTGTAAGTATGCGTTACGGTTTCTTGTCGTCTGTGGAATTTATGTTCTACATGCAATTCTTTACGTTATAGGTATGAATGAATGACGGACAATATTCATCATCACTTTATTCTATCAGTTTTCATAGCACTGTTTTCGAATTACGCAAAGGTGACATAGTGAGGGTGGATGCCAACAAGTTGTCAATCTACCGGTCACTATGTAGTGACCTGTTTCAGTAAGAATGTAGGAGCGGCGAGATGTCTTTGCGATTCTGTACTTGCAATCGTACTGATTGACTTTGTGTGTTTTCACATCTTGTGTTAAAATAAAATGTCCGTTCACTGTCATCATTTCACACTCATATCAGAATAGTCTTCCATTCTTTTTAAAATTACTTACTATCATTTTCAATTTAGGCCAGTATACGTATTGCGCAACAACAGGAAGACATTACACGTACTTCGAAAACATTTATAATCTAAACTTATTTATAAATGTAACTCTATCTGTGTGTGTGTGTGTCCGTTAGCCATAGACTCCGAAACGGTTAAACCGATTTTCTTGAAAATTTACACAGTTATACTATAAGCGCCTGCGAGTGTTCTTAGCTAGATTTTGTGTCGAGGTACCCACGATAAATATCGAAAATCGATAACCGAGAAAAAATCGGGTTATAGAAGGAGTGGCCCGATTTTAATCAAATTTGATACACTCATAGACAAAGGCATAAGAAACGACATTCAGAAGTTCCAAGGTTGCATTTCTTACAATACTGCTGAAAATCGGTAATATGTTTATATACATACATACATACATACATACATACATACATACATATATATATATATATATATATATATATATATATATAAAGCAAGATGTTTGTGTGTGTGTCTGTTTATCTGTCTGTATGTCCTTTATACAAATCCACAATTTTTATCCGATTCTCACCAAACGTCACACAAATATTCTTTAGGCTGAGTGTGAGCTCCAGGACCATGGATTAGTTTTAAAGCTTTCATTACACTCGAGCAACGCCGGGCTATACTGCTAGTCTTTAATTAAATTGAAGAATCTTTGGATTAAATGAGACATGACCATTCAAAATTCAGCAAATTAACGTGAGATAATTATTATCTAGATTCGTCAAGCTGTATATTATTACTGAAGGGATCTATCCTCATCGGATTCCCAAAACAAAATACGACATCAATGATCTCAAAAATGTTTGACAAGTAAAATCAGCTAATATCCTCATAGGTAGCTTTTCTCCATTATTTGTACGTTATTGAATTTCCCTCGCAAAACAAACATTTCTTAATATTGTATCTCATTATTCAGTATGAAGATTTATGAAATATTAATTCCATCTATCGTTTTGGAAATGGGAAAAAACACTATTCTTGATTAAGTGTTTAAACGTTTGTTGGTTAAACTGAATTTATGGAAACTAAAACACAGATAATATGGTGAATCTTTATACAGAAAGTAACATTATCGTACAAATTAACTGTAGACAAGATCAAATAAATAATAAAATATTATGAACAGAAGATAGCTTTAAAGTATTATGTAAATTTATGTTCTGTTTTCTTGTGAAAATTTGAGTTTGACATATCATTAAAATAATGTTTAGCATAAAATATCACCAGTGTATTTGATGCAATGTCTTTAACCTTTTTAATAAAATTAAGGTCAATTGCTTTAATGCAATTTACAGGTCCGAAATATTTGTGAACAATAGTTTGAGATCCGGTCAAGAATTTGAATACGCCAAATTATACGGGCTCTCCCAAAACTTTAGAGGTTCGTCAGTATAGCAGTTGTGTTAGACCACAGTTTTTATCTGTGATGTTGTTTGCCTAGCTACCCTGAGAACATAGCTTTAAAGTATTATGTGAATTTATGTTCTGTTTTCTTGTGAAAATGTGACTGTTTGACAATAATGTTTAGCATAAAATATCACTATTGTATTTGATGCAATGTCTTTAAAACATTTCAATAAAATTAAGGTCAAATACATTAATACGTTTTCAACGGGAAGACTAAAGATTTTGTTCCAAGGAATGTCATACAGGAAATCGCGGAATGAGTCCTAATAGGCTCTTTGGTAGAAATAAGATATTGTGCTAGTTTGAGGTTCTTCGGTGGAGTGGGGGTGCAAAGAGATGTTAAAGGAAACCGCCGCATGGTCAGAGTTTTGGAGGAGGCTGAGTTGCTTGACATTGCAAGAGTCAGGGATAGAAGTAAAACAGAGATGTAGAAGTGAGTCGTGTCTATTAGTGTTATTAAAGAAACGCGTTGGGATTGAAAGATTCGTGATGTGGACACCGGCAAGATCTGTGACAGAGTTTTTCAGCCACTTGGCGTGGTAGGCGTTAAAGTCACCAAACACAAATATATGGGCAAACGGATGAGGGAAAATGGCTTTGTCAATATTATTGGAGATGCTTTCAAGAACAGAACAGTCGAGAGATGAGTGGGAGAGATAGCTAACTGATCTTAGTAGGGAGAGACTGAAACATATATAAGAATGATTTATTGATTCAAGGGAGATCACCCCAGCTAGAGGAAAGGGTTCACTAATGTAAACACCAAGCCCATGCATGTGGACAATTGGAGTCCTTCTTGAAGAGGGGAAAGTAACCATATACCTCGTATGTTAGCGAGATGTTTTAGGTTAGCTGATTTAGATTAGCTTTTATGATAGCATGTATTCGTGAATGTGATATTAGGAGAGAGGCCTAGAATAAAATCAGTCGGTTGCTGTATGCAGCATGTGTGGGAGGGAAACTGACGCAAACTGCAGCATAATGTGGCCTCACGGTTGCCCACTGGAGCTTCATGCACGGACACACATCTATGTGCAACATGGCCCTACATATAACACCGATATTATTCTACTGTTCATCAGAGCAGCCTGTCATGTCTCTACGTACGAGTTCAGGCTCCTAACTACTAGTCGGAAGCAGCAAACAGGAAACTGCCAATCGGGTAACCTCAGAATGAAGAGACGTTGCCACCATCAACAAACACTGCAAAAAGCTTGCGACAGTAATAGGACTAAGACCAGAGGAGAGAAAAGCAACCGGGGACCCCTTCCTAAACAGAAAACAAGGTATGTGCCTCTACTCCTATCCAAAAGAAGAGGGAGGAGTGTGAACTGGGTAATAGAAGGGTCTATCTACTCCACTTAATAGATGGTAGTGAATGCTGAACAATCTATTCAAAAACGAAGAAGTCTTAAATTAGTAGAAACATGTTTCCAAAGAAAGATACCGGGGACCACATGGATCAAATATACGAGTAACGATGAAATTTTGGAAAAATCAGAAACATAAACTAAACGTATGCTCAACTTCAGGAATAAACTGCTGAAATTTCAGCACCCATAATAAGGAAAGACATCTAACAAAACTGGTACTCACAGGAAAAATTGAAAGCAAGAGGTACAGAGGAAAATAACGCTTAAAATGCTAAGTGAGCTTCACTAAACAAATGGCGGAACCGGAGTTGGGATAAGAAATAGAAAAAATGAAATTTATTAAGAGCTACAAATTACTGCAGAATTTGATCGCTTAATTCCTTAAGAAATACGTGACATAAAGAAGAACCATTTTATTCGCTGAGATACTTTTTACATGGGCGTTAGATTGAACTATTTCCTTGTATATATATATATATATATATATAGTCATCCGCAGACAGATCTGTTTCGCTGTACCACATCTCATCAGTACGGTTAGACTCCGATTTCTTTTAACCCAGGATTGAAACCCGACCGAATTGGCGTCAGTTGGCGATTCTACCTCTGGGCGTTCGGTAGAAGAAGGCAGACTTTTTAGCGTGTATATTGTCATTATACCCGCCCAATAGCCAGAGTGCTCTAATCCATTACTGAATGAGCGATGCGTACATGCCAGAGTGGCTACTGTTTTTCAAAGTCTACCATTCTTCCTGAGTGGTCAATCAGGGTGTGAGAGCGTAAATATATATATATATATATATATATATATATATATATATATATATATATGCGTGTTTGTGTGTGGGGGGGGGGTATCGGGGGTTGTTTTTCTTTTTTATCATTTATTATTTATACTCCGAACAATTACGATGGAAAAAATTATAGAAAAGACGTAGGGAGGCAACTTTATGGAGAGTGACTAAAGAAGTGATGCTGTATCAGGATCAATATTATTGCTAATTTTTTTTTTTTAGATTTATCAAGGATACTTAGATATATAACGGAAGCATATCGATATTCTATGCATGAACGAATTGCAGATATGTAAGATAAATTCTGGAAAGAAAAATTGTAAAATTATTTACTTATTGTATTGGATAAATATCGACTGCATGTCATAGAACTTTTAATGAAAACTTCCCCCCCAAAAAATCTGAAAAATTGAATAGGTGAAACCATAAACCAATTTTTTCCTTTGTAATAATTTTGTTCAGTTCATTATATTATACTCAATATTGGCATATTTCAAATATTGTCTCTGCTGTGGTTAGAAATAACTTGTTACTCACAGGAAGTTAAATGCGCTCGGCGCAAATTTACACCAATCTCGCCCAAGGGAGACGAGCAAGGGAGAAAAAATAAAGTTGGGAAAGAGTAGGGCACATCAACTTCGATTTGCTCTGTAAGTTTATTTAAGATTTTTTTTTTGTTTTTGTTTTTGTTTTTTTTTTGTTTTCTTTTTTATTTCCTCTGTTGGGAAGAAGACGTCTTAGGGAATAAAGATTAGAATCATTCTTTCAATTTCTGCATATTTCTGATGATTCTTTTTTATTTATCAGGCACCATTAGGTAAATAACAAATAAAAAAATGATTTCGAGTTGTCTTTAGGTGTTGGTTAGCCTGAAAGTTTGAAAAATGTCTCAGTAGAAAATATACAAAAACTTAGTGGGTTAAGACCAAAAAAAAAAAAAACGCAGAAAAGAATCGTAAACAAAATGGATAAAGATTCTGTACCTGGGCAGTAATCGAAATATGAATAAATATGATATAAATATTTGGATGATACGAAATTCAATATTTTTGCGTAGTCACGCAATTCAACAAAGCTGTCTCCATACATGTCTGTTGCTTAATGGTTGTCTGACTACACGTTAATGGAGGTAACATTAATTGTTAGCTCATAATTGATATCTATCTATCTATCTATCTATATATATATATATATATATATATAGAGAGAGAGAGAGAGAGAGAGAGAGAGAGAGAGAGAAGGATATATATATATATATATATATATATATATATGAGTATAAATTATGTGAGTGTGTGTGTGTGTATAGACGCCACATTGCGAGCTAATATTCTCTCAGTTTGATTTATTCATATCAAATTTTTCAAAACTATTATTCTAAGTGTATCCTAATCTCTCTCTCTGTCTCTCTGTCTCTCTGTCTCTCTCTCTCTCTCTCTCTCTATATATATATATATATATATATATATACGAAAAAAAATCGCAAGATCGCCAAGACCTACCGAGGGTTTTTTTCTTTACTGTGAAGAACCGTATGTATTGTCGGTCCTACGCAGTTTTCTTTTTTTTCCCCTCTTTGTCCAAAGCTCTATAGCCGAGGACGATAACGGAGTTAGATTCTGCTGTTTATTCATAGTCTTTAAAAGTTTCTTGTGTAACATTTTAAGATTAGAATACGTACAGAGTCGGTTTTATTATTATTATTAATATATATATATATATATATTCCACCACCGCTTCATTACTAGACCAAACCTCCGGCATTAGAACTTTTTTTGTTTACAATGCATGTCTTAAATTGATATATTGAAAATGGCTATTTTCCTCTCTAAGTTTTGTTTCAATTTACAGATAAATATGTATATATTAATATCTAGAGGCTACCGTTGAGTTAATATTCATTCATTTTGATGTCATTATATTCCTCTCTGATTTTTCGGAACTATCACTCAAAATAAATTCCCTTTCTCTCTCTCTCTCTCTCTCTATATATATATATATATATACTCAGATAGAGAGAGATATAGAGGGGATTTATTTTGAGTGATATATTAGTCATCCACATAGAAGCCTGATTCACTGTATCACAGCTGATCGGTGTGGCTATACATCCTCTTGTTTCTTGTTGGGATAGAAACTCGAACGATTTGGTTTGAGTCGGAGTCGCTACTCCCTAAGACATAGGTGCATGAAATTAGAGATGGCAATTTTTAGTGTGTTATATATAAGCAGTGTATACACACGCCATTCAATAAAAGAACTCAATATATTGCTGAATAATACTGTTACATTTTTAGTATTTATTGCCAGTTGGATAATTCTAAATAAAAATAGAACTTTTATTTTGTTAATACTGCACAATAACATGTGCATCAAATGAACTTTACTGGTGTCTAGTTTTTGTGCTCAAAGTCTTCCTGGTTGCTTTGTAACATTTTGGAAAGAAATAATAACAAAACAACCATTCTATTTTCATTTAAAATTATCCACTTGGCAATACATACTAAAAATATTATCAAATACATCATTTTAAAAAAACAACTGGTGTGGCCTAATAATTATGACTGGTAGTATACATTCCTTCAAAAGTATACCAGTGATTTGCTTAATGGTATACAACTTTAGCAAGATAAAAATCAGTGAGCACATCAGTCACTGCATCGTATACTAAAACCAGTAATGCTTTCCATCTTGTACTTATGTGATGTTTTAGAGCGATCTAAATTGCGCTATTTCAGAAATGAAACGTCTCTACCATCTCTCATTTAAAATTAATATCGACATCAATATAAACAGTGGAATATTTGAAATATAATGAATTATTAGCTCGTTAGGTGAGTATAAGTACACTACCTGCCACAATTAGTAAGCACCCCCTATTGTTTTAATAATATAATGAAATTCATACTAGTTTTTAGTATTTATTGGTAAGTTAATAATTGTGAATGAAAATCTCCTAACTTTAAGTTCCCAGCAACTGTTATTCTTAAATGGTCATCCATATAGGTACAAAACATTTTCGATTTTACTTAACGGGAAACTGGTGTCTGAGCGTGATATAGTCGTACAATCGAAAGTGTTTTGCATCGATTTAACATGGTAAAATATGTTGATGCAGTGTTATTTGGTGATTGATATTTACTTTTTTCTTTAATAGAAGTAGATAGCTTCGCCAGTCGCCATGTTTGCAGTAATCCTCGGTCTTTTGGAGTGGAATAGAGCTTTATCACTTATGAAACAAGTGAAATAAACTTACAGTTCCTACTGATTTTTTTCATTTTTTTTCAATTCCGGTTCCCCTCTTGCGTCTTTGTGGCATTATTGTCCAAATTGGTGTCGGCTTTTTACTCAGTGGCCCTTTACCTCGAGAGATTCTTATGGTGCAAATTACTTAGGAAGATTTTGGACAACGAATATTTATTTTTCAAACTTCATACATTCATTATTATTAGTAGAACATTTCTCTGATAGGATATTATACATTGAAAATTATAGATCGGAGATTATACATTGAAAATTATAGATCGGAGATTATACATTGAAAATTATAGATCGGAGATTATACATTGAAAATTATAGATCGGAGATTATACATTGAAAATTATAGATCGGAGATTATACATTGAAAATTATAGATCGGAGATTATACATTGAAAATTATAGATCGGAGATTATACATTGAAAATTATAGATGGGAGATTATACATTGAAAATTATAGATGGGAGATTATACATTGAAAATTATAGATCGGAGATTATACATTGAAAATTATAGATCGGAGATTATACATTGAAAATTATAGATCGGAGATTATACATTGGAGTTATATTAAAAGATCGGAGATTATACATTGAAAATTATAGATCGGAGATTATACATTGAAAATTATAGATGGGAGATTATACATTGAAAATTATAGATCGGAGATTATACATTGAAAATTATAGATCGGAGATTATACATTGAAAATTATAGATCGGAGATTATACATTGAAAATTATAGATCGGAGATTATACATTGAAAATTATAGATGGGAGATTATACATTGAAAATTATAGATCGGAGATTATACATTGAAAATTATAGATCGGAGATTATACATTGAAAATTATAGATCGGAGATTATACATTGAAAATTATAGATCGGAGATTATACATTGAAAATTATAAATCAACATTCATTTAATAACTTTCAAAACGATTGATTTAGTTAATTCAGGGTAAGAAGGATATAGATATTTTTATATATTAGAAAGGTTTTATGAAATTAAATCACAAATTCAAAAAAAATTGTAATATTTGCAATGATTCTAAAACGAATTAATCAGGACTTATATATAATGGGGACGATGAGTAAAATATTGCTCTTTATATTTTTAATTTTAGGCATGCACGTTGTTTTTTTTTTATTTTTTTCTACTGCAAAAATTGTAAGGTAAGTTGGGGACCCTATGAAATAAAAAGAACTCTATGACGCAATTCACTCCGCCAGAAATTGGGAAATAACATGCCTTACTGCTTGGCTTTCGCACGGAAACTCCAATACGAAGAATCGTAGGACATTGCAGAGGTTTCGGAAAGAGTTGGATGATAAAACTAGTCCACATCTTAATGTTAAGAGTGATCACTAGTAATGGCATCGTTATGCCTTCAATCATCTGCCCAGAGAGGTCCAGACTCAATACGGAGGCCTACATAAACTACAGTGAGGAGGTAGTGCAGCCCTGGGTCAAATGATTGGCTGCTGAAAGAGCCAATGACTCGCAAGCCCCATGCACCACAAGCAAGAGAAACGAGACATGCATGGTAGACAATTTTGTGACCACAACACCATATTTCTGGCCATCTAACTCCCTAGACAGTAACCCTCTTGATTATCATGTGCGTGCGAAGAAAAAACTTATAAAACTAAAGATTAACTAAAGGCAAGAATCATGGTAGCATTTGCCATCATAACTGTTGGGGCATCTTCCCTATTACTCTAAAGATGAACTCGTCCACAGACTATTTATAGTAGTAGTCATACTACTACAGGGAGAAGACTACAGTGTATTACAGGAGATCTAGTTCTGAGATTATCGCATTGTTAAGTCTCACGTCTCGTTATTATCTCGCATTCTCTCGTATTCAACTAACCGTATTGTCCCGACGTTATACTAACACTCTATGTACATATTTCTCTTCTACAATATATTGCGTTCATACCGGCTTACCTTTCGTTGTGTTATTATTTGGATCTAACCCCAGATCCACAACAATAACCAAGGAAACAGTCTAGACGTGTTGCGAATAATATTAAACTCCTCTGGAGACCGTGGTTAAAGTCAATTGCGATTAATTTATTCTTTAGTATTTCAAGATATATTCCGTGTATAATTTTCGTAAATATATCTGTTAAATGAGATTTCGGTGTTATTTTCATAGTTAGATGATAATTCATTCAGCGCACTCTGTATATATATGTGTATGTGTGTGTTTTTCAGTCTCATGTATATAAAATTATTTCGTGTGTGAAATCCAAAAGACGAAGAAATATATGTAAAAATATCAATGCATATTTATATGCCATCAGATTTTCAGAATTAAGCCCCACAGTTTTCAGACTCGTTGACCTGGCATATTCATGTGATTATTAAGAGAGAAATATTTATATCTCTCTCTGTCAGTGAGAATACATATTAATTTCATCACTCAGTGATGGCCGGAAAAAGTTTTGCACTTGAATGGCAATGAGAAATGCTGTACCTCCTCCACTGAAGTATCGATTTTTGTTAATTTTTCCTCTTCACAAACACAACGGATTTCGTCCCTTGCTCTGAATCATCGCACGTAAAAGGATTGGCATGTACGCAAAGGGCGAGACTACAGAAGAACTGAATTGGTATCAGTGTTGAACTCGTTGCTTCAATGAAGAACAAACGTACTCTTCTAATTTATCTGCCCGCCCTGTCTCTTCTTAAAGGATATAGTTTCCTTCTTCGTCTTTTACACTCTGATGAGGCCCGTGTCACAATCAAAAAGGAAGTAATTGTTCTTTATCGCGATATTTTACCACTGTTCCATTTTCCTTTTTCCCAAGGCAGTGATTGAATTTTCTATATGGTCTCCGATTTGAAATCTTATAAATTTTTATATGCTAAAAAAATAAACGTTTATTTTTTTATAGATCTCGAAACATACAATTTCGTCATGTTCGAATATGTATATTAAAATGTATAGCTTCTGCTATGTATCTAGAAATTATTGAGATAATCCATAGAAGTATCTGCAATTTTATCAACCCTGACCTGGAATCTTGGTTCTAGTCATTTTCAAACCACCGTAATAGAACTTTTCTGTTTCTTTTCTATAAATGCTTTCAAGCTAATTGTTTTGGTGAGCTTTTCTATTTGCTCACTTCGATTTTACAAGTTTAACTACTTTAAGCACCGTAGTAGAATTATTAAGATATGGGTTGTAGTGCAGTGAATATTGGTTATGAACGAGAAATCGGAGAGCCGATTATGAATTCTACTTGTATTCATTGCTTTCAAATAGACGCATAGACTGTCACTTCTTCTTCAAGCTATTGGTTAAATAGCAGGACAGATTGAATTCTATAGCCTTGTAAGCAAATAATGGCAACTTACTGCTGGAAGGTCTTCTTCCCAGTCAGTCATCTCTCTTTCAAGACATGATCTCCCAAGTGTGTATCCCGTCTGGCGCTTAACTGACTGACTAGATTTACAGTTTAGTCTTATCCATTTACAGTTGAAAGAAAATAATATTAACATTAAAAATAAATAAGAAATAGTTAAAAAAAGAAACACCACACAGCAATAAAAGCAAAATTTGTCAATTATGCCTAGAAGTGAAGCTAATTATAATGAGCTTCAAAAATCAAATTAAAAAAACTAATCAAAATAAGGAGATAATTTGAAAATCCTGACATGCGAACAAGTACCCACTTTGCTAAACAAGTACAAATAAATAACAACAAAATCAAAGAAAAACGAATGTACACTATAACAAATTAAAAAGAATGAAAAACATAAATATAAATACAAATAGACAAATACTTATTACGACAAAAGCAGAAACAGTTTCTTTGTCTTCATATATATATATATATATATATATATGTACAAACAGAAATACACACAACAGAAACATAACCTAGGAAAACATCAACCGTCAAGTGGCAAAACAAACTAACATGGCAAGAAAATGGTATAACCAATAAAAAAATTCAATAAAACAAAATAGGCGAACTTAAAATACAAAATAAATAAATAGTATTTAAGCGGATAATTATTCAATGTGAAACGAACAACCACTCATGTGTATACCAAAAACTAATAAGCAATAAAAAATAAATCAAACACCCCCACAATAAAAAAGAATAAGAAAAAAAATAAACAAAGAGAAAATCAACCTATTACAAATAAGACCACTCCCACAAAACTCACACCATGTTTCATAGAATCAAGAAAAAACCAGGAACCATAGATAAACCATCATGACGAGAAAGAAAATCATAGAGTGCCGTTAAATATATATATATATATATATATATATATATATATATATATTTAATCGTATCACCCCAAGCAAGGCGGTAACGCCACTGATGTGCAGGGGGGCTACGTAATAGTGAAAAGATTGGAAAAGAGAAAGCCGGAAACCACATCCTAAACAGGGAACAAGGCATGAGCCTCTTAACCTGTTCAATAGACATGGGTGGAGTGTGAACCGGGCGATAGATAGATCTATCTACTCCAATTGAAAACAAAAACAAAGTGAGAAGATTGGAATATATATAAGCACATATTTCATTTTTAAAAAAAGTTATTATGCAAGCCAAGTTTCTACCATCTAGTGTCTTCGGACGATTTACAATAACTAAATTTATTGCTTTTTTTGTAAGAACGTCCACGTAACGGGGATTTTTTTCTGAACGCACTATTTTCAAAGTTATAACGTTTTCATCTATGGTTTTACGATTCTAATACCGAAAAGTAGATATTAGGACCATACGACCATGAATGAAAGCGTTGTAACTTCTTTGTGAATTTATAAAATCTAAATTATGATTCTTGAATGTCACTGGGATTATTCATAAATCTACATATATGTATTTATATATGAATATATTTAAAGCACTAAAAGGCAGGTGATGATTTTCACATGAATATTAATTACTCTCCATGTCGATTTGGATTTATTGAGGCTTTCACACAGAGATATTTCTCCAGAATCTTTGCCTGACAAGCCACCTCCATTACACTAGCTACCAAACACTTAATTCCCACTTGCCCTTAGTCGAATCGGTGTTGCTCCGAGAGAGTGAGAACAGAAACGTGGTTGTCTGACACGGGTTGGTGGCAGTCAGTAGTGTCATTTACGCCCTCTGTTGACGATAATTAAAAGATGGCGATTGCATTCTGAAACAGTGGAATTTGGCGAGCTTATCTCATCAGCATTTGCGACGTGTCTGCGACGCGCTTGCGACGTGCCTGATTGGATACTCGCTGGAGAACCACTTGTCAGCCTGTCGACGGTCGAGCTTTCCTACGACTCAGGGCGGTATGCAAGGGAAAATGGGAAACAATCGGTGATGTGTTGATGAAAGAAGTGCGTAAAATGGTGGGTGAAGAGTAGGACTTGTTGAGGATAAAGGCAATGGAGGCAGTGCTTGAGACAAAGGAATGAGTGATTGTACAGGAATTATTGAGAACGGAAAGGAAAAAGAATAAATTATAATGTTATGGAAGAGAAATTGTCGACAAGGGAATAAAAAAGAGAAGAAAATGGAAATTTTATCGATTCATAAAGCAATAACTACAAAAAACAACAACAACAATAATAATGAGAGAGACAATCAACTGTGCCAAAAAACAAAGTGTGAGGACGACTGCTATGTTTACATGAATGAAATAAAAAAAAAAAACAGTGAAAAAAAATTCAGCCGGAGATAACAAACCAAAATACTGAATTCCTACTTAGGAAAGAAAGAAAGAAATTAAAATAAAGGAAGAAAGATAGAAAGAAAAATAAAGAGCAGATACATTTTAGATATTTGAGAAAGAAAAAGATATTAAGTATATAACAAAAAGGAAATGGTGAAAAGAAAAAAAATAGAGGAAAAAGGAAAATAAATAATAAAAATCTGAGAAAGTATAAAATAAGATTATTAGTATAAGAAAAGTGAGAACAGAAGAAAAAATCAGAAAAGAATGGCAAAAAAAAGAAGAATTATATGAAAAGAAATGATAAGAACCTAAGGAAGAAGAAAATTTAATAAATTTATGAATAGGAATAGAGAGAAGGAGAGAGCGAAAGAAAGAAAGAAAGAAAAATGAAGAATATAGAAAGAAAGAAAAAACAGATAGAAAGAGAAAAGAATTAATATAAATCCGAAAAATAATTAATTTCAAGAATAAACGAATCAGAAAGGAAAGAAATATTAAGAGAAGAAATGTAATTATTTTCTGAGAAAGAAGATATTTTAAGCATATAAGAATAAGAAATAGAGGGAACGAAGAAAGAAAGAATGAAAGAAAGAAAGAAAGAAACGAAGAAAGAAAGAACAAAAAAAAGCAACCAGAAAACGAAAAGAATTAATAGAAATCCGAAAAATAATTAATTTCAATAAAACAATAAGAAAAGAAATAAAGAAAGAAATATTAAGAGAAGAAATGTAATAGATATCTGAGGAAGAAGATATCTTAAGCACATAAAAATAAGAAATAAACAAAACGAATAAAGAAGGAAAGAAAGAAAGAAAGAAAAGAAAAGAAAAGGAAGAAAGGAAGAAAGAAAGAAAAAGAAATATAGAAGGAAGGAAAGAGAAACAAACAAACAAACAGACAAAGAAACAAACAAACAAACAAAAATAATTATAATTGAAGAGAAAAAATAGAAATCCAAAACAGTGCAAAATTACAGAATATAAGACTAAATAAATAAAGAAAGAAAAAAAGAAAGAAAGAAAAGAAATGAAGGAAGAAAGAAAGTAAAAGAAAGAAATATAGAGGGAAAGAAAGAGAAACAAACAAACAAACAAAAATAATAATAATAATTGAAGAGAAAAAATAGAAATCCAAAACAGAGCAAAATTACAGAATATAAGACTAAAGAAAGAAAGAAAGAAAGAAAAGGAAGAAAGAAAGAAAGAAAAAGAAAGAAATATATAAGGAAGGAAAGAGAAACAAACAAACAGACAAAGAAACAAACAAACAAAAATGATAATAATTGAAGAGAAAAATAGAAATTCAAAACAGAGCAAAATTACAGAATATAAGACTAAATAAATAAAGAAAGAAAAAAAGAAAGAAAGAAAAGAAATGAAGGAAGAAAGAAAGTAAAAGAAAGAAATATAGAGGGAAAGAAAGAGAAACAAACAAACAAACAAAAATAATAATAATAATTGAAGAGAAAAAAATAGAAATCCAAAACAGAGCAAAATTACAGAATATAAGACTAAAGAAAGAAAGAAAGAAAGAAAAGAAAGGAAGAAAGAAAGAAAGAAAAAGAAAGAAATATATAAGGAAGGAAAGAGAAACAAACAAACAGACAAAGAAACAAACAAACAAAAATGATAATAATTGAAGAGAAAAATAGAAATTCAAAACAGAGCAAAATTACAGAATATAAGACTAAAGATAGAAAGAAAGAAAGAAAGAAAAGGAAGGAAGAAAGAAAGAAAAATTAAGAAAAAAGTAATAATAGTAATCAGAGAAGAAAAATGACAAGAATATATGAATAAGGAGAAGAAAAATGACGTAGGAAAACATGAATAAATAAATAGAACTTTAAAAATGAAAGAAAAATATTAAAAGAAGTGAAATAATAGAAAAATAAGAAAGAAAATAATCATCTAAGAATAAGTAAAGAAAGAGAAAAGAAAGAAAAATGAAAAAACAAAACAAATTAAATATGAAAAATATGGTGATGAAAAATAACAGAAATCCGTCTAAGTATAAATAAAGAGTAAAAAGGGAGAACGAAAGAAAAACAGAAAGAAATAATAAAAAAGAGAGAATCGTTAAAAAAAGAGAAACAATACAATTCCGACATTGAAGAACTATCAAGAATAAAAAAAATCGTGAGTAGAAAAGAATGAAACAAAGTAAGAATGAACGAACTTATGGAAGAAAGAAAGAAAGCAAGAAAGAAAGAAAGTAAGAGAGAAAGAAGAAAGAAACGAAAAAGACAAATCTGAGAAAAATTAGTAGAATATATGAATGAGGAAAGAAAGTAAGAATGAAAAAAAGAAAGAAATTAAAACTATAAAGATAAATAGAAATATTTGAGAATGAGAGAATTTTACCAATAAGAAAGGGGCGAAGAAAAGAAGGATAGAAATACAGAAAGATGGAAAATAACAATAAATAAATAAAGAATTATTTTGATAAATAACAGAAATCATTAAAAATAAACTTTATGGATATTTAAATTAGGAATGGTAGAAATGAAGAATCAATGAAAGAGAGAAAACAAAAAGTAAAGAAAAAATTTATAGTAAGTAAAAGAAATACCTGAAATAAGTAAATTTAAGCATAAAAGCATAAGGAAGGGTTAAAGAGGGAAAGAAAGAAAGAAAGAAAGAAAGAAAGAAAGAAAGAAAGAAAGAAAGAAAATATTAAAACCAATAGACATAGATGATGTAGTGAAAAAAGAAAAGTATAAGAAAGAGGTTATAATAGAAGCGGAAACGACCATGAGATTAATAAACTAGAAATGATCTTCCTCTTTAGAATAGAAAATGAATCCATATGTTGAAGCAAGTAAAGGAAATAAGAGGAAAACAAAAATTAGTATGGGAGCATGAGAATAAGAGCAATCGATAAACAAATGTCAAACAAAATCAAAATGGAGAAAAAGAAAAAATATCTAAGATGAAACAAAAAGACATAAAGAATACAATATGATAAATTAGAATTTAGAACTTTATGTATTCCAGCAAATCATGTCTGGTAAAAAGAAAAAAATGAACGGAAAAAACAAAAGTATAGAAAAAATGTCAAGACATTTTTGTTAAAGATAAAAAATTGAGAAGTAAACGTAAAATAAATAACACCAACATAAGAATATATTCGGAAAATGAAATCGTAATTGTCACCTGGAATGTTGACGAGACATTTTTTTTTAATCTTTTAACCTCAAGCAAGCCGATAATGCCATTCAGACACAAGAGGTTACAGGGAGTGAAAGAGAAAGACAATTAGATAACAGCATTCAATAAGAAAGAAGATGGTGAGTAATGTTGCTTTTAAATTTTTGAAGCTCTTCTGTGGCAAGAAAGCATAAAAGTAGAAATTAATTACACAGGTAAGTGTAAGAAGTGAAACATTTCTTATATACCTGACAGTCATATCTCGCTATTTGACCAGTAAAACAATTTAACAATATTACTGATCTAATTTTACTCTTTAATTAATGAAGTCGATGCAGCAAGAAGAAAAGACCTGTTTTTAAACTTAACTGTCAGTTGTTACTTTCTTAAATTCTCATTATTTAAATATGTCGGATCAATAGCTGCATATACTGATAAGACGACTGGGGAATTGTGTCGGGCTAGAATGTTTTTCCTATCAGAATCTATATGGCAGATTATAAATCTACAGTTCGTCCGTGCATTGAATACTGTTGTCATATCTGGTCAGGTGCTGATGCTATTCATATCGAGGTTCTCGACAAAATCTAAGAAAGGATCAGCAAGGTAATACAATGACTTGTATTTCAACTTCACTTATTTTCTCACTAATGGGATGTGACTCCTCTCTGTCTTTTATTCCAATATTTATTGTGATAACTGCTTTGATTTTTTTTTAACTGCATTTAAACGTGCTACTTGATTTTCATCAAGGTACTACTTGTTTACCATTGAAATATTTAAAAGAAACACCACTTTTAGTCTTACGGTTTTTTCTCACTTCACTTCTGTTTAATTCCTTCCCTCAAAGAAACAATCTCAAAATATTAAATGCAACTGCAATTGCCGTCTTGTATCTTCTTGAATCACGCTTATCTTTTCAGTTAAGTGCCGTACATGATACACATTTGGGCGTTCATGTCTCGAAAGTTATATGACTGACTGAGCAGGAGATTTCCCGCAGTAGAAACATAATCTGTCCTGTTATTTGACTCATAGCTGAAGGGAGAAGTGACAGATTAATACTTTTCCTCATGTATTTGCGCGTTATTTAATGCAATGAATTCAACTGGAATTTGAACTCGGCTCTCCGTTTTCTTGTTCAGTGTCGACATACACTGCACCACAATGCCCATCATTTATTCTTTCTTTGATCTCCCCTAAACCTAGCTCTTTTTATTACTGCAATCCTCTGTGCACTAGTAGTGGCCTGCCTTACTTGGGGTGAAATAATAATATGTTATCGATGAAAAATAAACCCAATTTTATAATAATATATTTTTTTACGTGCGACTACATTTCAGGATAATAATGACTTTCGTCAACTTCCTATCATTTGTTTTTCTAAATAAATTGTTGCCATTAGACTATCCTATTAATTCTTTTTTGCTAATTGTTGACTCAAACATTTTCAGAAACTCGCATATTCCATGTGCATTGCACGCCATAAATGAACAATCCAGGTTAAATTCTCCAAAACATATTTACTTATTCAAGATTTTAGTTTCTTATGATTTTTTTTAAGTTGGAATTGTCGTTAAACTTTCTCGTCAATCGCGTGCTATTTGTCAATTTTAATATTAATTAATTTATAAATACATTCATAATATAATTTCCGCTTTATTACATCTTTTTTTATTGTCAATCGCTCCTTGCAACTTAGTGTCATTCTCACTTTACTTTGGGTGAATTGGTTTCTTTTAACGAATCTACTAAGTTGCATGTTACTTCTGACAATATTCACAGTCTCTGTTTAAGCATGCTCAACGTTGTTCCTTCAGACTGGTTGAGAATGCAGCCAGTTCTAGAGGTATTAAAATTGATTGGATACATTCCGAACAGACTTGGTGTACATAAATAAAACATATACTTAGCTATTTATTAAGCTTAGCTACGTATGGTTACCAACTAATTGATCGGTAACACGAACATGGAAAAGGTTTCAGTCGTGCAGATCTTCACTTTTTAACTAATCTCGTCAAAGTTTGGTTTAAGATCAGAAATATTGAATATCTATTAGAGATATGTTTTTCGTCTGTAGCAATGACCTTGCTAGATCTGCTTGCCAAGTGTTGCTCAATTTTGAGACTTCTAAAAATAATGAGTAAGAAAGAGTTCTTACGGATAATGTTAACATACATGATTTTTCCATTTGTTGCAGAAGTCATTCTACTGTTATAAAAGTACATAAGCCTGTTTGCTAGGCTGAAGAATGTTTACCTCAGGCCCTCTTTCTTTCACTATATCTTGTGACTATCAACTTCACCAAGCCTTGATTCCTCATTACGTTTCCAAAGATATTACAATTGTCTCTCCCTGAGTCTTAGGTTAAGAGGTCATCTAAGGGCTGAATTCATTACACTATTTATTGATATAACGAAACCTTTTTTTTCTGATTCTTAATACTTACGATTTGGAATTTATTCCAATGAGCCTTTGAATCTCTGTAAGACATTTAAAATATTTCTATTTGTTTAAATCTGACATCTCCAATTGCACTAGGGTTGTAATTATTGCTTACGACCATAGATATTACCTCCTTATATTTTATAGTTAGTCCTTTCCAACTTATTTTCTTTTAGGAAGTTTTATGGAAAATACATGTTTCTGTTACGTGTCTACCATCAAAACAATGCAAATCTGATGTTGTTAATGTTTGTCTGCTATTAGTGAAGCCTTGTTGGAATTCTTAGGTTTCGCCTTAGTGTTTAAATTAAAAGAAAGAATTAGGGTGAAAGCGCATCCTTGACGCACGCCCCTTCCTATTTTTGTATACTCAATTTATTTCCCATCTGAATACAGATGGTCAATTCTGTGAATTCAGAGAAATAAAGAAATGGACAAAGATGAAAAACATCTTGCATCGATATGAAAAAGAAAAAAAACCCAAACAATTTAAAAGTAAAAATGCAAAATTATAAAGAAAACACTTTGAAAACATAAGAAAGATACATATAAGATTTACAATAAAGAGTGAATTTTCTAAATGAAGTTTAATAATTTCACCAAAAGATGAAAAGAATTCTAAGCGTGATAGACAAAGGGACTAATGAAAATAATTTATATAGTTTATTTTTTTCTACTTTAATCTCCTTCTATTCTCGCTATATTTGAACTAACGCTAGAAATTAAAAGTCATAAATAGGTTAAGCTCTGGAGTCTCTTGTGTTGTAAGGAAAACAAGAAACAATTACAGACTGATTTCTAGACATGCGTGTGCGTCATATATGTAAAAAATGACGAAATTTACATAATCATATTATTGTGGGTTAGTACAAATCTATCTATCTATCTATCTATCTATCTATCTATCTATCTATCTATCTATCTAAGTAGCGTCATATATGTAAAAAATGACGAAATTTACATAATCATATTATTGTGGGTTAGTACAAATCTATCTATCTATCTATCTATCTAAGTAGCGTCATATATGTAAAAAATGACGAAATTTACATAATCATATTATTGTGGGTTAGTACAAATCTATCTATCTATCTATCTATCTATCTATCTATCTATCTATCTATCTATCTATGTAGCGTCATATATGTAAAAAATGACGAAATTTACATAATCATATTATTGTGGGTTAGTACAAATCTATCTATCTATCTATCTATCTATCTATCTATCTATCTATCTATCTATCTAATCTATCTAAGTAAAAAAGCGTTTCATAATATGTTAAAAAATTGAGGGAAATTTACAAATAATCATATTATTGTGGGTTAGTACAAATCTATCTATCTATCTATCTATCTATCTATCTATCTATCTAAGTAGCTAGCTAGCTATCATTCGAAATATTAAGAATACATTCTTGGAAGCAGAAATCAGAAATGGTGTAAAAATCTCAAGAAGAAAAAAGGAAATACTATAGAACTTTTCAGAAAAAAAAGACACTGAGCAAAAAAGATGCTGAACGAAAAAACAGAGAAAACCTGGAGCGAAAAAGTTTTAAAAAAATGAAAACATTAAAAGTAGAAAAATCAGAAAAAATGACATGGCTGAAGAAGGAAAGAAGGAAGAAGAAGAGGAATCCAACAAGAGGGCATAGAAATGGTTGAAATAAATGAAGCAAGAGAGAATTCCGTTCCGTTTCCAACACACCTCCCTTGGTGACAACACTTGTGGACGAGGCGCATGCGCACGAAGCTGAATGTCGTCCCCGAGTAGCGACTGTTCTCGGTCCCTCCCAGTTCCCATTATACAATTATTAACAGCTATGAATCATTCCCTGCTGTTTATTCCCCTCAGGTCGATCGATTGGTCCAAGTAAACGGTGTGCTTTCATTTGAAGTCGAACCGATATCACAACGTAAGCCGTAGGTAGCGATTTTTTATGGTTTGACGCGGGCGGCAAAAACTAGGCTATTAGCCTCTGTAACGAAGGTCAGTTGCCTGTTAGCACTTACTTGCAAGTTTCGATATTCGACTGACTGTTTATCTGCCTGTGTGTGTGTGTATTTACATGTAGATACATTTGTGTCATTGCTTGTACGTCTGTTCAGTGTTTCTTGAATAAATGTTTGTGGGCTAAAGTAAACTTTGAACGCCATCGTATACTGTCGGGGAGTAAATAGTTTTAAAAGCTTTTCATTTTGTTCTATGCGGACTTTGCAACTTGAAAATGTTCTTGAAGGGGGTCATATTAACTGGTAGGAAACGGAATAACTTAGTAGGCACCATGTTCTTGAATAATTTCCTAAGTTTAACTTGATCTGTTAATATAGTTTGAAGAGTGAAATCAACCAGTAAAGATATCCATGAATGTTTTTCATTCTTCATTTACACACACGCGTGGGTGAGTAAATATATGTAAGGCATGTGAGTTGTCTACGGCTATATCGCGTTGAATACATCGGTTCCCGTCCGATTACTGAAGTTAAGTAACATCGTGCCTGGTCAGAACTTAAATGGGTGACTATTTGGGAATACCAAATGCTGTAAACGTAAGGACCAAGAATGATTCACCGGTCCTCCAGGTTTGGGGTTTGGGTACAGGGCTAACAACCATGCCCCGTAAAAACAATTTGTTATAGAATCAGCAACAAAAAGTTGCTGCCCTATGCACCATCTGGGTGTGATGGAAGAATGATTATGATGATGATGATGATATGAGTTTAATATATGGATCAGAATCCGACAAGATTATAGAAGAAAGTAAAAGAACAAAATAAAAAACGCATTTAATCTAACATGTTTCACTTTTATTAAAGCTTCTTCAGAGACGGATAGAAAATGAAATATATCAGACAGTATACTGCTATTTTTGATTTGGTATTAGTCAGATATGTGCTATGTTTATTAAGGCAGTAGATAATTATTTTGAGAATGTATAAAGTTATATTGTGTATAATAATGTATGTTTATGTATGTAAGGAAACACTTGTCTGTTTAGGAGTATGCTATACGGTAATTGCCAGCCTAGGCTATAGAAGCCAATCTGTACTATTATTTAATCCATAACTGGAGGAAAGAGGCGGATTAATACTCTTCCCAAAGGTATTTGTGCGTAAGTGAATGCCATGAATTCAACTAGAATTTGAACTCGGCTCCCCAATTTGTCGTTCCGTATCGGTATCTATTGCACTAAAACGCACATGTATTTCTTCACATTCTTCTTCTTCTTCTATGTGCCCTGTCCCTTCAGGACGTAGGCGATCATGGCTCTCCACGTCTCCCTATCCCTTGTGGCTCTTAGTATGTTTGCTCCTGTTGATTCTGGCAACCACCGTTCCGTCATCCACCTGATCAGTCCCTGCAAATATGTTATCCGCTGCCTTCCTCTGTCTCTCCTTCCTTCTATCTGTCCAGTCAGTATCAGGTTCTCCAGGCTCTCCTTCCTCATTGCATGTCCCAGGAACTTCAGTTGTGTCTTCCTGATGCTCAGCATCAATTTCCTTTTTGTTGCCATTCTTTCTAACACCTCGTCGTTGCTTGTATGCTCAGTCCACGATATCCGTAGCATCCTTCTGTAGAACCACATTTCGGCCGCTTCCAGTTTTGTCCTCATTTTCGATGATATTGTCCAACATTCACAGCCGTATTGAAGAACTGACATCACGTAGCAGTCTAGAACTCTTTTCTTCGTTTCTATTGAGATTTTCCTGTGTGTTAGTATTTTGCTCATCTTCTGGAACGCGTCCTTTGCTATGCCAATTCGCCTTAGGATCTCCGTGTTGCACTTTCCATCTCCTGTTAGAACATTTCCTAGGTACTTAAATTCTTGTACTTGTATGATTCTGTTATCCTCCACCTGTATTTGGCATTTTGGGTTGTATCTTTTGCTGATGACCATGCACTCAGTTTTCTTAAAGTTTATTTGTAGTCCCTTCTTGTCACTCTCCACTGCTACTTTCTTTAATTCGACACGGGAGATTGTTTCTCCAATCTTCTATATCTGACAACTCCCTCAGTTTCTCACTGTGGTTGAATCCATAGAAAATGATTGTTTTTAGTGAAAGGTTGTTAGTAATTTTGCTTTCGGGCATTATTTTTACATCGACCAAATATAACTCTACCTAATAAATGATATTCCAGCATAGTTTCTGCATGATCCACATATCGTGGTTGTGTTTTAGTTTATTTAAACAAATGATAAGTTAAACAATTCTCTGTGACACTGGACGATAACCTACCCACCTAAATCTATACATGTGTTTGATAGAGAATATAATGATATTGTATAGCTGTGGCGAGTACGTATAGGATTTGATCTTTGAACCATTTTTCAATGCTGAAAACTACTAGATTCTATCTCCGTGTTGGTAGCTGAATAGATTTTTGGTTTGTAAACAATAACAACGTTGAACACAGAACAACATAATAAAGCAAGCAAACCTAATATCAAACCATATATATATATATATATATATATATATATATATATATATATATATATATATATATATTTTAATCCTATCACCCCAAGCAAGGCGAAAACGCCACTGATGCGCAGGGGGCTACGTAAGAGTTTTCACTCTTAAAAACCGGAAAACCGGAAACCGCATCCTAAACAGGAAACAAGGGATGAGCCTCTTCACCTGTTCAATAGACGTGGGTGGAGTGTGAATCGGGTATTACATTTAATCTAGATGTCATTGAAACAACATTTTCCTCTACTTCTACGTTTCCGCTCACGACATAGTCGATCATGGCCTTTGACATCTCCCACGTCCTATTGGTTCTTAGCAGGCTTTCTACTGTTACTACATCTAAACCTCGATCTGCCATTCACTTAATCAACCCCGCTCTAGTATGTTACCCGGTGCTTTCCCCTGTCTCGATTTCTTTCACTCTGAACTGTGAATATCTGATTATTAAGGTTTTCTGTCCTCATTAATTCTCCCAGGGACTTCAGCTCTGTTTTCTTGATGTTAAGATTTAGTTATCTTTCCGTTTTCATTCTCTAGAAAACCCATCATTTCTAACATGTTCAGTCGGTGGTATCCTCAACATCCTTCTGTAGAACCATATTTCGGTTTCTTCAATACACTTCTTCATTTTTGAATAGATTGTCCAGCATTCACTGTCATATTGAAGAACGGACATCACATAGCAGTGGTATCCTCAACATCCTTCGGTAGAACCATATTTCGGTTTCTTCAATACACTTCTTCATTTTTGAATAGATTGTCCAGCATTCACTGTCATATTGAAGAACGGACATCACATAGCAGTGGTATCCTCAACATCCTTCGGTAGAACCATATTTCGGTTTCTTCAATACACTACTTCATTTTTGAATAGATTGTCCAGCATTCACTGTCATATTGAAGAACAGACATTACATAGCAGTGGTATCCTCAACATCCTTCTGTAGAACCATATTTCGGTTTCTTCAATACACTTCTTCATTTTTGAATAGATTGTCCAGCATTCACTGTCATATTGAAAAACAGACATCACATAGCAGTGGTATCCTCAACATCCTGTAGAACCATATTTCGGTTTCTTCAATACACTACTTCATTTTTGAATAGATTGTCCAGCATTCACTGTCATATTGAAGAACAGACATCACATAGCAGTGGTATCCTCAACATCCTTCGGTAGAACCATATTTCGGTTTCTTCAATACACTACTTCATTTTTGAATAGATTGTCCAGCATTCACTGTCATATTGAAGAACAGACATTACATAGCAGTGGTATCCTCAACATCCTTCTGTAGAACCATATTTCGGTTTCTTCAATACACTTCTTCATTTTTGAATAGATTGTCCAGCATTCACTGTCATATTGAAGAACGGACATCACATAGCAGTGGTATCCTCAACATCCTTCGGTAGAACCATATTTCGGTTTCTTCAATACACTTCTTCATTTTTGAATAGATTGTCCAGCATTCACTGTCATATTGAAGAACGGACATCACATAGCAGTGGTATCCTCAACATCCTTCGGTAGAACCATATTTCGGTTTCTTCAATACACTTCTTCATTTTTGAATAGATTGTCCAGCATTCACTGTCATATTGAAGAACGGACATCACATAGCAGTGGTATCCTCAACATCCTTCGGTAGAACCATATTTCGGTTTCTTCAATACACTACTTCATTTTTGAATAGATTGTCCAGCATTCACTGTCATATTGAAGAACAGACATTACATAGCAGTGGTATCCTCAACATCCTTCTGTAGAACCATATTTCGGTTTCTTCAATACACTTCTTCATTTTTGAATAGATTGTCCAGCATTCACTGTCATATTGAAGAACGGACATCACATAGCAGTGGTATCCTCAACATCCTTCGGTAGAACCATATTTCGGTTTCTTCAATACACTTCTTCATTTTTGAATAGATTGTCCAGCATTCACTGTCATATTGAAGAACGGACATCACATAGCAGTGGTATCCTCAACATCCTTCGGTAGAACCATATTTCGGTTTCTTCAATACACTTCTTCATTTTTGAATAGATTGTCCAGCATTCACTGTCATATTGAAGAACGGACATCACATAGCAGTGGTATCCTCAACATCCTTCGGTAGAACCATATTTCGGTTTCTTCAATACACTTCTTCATTTTTGAATAGATTGTCCAGCATTCACTGTCATATTGAAGAACAGACATCACATAGCAATCCAGTACTTTCTTCTTTTTTCTTTTTTTTTTTGCTAGTGAAATTTTCCAGTTTCTCAATACTGTACTCAGCTTTGAAATGCATCATTGGTTATTCCAATACGCTTTTAGATTTCATTGTCGCATTTTCCGTCTTCTGGTAGAACACTTACTAGTTATCTAAATCATTGTACATGTTTGATTTTAGTATCCTACGTTTGTAGTTGGCATTTTCAGCTCCTCTTTTACTTCTAACCATGCATTCAGTTTTCTTGTAGTTTAAGATATCACTCAATAAATCCAAGGCCTATCTAATGAAAAAACAACTTTAGGTAAAATTCAACTTAATTCATCAACATTGTTTCCTTCTCGGGTAAAACACTGATTCCAACGATTCTCTCAGAATTCGATGCTTTTTTTGTAGAGCGATTTGACTTTTTGCCTCAAAATACGACTCAGTTTCCATCACTTCATCATTGGAGCCAAATATTTTTCCCTGCTACATACTTTTGAAGTCTGCAAACAGCCAGTGGTCGTTAGGGGCAAGATCTGAAGAATAGTGTGGATGCGAAAGCAATTCGAAGTGCAATTCATGTAGTTAAACCATCGTTGTAATCGACTTGTCACATGGCACTTCGTCGTGGTGAAAGTTCACTTTTTTCTTCTTCATTTGTGGCCGTTTTTGGTGATTTCCTCCTTCAAAAGCAACGATAATGCTATATAATTTTTTTTTTAATCATTTCACCCCGAGCAAGGCGGAAACGCCACTGATGTGTAGGGGGCTACATAAATGTAAAAAGATTAATTAGAAAAGAGTGAGGAATACAAACTATTTAGAAAGGAACAATAGAAAGCTGAGAAAGCAGGTGCGATGACAGATACATAGGTGGAGAGAAAGGGAAGTTTATACAGGGGAGGGGAGAGAGCTAGAGGCCAGTGGTTAGTAGATGAGTATTGACTTTGCATTTAAATTTCTGGAGGTTGTAGCCGTCAGGAAAGCAAGAATACGGGAGCGAGTTATTCGCCATTGAGAGCCCTTTGATTCTCAGAATAATTAATGAACAAAATTCCATGCGCATCCCAAAATACGGAAGCTAAAACTTTGCCTGCTGATGTTTGCGTCTTTGATCGCATTGGACGGCTTTCACCTGCTGCTGTCAACACAGCTGACTGCCGATTTGACTCTGGTGTAAATTGATGGATCCATGTTTCATTCGTTGTCACATATTTATGCAAAAACCTTTTGCGATGAAACAGTTACAAACAACGTTCTTAATCATTGACGCGTTGTTGTTTTTGTTCGACTGTGACAAACGCAGCATCCACTTTGAACAGAGCATTCTCAT
Organism: Ascarosepion bandense; assembly: GCA_037127315.1. Classification (NCBI taxonomy): domain Eukaryota; kingdom Metazoa; phylum Mollusca; class Cephalopoda; order Sepiida; family Sepiidae; genus Ascarosepion; species Ascarosepion bandense. The sequence continues at coordinate 4,416,643 of JBBBDQ010000324.1, read as the reverse complement.
TGACAAATGTTGATGCAAAATGGTGAATACAATGCCTTCCAACATGTTCAACTCGTCTTCTATCTCATGCAACTTCAATCTACGATAGGTCAAAATGAGCTTGTGGTTACTTTTATGTCTGTACGACCGCGTTTAATGTCTTAACCATTGTTTCCGACGGATCAGAGACCGAATAAAACTTTTCAAGCACAGCTTTGCTTGAATAGTTTTTTTTTCCATCAGAAAGCAATGCTCAATGAACACACGAAATTCAGATTTTTTTATTGTTTTGAAAATTTGCAAAGGTAGCTACACTTAAATAAATGTAATTTGTCAACTAATAATCCGATTGGACCCAAATTTTGTAAAAGGTAATTTGTAGGTTAGTACTTCATAAAAGGATGTGCGTCGTGGTGCAGTGGATATCGGCTCGGAGCGAGAAATCGGGAAGCCGAGTTCGAATTCCAGTCAAATTCCTTGCATTCACTTACGCGCAAATACCCTTGGGAAAGGTATTAATCCGCCTCTTCCCTCCAGTTATGGGTTAAATAACAGGACAGATTGGGTTCTATAGCCTTGGTCGGCAACCAGTCTACCGCAGAAAGCAATGGTAACCTACTGCGGGATAATCTTCTGCCCAGTCAGTCATGTCTCTTCCGAGACATGATCGCCAAAGCGTGTATCACGTATGGCACTTAACTGACTGAATATAATAGTTTGAAACATGAATAAGGCTTCTACTGGGTATAAAGTAGGGGATCAGTTTTATATTGTTATGACCTAGCAAACTGATCCCCCACTTATTACTAGTTAATTATATAATATATATCTTCCTCCTCTAGCTATGAGTCAAATAACTGGACAGACTTAGCTGGCAACCAGTCTACCGCAGAAAGCAATAGCAACCTACTGCGGGATAATCTTCTGCCCAGTCAGTCATGTCTCTTCCGAGACATGATCGCACAAGTGTGTATCAATATGGCACTTAACTGACTGACTTCATAAAAAATATATCCATTTTTAATTAGTAGCGCCATTTACATTTTAGGCCCGGGACATAGTGAGTCGTGGTGTATTTGTAACTCTTTCTTTCCGCTTTCCCCAGCTAAATTCTGAAGGAAGTCTTGTAGTTTCCTAAGTAACAGACGAAATGTAACTGATTTTAACTATCTAACATTGTAGATAAATTTCATTTAAAATAATAAAAATACTTTGTTTCAGTTATTCATATTTTTATGTCAGATAAAGAATTTGGTGCAAAGAATGACTAATCTGAATAGAAAACAACGAATCATTTTTCTTATGCAGACCAGAATTTGAATTTGAACAAAGATCTGAAAGACCATATCATACAAAAATATTTAACTTTCAGCCTGCTGTATTTACTCACTAAACATTTGGTAAGTTTAATCAAATCTTTTGTTTAAATAATTCTCGGTGAACCCAACAACGGTGAGAGTATGCTCAATGATACAGATCGTATATTTTTTGTGATATGCAGCGTGTATATTTTGCAGACATACAACATTGGCACTTTTTCTATTTGGTTGGTACATTTAAGTTAACACTTAGTATCATAAACATGAAATATAAAGTTCAGCAGATCTAGCATAAAGCACCAAATTTGTATTTATTTTGAGTATAACACTAATTTATGGTTAGTTTTTCACAAAAATAAGGAAATTAGTAAAATAATATTACCGTTAATACTATATGATATACATGTAATACCTAGTTTTGTACGGAATGTTATATAATACAATGATCAAGAGCCCCCCAAAAGTAGAGGTTTACTGTCAAGATGATGCAATGTATGAAGTGTATGACTCGGTATATGTAGAGGTTATTGTTCAGGGATGACAGAACGCTGTAGTTTGTTTCATGAGGTGGGTGTTCTTGGGTAAACGTTGTCGCAGTTCCATTTTCATTTACATTTGGAATACGTAGGAATTCCTTGGAATTAAGAAGCCGTGTTCAACATTATAACCGTTGAAATTGATGGGGATAAAAAAAAATTAAAACTACAAAAAATCGCTAAACTAATCATTTCGCTCCTATTGCTTGAAATGTTTGTATGTAAGAATTACACTCTTAACCCTGTAGGGCCATTCGTATCATATTTGATACAGTATTTCCCTATAAGGAAACATTTGGTATTTCCCTATAAGGAAACATTTGGTATTCATTGACTGAGCAGTCAGTACTGCTTTCATTTGAAATTTATAAAATATTTCTCTTAAAAAATTTTTCAGGAAAATATTTCTTTCAAGGCTTGTTTTCATTTTATTATATTATTAAGTAGTAATTAGTGGGGAATCAGTTTATTACTTCATGACAATAGAAAACCGATCACCCACTTTATGCCCAGTGGAAGCATTAACTCTGTAGAGCCATTCGTATCATATTTGATACAGTATTTCCCTATAAGGAAACATTTGGTATTTCCCTATAAGGAAACATTTGGTATTCATTGACTGAGCAGTCAGTACTGCTTTCATTTGAAATTTATAAAATATTTCTCTTAAAAAATTTTTCAGGAAAATATTTCTTTCAAGGCTTGTTTTCATACTGTATCAAATATGATACGAATGGCCCTAGAGGGTTAAAGCAACATATGTTATCTATTTGTCCTGATTACAGAGCCAAGTTGTGACATATTTAAGATTTAGTTTCGATTTTTTTCAAACTCGTTCAAAAGTCAAATTTGCATCATCAATACTGTGGCTTACTGATTTTGCATGACCAAGCCTATTTGGTTTTACGTTGTATAAAACAAGAGTTAATGCATGAAGAGAAAACATAACTTATTTTTTATTTCGATTTTTGGAGTTTATGCAAATTCTAGAATTTGTCACAGCTTGCCGTTACAATTAGGAAATAACGATTCAGGATTTGGTCGGATGTGTAATTAACCATTTGCAGCACTACCTGCAGCTATAAAAACAATAAAATAATTGGTTAAGTGTAGATTCCATTTTGAACTAACATACATTTGATATTTCCGAAAGCAAACAATAAAATATAAATACAAATGTGTGAATTCCGTTTTTTAAAAAGAAAGGTATTTCATAACGACTAAATATGGAGGCTATTCTGCATCCTGCTTAAACGGAATGCACGAAAATTGATTTCATCCGGATTTGAAATTTGTCATCATCCTTAAATTCATTGTTTAGCCACATAGACTTTGTTGATTGGTTTTGTTTAAGGCATATCAACCCCATTATGAGTTATTTAGAGCCGAAATGTAAATATTTTGAACACAATTTTATAGCTTCAACTAAATATATGTTGAACGCAACATTATTCTTTCAACTAACTTAAAACGTATTTTTGGTAATTTTGCTGTGAAATATAATGTTGGTAATTCTATTCCAAAATTTAATACAACTCATTTTGCTTTAAAATTTATTATTGGTCTATATTCCTGAGATGATGTAGTATCTACACTATTTACATTATTCAGCTATTGTCCTCATATTTGTTGCCATTTGTACGACGTTTCGTACGCTCCGGCCTTCTTCAGGTGGTAAAGATTTCCTTAAGAACACATACTTCAATCGAAATAGATGTTGGTTAGTTCCTATGACTTGACCCACAGAGTTGTGAGTTCAGTACCAGGATACAGAAGTGGTTAACAAGTAACTTGCAAGGTTAGAGGGAGATAACTCTTAAATTCAAATCGAACATTATTACGCAATTATTGCAAATGATATACCCCAGTGATTATAATAAAAAAGAAGAAGGCCGGAACGTAAACCGGCTGAAAAGTCGTGCAAGTGGCAACAAAGGTGAAGACAATAGTCCGAATAATGTAAATACTGTTAAAAGTTATTGTTGTTCATTTTACTATAAATATTCTTACACATTAATAGTGTAAGTTTTTGTTTGATTTTTAAGTATTCTTCTAAAGCTAGCACCCTAACAAGTGCTACCACATCGGGTCTTAATAGATGGTTCCACGCTTCTCACAACCTTCAATCTCCTGAGTCCTTGCTGCTGATATAATATACAGTCATACCAATGACTACAACACATTGACCAAGGTTATGATAGCCTGATGTCATTTATATCAAATCTGTTTTTAATTTTTTAATCATTGGTCTCCTCCTAGACCTTGTGACACCAAAGGCTTGAGAAGTCAGTTTGTCCTGTCATCCTAAAAGTTGCGGGATGAGAGATAAAATAATACTTTTCTCGAGGGAAATTGTGCAGATATGAATGCAACAGTCTATGCAGAAATATGAATTTGTCACACTGATTCCAATTTCAAATCAAAATTTTGGATTAAATAATCCGCTAACTGTGATCGCAAGTAAATAGATATCCATACCAATGTATTAAAGTTTCTGTGAAGATAAGAAGGTGTTTGTATTTGTAAGACAAAGGCGTTAAATGCAAGTGATAAACATCGAAAGCGAGAGAACACCTGAAAGAAGAAAACTTTGAAACATTAAATTGATACATTAATATCACGTAGTAATGCAGTCGTAAATAACAGGTAAAAACAGGTAATTTTCAGCTGCATTTGATCACACATAAGGCAGAGTCTCTTCTCACACATAAGCTATTAATAATTTGGTATTAAAGCTTTAATCACCAGACAGATATAAATAATTGATATACATATATTAATTATTTAATTCTATCTATCTATCTATCTATCTATCTATCTATCTATCTATCTATCTATCTATATATATATATATATATATATATATATATGCAGAAAACACAACACATATTTAAAGGGATTATAAATCCTGATTTATTTCGATAGTTGGACTGGCGGAGGCGTTCATCTCCTCAGATTGCGAAATATCAGATTGTTTAATGTTTTTTAATAATCATATCGCCTCAAGCAAGGTAGTATATTGCCACTGGTGCGCAGGGGTTACATAGAAGGAAACTTATGCGAAAAAGTGATAGGTTACAAGGCGTGTCAGTGGGGTGGGTAAGAGAAGGGTTAAGATACTGAGAGTGGAGTGGACTGAGAAAGGAGCATGAGAGAGAGAGAGAGAGAGAGAGAGAGAGAGAAAGAGAGGATGCAATTAACCAAGATAAGGGATTTTAATTGAGAATATTAAAAAAAAGATTATTTCCGAAATTAATTTACTTCAATTGATGACCGTTTCGTTGAAGGGTTAAGAGGCATAGAGCTTAGCATTAAAATGTAGTTATCTTACTGGAAATGTCACAAATTAAAATTAAAAAATTACACATACACCGACACACATATCTATATACATAAATATATATAAATGAAAAACGATCTATATATATATAAATTAATATGTCCATTTAGAGAACGTATCTCTAACAACCCCAATAATATCTACATTGGCCACACCACAAATTCGCTTTCACGGCGTCTGACGTTGCACTTAAATGAAAATTCAAATATATTCCGTCATTTAGAACAACACGGTTATCAACGCACACTTCTGAGAAAAACGCTTGTTGATAACACGTACATACTGAAACAAGAAAATAACAAACAGAAACTAAAAATCCTCGAAGCAATCTACATAAAACAATTTAAACCTGGTTTGAATACAATCAATTTTGATATTTCCAAAAACGTACTCAAATGTCTGTAATCAAACTTGGGACCACAACACCACTATTTTGTCACTGTCTTTGGCCATCCGCCACAGTAGGGATGGACTTATATTTTTAATTCAATTCTCTTTATTGTTAATAACTTAAATGTTATATGTTTACTGTGTGTTAATATTTACTCTTTGATAATGGCTTATGTGAGCCGAAAGCTTAGACCCGATAAAAAAATCAACAATTATTGTGATTTTTTGTTGTCTTTCAACGACATCACCATCAAGTATATCAGACGGTATGAAAGGATCCTACACAAAATTAATAGACAAAACTTGTCGATATTATTCAATGAAACCTGTATTAATATATATATATATATATATATATATATTTTTTAAGTTTTTAATTTTATATATTTATATATAAATTTTATATATATATATATAATTTTTTAATTTTTTAATTTTATATATATATAAATAAATTTTTTAGTTTTTAATTTTATATATATATATAATAAAATATTATATATATATATATATATAGATATATATATATATATATATATATATATAAATATTCTCTTATACGGGCTTATTTTAATTTATTTTATGTATGTATTTGTTTTTATGAGCCTTTTTTCCTTATAAGTTTCTATTGGTTTTTATGTATATTGCTTGTATGTATTGTTTTCTTATGTTCGTGTTTGTGTGTAATTGTATTTGTTTGTGTGTGGTAAAATCTATGTACTTGTGTTGCTTTATATATATATATATATATATATATATATATATATATATATATATATATATAGGGAGAGAGAGAGAGAAATGCTGGAAAAAATAATGGGCACGCTTTGAAATTTCAAACAAATGTATTTCAATATATGGTTGGAAGAACTGAGTAATTAAAGCCAGTAATTACGGCTTGAATTTTGCGTAGAGTTGACTAGTAAAAGTTCAAATTCTTTCCAGAGTACTTTTTATCTTTTCTTCAGCTAAAACTTTCTAAATTCTTTTAATGACGATGGTGGAGAATATCAACTCCTCACTTTTTTTTTTTTTAAAATAAACCAGAATCTTTCAATAATTTTGACGTTAGGAGATTTTGGTGGGCAGATAAGATGTTCCCCTTCTCTCGATTGTTACTGGTGCAAGTCAACTAGAAGTTTAGCAGTATGAATTTTTGTATTTTAACCCTGAAAGATGGTATTTCCCCCACGACTTCGGAAACATTTACTGGATGACTATTCATAAATCGTACAGATTCTTGGTTGAAATAAACTTATATAAATTATATCTTTTAAAAACAACAATTTAGCAAAAAACGAAAAAAATGAAGTATTACTATTATATCAACAAACATAAAATAGGCAATTTTTTAACAATTTAATCAAATCTTATAGTTATGCCACTATGATACTAGGTGCTTCTAATAATTTTCACTCTCTTATATATATATATATATATATATATATATATATATATATATATATATATTAAAACTATTTTCAATTAATTTGAAATGGTTTGTACTTCAGCCAATCACAGTTTACCTTTATCTATTTATCTATATTGCAGGTTAATCAATGAAAGAATGAAGAAAATTTAAGATGATTTGGAGGAGTTCATCTTTGCTTCCTTGACTTGTAAAATTTTGCAAAATACTAATAACAAAAGAGATGTTTTATTTTCATTTGGGAATAAATACTAAAAATAATATGAAAAACAGCATTTCTGTAAAAAAAATGAAGTGGGCTACTAGCCGGTAGTGTATATATTGATATACACTACCGGCCATAATTATTAAGCCACCTAAGGTTTTTTCAAGAAATGCTGTATTCCATACTATTTGTTAGTATTTTAGTATTTATTGCCAAATGAAAATAGAATGGTTCTTTTGTTATTAGTATTTTGCAAAATTTATAAGGCAAGTAAGCAAAGATGAACTCGTCCGAATCATCCTAAATTTTCTTCATGCTTTCGTTGATGAAACTGCAATATAGGTAATTGTAAAATATTTATAAATTCATTTGCACATGTTATTGTGCAGTATTAATAAAAGACCATTCTATTTTCATTTACAATTATTCACTTGGCAATAAATACTAACAAATATTATGAAATGCATCATTTTTTTAAAACACTGAGGTTGCCTAATAATTATGGCCGGTAGTGTATGTATTAACCAAGTACGTTACTCAATCGGTACATAGTGGCTACGTGTCTGATACACTACAGACTGTCCGTTTTTCTAAATTTATTGTGTTTTTGCGTTTGTCGTCCAATATGTGATTACATTTTGCTGTCATTCGGTATCAAAAATTTCATTTTTACTTCGATTTTCACAATTGGCTTTTCGACTTCGTGTTATAGTGTCTTTACATCCTATATTTTGTTACATTTTCCTGGTTTCCTGTCCGATAGCGATAAAAATCAATAAAATTTATCTGAATTTCGAAACTTTATTCTTATTTTCGATAAAAAATAAAAACTCATATAGATAACCTTGTGAGTGAGTAAATTCGGTTTTCGTAAGCCATTATCAACAATTTTTTCTTATTATTTTACATTTATTTCTATTTGGTTTAAATATCTATAAATACTTTCATGGCTTCTGCTCGGATGAGCTTAAGTCACTGATGCCTCCTCAACAGGTGTTTACCCGTGCAACCAGATTGGCAACTGGGTCCCACCCATTCACAGTCAGGTTAGCCAAATGCAGACGACAATTCTACTCATGCAGCTTCCTCTCTCGCATTTCCCGCCTGTGGAACTCACTCCCGTATTCTTGCTTTCCTGACGGCTACGACCTCCAGAAATTTAAAAGCAAAGTTAATACTCACCTACTAACCACTGGACACTAGCTCTCTCCCCTCCCCTGTATAATCTTCACTTTCTCTCTGCCCATGTATCTGTCATTGCACCTGCTTTCTCAGCTTTCTATTGTTCCTTTCTAACTAGCTTGTACTCCTCACTCTTTTCTAATTAATCTTTCTACATTTATGTAACCCCCTGCACATCAGTGGCGTTTCTGCCTTGCTCGGGGTGAAATGATTAAAAAAAAAAATCACTTCTTCCTGCAATCATTCGGATTTTCACGTCAGTTTTCTTTTATGAAGTACATTTAATATAATTAACTAGAACATTGATATATTTTTTGGATCCTGAATTGCTTGTTTAGGCTTAAGGCTTTTGTCATTTTTATACGATATTTATAATTTATAAGATATAATATTTTTCGTTATTAGTTAAGATTTTTCGAATTTCTGGTGGTTTTGTCATTTTGTTAATTGGTTATATAATTAATATAAATAATTTCGGTAAATAGTAAATATATGTTGCAAAGTAAAATTGGGGAAGTTTTCATTTTCGTTCGGTTGATTTCTCTGGATTTATTTACGTTCAATTTATTTTTGTTAGATTTTTCAATTCTTAGTGATGATCATGTTGGAGGTTTTAGATTTGTTTTTGTTCTTGTTGTGCTATCAATCAGTCAGTTAAGTACCATACATGATACACGCTTGGGCGATCATGTCTCGAAAGAGACATGACTGACTGGGCAGAAGATTATCCCACAGAAGGTTGCCATGGCTTTCTAGACTGGTTGCCAGCCAAGGCTATAGAACCCAATCTGTCCTGTTATTTAACCCATAACTGGAAGGAATAGACGGATTATTACCTTTCCCAAAAGTATTTGCGCGTAATTGAATGCAATGATTTCAGCTGGAATTCGAACTCGGCTCCCCGATTTCTCGTTCCGAGCCGATATCCAATACACCACAACGCACATCCAGTGCCATCCATTCCTCAAAAACAATTATGTAACGTGTAGCTATTATTATTCTTATATACTTACCTCGAACAGCGGATGTAATTAACAGGTACATCCGGCCGTATGTAAAGTAAACAAAGTGACAAAGAAATGATTGTCAGATATATCCGGCCGTAGATGTGGTCAACACAGTGTAATAGAAAAAAAGCGACAACCAATTTGAAATGGAATGAATGAATGGGCTTGATTGACAGATACCCCAGGTTATAGAAAAAGTCAACAAAATGACAACCAGGTTTAACTGCAGAAAAAAGAATAAATTTCTTTAAACAGCGATTGTTTCCAGAACAATGTAATATACAAAGTTACTGTAAAATTAGCAGATAGTGCAGAAAAATATGAACAAGAGTAACTGGATGTGTGTTGTGGTGCAGTGGATATATAAACTAAACGAGAAATCGGGAAACCGAGTTCAAATGCCAGGTGAATTCCTTGCATTCACTTACGCGCAAATATCCTTGGGAAAGGTATTAATCCGTCTCCTCCCTCCAGGTATGGGTTAAATAAGAGGACAGAGTGGGTTTTATAGCCTTGGCTGGCAACCAGTCTACCGCAGAAAGCAATGTCAACCTACTGCGGGATAATCTCCTGCCCAGTCAGTCATGTCTCTTTCGAGACATGATCGCCCAATGCTTGTATCAGGTATGGCACTTAACTGACTGACTGACTAAATATAATAGTTGAAAACATGATTAAAGCTTCTACTCTACATAAAGTGGGGGATCAGTTTTATATTGTTATGATGTAATAAACTGATCCTCCACTAATTATTACTTATGAATATGATACATATCTTCCCCCTCTATAAGTCAAATAACAGGACAGATTCGGTTCTGTAGCCTTGGCTAGCAACCAGTCTACCCCAGAAAGCAATGGCAAGCTACTGCGGGATAATCTCACGACTAGTCAGTCATGTATCTTTCGAGACATGATCGCCCAAGCGTGTATCACATATGGTACTTAACTGACTGAACTGATGTACGCTAGAAACAAAAAAAAAACTATGCACACAAATTGTAAATAACTGAACAGGGAAAAACATACATATATCTTAGCAAAAATACCATAGAAATTATGATCAAGAACAGCAATCTACAATAATCAATCCATAAACTAGAAAATTATTCCTGGAAGAAAAAATAGCTCTAATTACATTCCCAGATCAAAATCAACTACCAAAAATATAATCAGGATTCGCATGCATATAGGAAAACAAATTTTTATTTCACTACATAAAAATTGTAAACTGAAAAGAAACAAGAATTCATGAATATAAACAAATAAAAATAAAAAATACCAAAAAGTATAATAATTTTATCCAAACAAAGAAATAATTCAATAAAATATGTAAATAATTAACAAATTAACACACCACGCACACCAAAAAAAGCCATTGGAATAATCGACTACACACAGAGCAATAGACGACTCAAAATGCATCAATTACATACATATATAAAGAGTCGAGCAAAACACGTTGTGAAAGCCTTTTGAAGCCCTAACCGTCGCCTTGGATATCTCTAAAGCGTTCGACAGAGATTGGCATGCTGGCCTTCTATGCAAACTGCGGAGCTATGGTATAGCTGGACAATTGTTTGAACTAATCCAGTCATTCCTATCTAACCGCACATTGAAAGTGGTATTAAAAGGACATGCCTCCCAGAACTACCATACGTACGCGGGTGTCCCTCAAGGTTCTATCCTAGGTCCTACGCTCTTTCTGATACCATAAGATCCCAAGTAGATATGTACGCCGATGACACCACAGTATATTCTCGCCTCTATCAAAAATCGGGTGTGGGCGACAAAGCTAACCATGCAGCCGAGTTTGGAAAGGACCTCCAATCCGTAGTGGACTGGAGTAAGAAATGGCTCGTAAAATTAAAGCTTCTAAAACGAAGCTACTACCAATTAATCATCATAGACAATCGCACGTACCTCCTATTAGCATGGACCAGGCTTGCCTCTCAGAGAGTAAAACACTACGCCTCCTTGGTCTCACACTTTCAGCGGACCTCAAGTGGAATGACTATATTGAATCCATTGCTAAATCCGCTGCTATGAAAGTCGGTTCTCTGTACAGGGCCTGGAGGTTTTTTCCGTCTGAATCTATCCTACACATTTATAAATCTACCATCCACCCGTACATTGAATACTGTTGCCATATCTGGTCGGGTGCCCCTGCTATTCTCCTTGGGCTTCTCGACAAAGTACAGCGGAGGGTCTGTAATTTGATCGATACTGACCGCGTGCAGTCTCTCTCTCACCGGCGCGACGTGGCTTCCCTGTGTCTCTTCTATAAATACTTCCATGGCTTCTGCTCCGATGAACTTAGATCACTGGTGCCCCCTAGGTTTGAATTTGCACGAGATACTAGATTAGCAACTAGATCCCACCCTTTTACAGTGAAACCAATAAAATGCAACCGCAACTTCTACTCCAACAGTTTCTTTTCTCGCACTTCCCGAATGTGAAATTCCCTTCCACATGACTGCTTCCCCGACGGCTACAATCTCCAGGAGTTTAAACGTAAGGTCAATAGACACCTCCTAACAAACTAACTCGCTTCCATTCTTTCAAACACTCTTCACACCCACCCAACTATCTATCACCCCACTTCTGACATTTCCTATATCTAATCTCTCTTTCTATTTACCTTCCCCTATGTAACCCCAAGCGTAATAGTGGTAGTGGAATGCCTTGCTTGGCGTGAAATAATTAAAAAAAACATGTTTCGCTGTATCACAGCTCATCAGTACGGTCAGACAGCCGATTGCCTTTTACCCAGGATTGAAACCCGACCGAATTGGCGTCAGTTGGCAATACTACCTCTGAGCTACGGGCGCTCGGTAAAAGGAGACATACTTTTTTACGTCTATATTATCATTATGCACGCCCAATAGCCAGAGTGCTCTAATTCATTACTGAATGAGCGATGCGTACATGCCAGAGTAGCTACTGTTTTTCAAAGTTTACCATTCTTCCAGAGTGCTCAATCAGGGTGTGAGTGTTTTCATATAGGAGATAATTTGTGGGTTAAGTCAGTCAGTTAATTGCTGTACATGATACACGCTTGGGTGATCATGTCTCGAAAGGGACATGGCTGATTAGGCAGATGATTTTACCACAGTAGGTTGTCATTACATACAGCGGTGGATTGGTTGCCATCCAAGGCTCTAGAACCAAATCTATTCTGCAATTTAATCCATAACTGGAGCAACAAGTGACGGATTAATACCTTTCTTAATGTTATTTTGTGAGTTATTTTTCCAAATGTTATTTAGCAACGAATTTGAATGAAATTCGAACTCACCACCCCGATGTCTTCTGAGCCGATATCCACTTCAAGTTAAATATGTAATATTAGAGTTAAAGTGTGTGCATTTCTAACTGTGGACAATGTGAGTAAAACTAAACAGCGGCATTCTATTTCATTCTTGAAAGGCAGTCTTCAGAACATTTGCGTTGTAGCTCGTCTTTTCCATCCGATAATTTAGGATGTGCATTGTGGTGCAGTGGTGCGAGAGTCCGGGGTACCGAGTTAGAATTCCATTTGAATTCTTTACGCACAAATACCCTTGGGAGAGGTATTAATCTGTCTCTTCTTTCCAGTTATGGGTTAAATAATAGGACAGAGTGGCTTCTATAGCCTTGGCTGGCAACCAGTCTACCGCAGAGAGCAATGGCAACCTACTGCGGGTTAATGTTCTGCCCAGTCATTCATCTATATTTCGAGACATGATCGCCCAATGCGTGTATCACGTATGGCTCTTAACTGACTGAATCTATGCCAAACACGGCGAATATTCAATTTCATGTTACCCGCTTTCCAGAATATTGATCCCCATGAGGTAAATATTTTCATCATTCTAACTTATTACGAATTAATTAAACCCATTATTAAACTTAATTAAATACAGGAAGTGGCCACAACTGTTGTCATAGATTATATGTGTGTGATTTTTCTGCTTGTCTGTATATTTCTGCTAATGACTCTATACGATACAAATATTGGATCAGAACAAGAAAGTTTACTGATGGAGCAAATTAAGATAGATATATACGATAAAGAAATGCAAATACTGAATATCTGGAAATATAAAAAACTGTTAAAAATATTAACTTTATTCATGAAACGGGTTAGACAACATATAAATTCTGCTCATAATCGAAGTATTTTTTTAAATGGTGTCCTTTTTCTTTACCGAAATAGCTTTATTGAATCGACAATGAAAGCAGATTTTCTTTTTACTTTTTTCTTTTTTTGTTTATTTAGATTTATTTTGCCTCTGCCTTACTTTTCTTCCTAAGACGTGACGCTGTGAAAAAGACTGCTTTTCTGAAATTAGAGCATATAAAAGTTGCGCTTGTGCAAAACAAAACCCTTGTTTGAATTTTTTTATTCTTTTTTATTAAAAGTCGCATTTCTTTTCGGTAGATGAATCTGTGAACACAGGAATTCATTATTGGCAATCGTGCTGATCTAAAAGAATCTTCCTGCGTTTACATTTTGGGAGGAGATAAAAACATGTCTCTTCTAAGTTGGGATGGTGAGGAAGAATTCCTGGAAAATTATGAAAAACATGTCACAAATTGGATGATGAATGCACTATTCGTCAAAATGTAAATATAATAAGACAAAAAACACTTTCGGCGGACCTCAAATGGAATGACTATATCGAATCCATTGCCAAATCTGCCGCTATGAAAGTCGGCTCTCTGTGTAGGGCCCGGAAGTTTTTCCCAACTGAATCTATCCTGCACATATACAAATCTACCATCAGCCCGTGTATTGAATACTGCTGCCATGTCTGATCGGGTGCCCCTGCTGCTCTTCTTGGGCTTCTTGACAAAATACAAAGGAGGATCTGTAACGTGGTTGATACTGACTTGGCCGACCGGCTGCAACCACTCTATCACCGGCGTGATGTGGCTTCCCTGTGCCTCTTCTACAAGTACTTTCATGGCTTCTGCTCCGATGAACATAGATCACTACTGCCGTCTAAGCACAAATTTACACAAGATACTAGATTAGCAACTAGGTCCCACCCTTTTACAGTTAAACGGATAAGATGTAACCGTAAATTCTACTTCAATAGCTTCTTTTCTCGCGCTTCCCGCCTGTGGAACTCCCTTCCACAAGTCTGCTTTCCCGACAGCTACAATCTCCAGTTGTTTAAATGTAGGGTCAATAGACACCTCCTATCACACTAACTCCTAATTATTCTCAGAACACTCTCATCTACCCAACCCTCATTCTCGGTATCCTTACTTGCCTACCACCCGCCCTCTGACATTTCCTATATTTAACCATTCTCGGTATCCCTACCCGCCTGTCACCCACCCTCTGACATTTCCTATATTTAACCATCCTTTCTCCACTCTATGTAGCCCCTTGCGCAGTAGTGGCAGTGACATGCCTTGCTCGGGGTGAAACGCTTATAAAAAAAAAACACAGAACTGGAAATAAAAGAATGAACTTATTAAAATATATTAATAATTAAGAAAATATACACCGGATGGATTAAATCAAAATTTACTGTTTAAAACAGACTGCGAGAATGAGACCCTAGTTAATATCTCACAATAAACAATTTGTTAAGACGGTAAATTGTTGGTGCTATCAACCAATGTAGGGGATCCTACCGTAGAATACATCTGGATGAGTAAGTAGAGATTAAGACGTATAGCAAAAATTCAAACTTTACTAAGTTAAAATTGATAAGAAGTAGTGAAGGTCCATGATCGCCGATGTTCTTAAGGAATATGGAACACAGAATTTTTCTCAACCCGACATTCATATTTTATAACAATGGTACAATACTGCAAATCTTAATGTGCTTAATAAGAAGAAAAGCATAATGACTTATGTTGCATTTTCAAAAGTAAACTCATAAAAGCTGTTAAAATTGAGTAAAAGCTACCTGTTAAATTTGATTAAAAGCTACCTGTTAATATTTATTAAAAGCTACATGTTAAATTAGATTAAAACTACATGTTAAAATTGAGTAAAATTTACCTGTTAATATTGTGCAAAAGCTACCTGTTAAAACTGATTAAAAGCTACCTCTAAAAATTGAGTAAAACCTACCTGTTAAAATTGAGTAAAAGCTACCTGCTAAATTTGATTAAAACTACTTGCTAAATTTGATTAAAACTACATGTTAAATATGATTAAAACTAGTTGTTAAAACTGATTAAAAGCTACCTGTTAAAATTGAGTAATAACTACCTGTTAAAATTGAGTATTAAATACCTGTTAAATTTGATTAAACGCTACCTATTAAAATTGTTTATCAGTTACCTGTTAAAATTCATTAAAAGCTACATGGTAAATTTTATTAAAAGCTACCTGTTAATATTGATTACCAGTTACCTGTTAATGAAGTGCTCAGCATAGATTCATGAAATAAAGTTATCAAAGAGAAAAGAAAACTCACCAGCATAATTGCTATGAAAATTTTAAAAAGACAATGAAGCTACATTACAACAATTTATCCATCGGATCCTGTATACCTATTAAAATTAGATGTCAGTATTATCTTAATGTTTGCGTCATTTATGCCAGAATCGTACCAGAAATTTCGGAATTAGACCGTCAAAGAGACAAAAGGCAACGGCGCAAACGTCATAAAATATTCCTGTTGCTATATCCTGAGATCCTCGCACAAAACAGCACAGTATGTGGACTTGTATACATGTCACTAGTGGGACTGTAGCATCACAAATATAATGCGATCGTCGGATCCTATCACTCGAGATCGACTGGGAGTCCATTATATATATATATATCCAAATGAATAAGAACAAAGAAAATAATTGAAACTGAGATAACTGAACAGGACCGATAAAATTGCAGATATTTCTTTGGAATTTTTCATGAATCTCTAAATACACAGAGAAGCAAAAATGTCAGATGTGGCAATATTATTCAATGCACCATCGAATTTTAGGCATATGAACATGGAAGAAGCTTTTTGGCGTATGTTTATAAGTTTTGTTTCTATAATATGTTAAAATAATTTTATCAATAATATATTTGTATTTTTATCACTGCACGTTTATTCTTTTTCTTCCTATTATATATTCATACAATTTTATTTCAATATTTATACATTTTGTCTGTATAATATGTCTATAATTTTTTAATATATTTGTTTTTCGTTACTAAAATATGTTTTTTCATATATGTTTAAACAATTTGGTCCGCATGGTTATAACTTTTGTCTCTATAATAGTTGTACTCTTTTCTTTCTATAATATATTTGCATAATTCCCTGAAACTCTCCTTCAGTCATGATCGTTTGTATATTCACTCTAATTCTTAAATAAATTTGTTATGTGATTTAAATTTTATTTCATGGCATTTTCTGTCCATAATTATTAAAATTTATTATTATAATTATTATTATTGTTGTTGTTGTTGTTATTTTTAATTCCCATTTTACCAGGGCTTTCCTTAATCTTCCTCATTTGGCAATTTTTTAAAAATTTTGTGTCTTTTTTTGCATCATTAGCATTTTTTTTCGAAATGCATATTATTTGCGTGATTTTTCCTTCATATATTATTTAATGTTACATTTTTCAATTTTCATTTCTCATCTTTTTTCAATATTTGAGCTTTCTTGCAATATTTCATCGTCCCTTTCCCTAAGATCTCCCTTGATTCCCTGCTCATCATCATTGCTATTATTGATATTATTATTATTGATATTATTATTATTATTATTATTGTTATTTCGATCACTTAAATTCTTTGCTTGAGGCCATTTTTCGGTCGATCGCAAAGCCTAGCAATTCATAGTGCACAAACTGCAGACATCCTTCAGGCTCGTGGTTCCCCTTTCCACCTGTTCCAAACCCATCTTCCATCATTTCTGTTCCTTCTTTAAGGTTTTTTTTCCCTCATTTTATTTTTTTTTATTCATTGAATTCTTGATAATCCCTGCCACATCTTCTACGACTGCTCAGCGCCAAAGATCTGTTCTGTATTTTTATAGTTTTATTAACCGAATTCCATCGAAATTCTGGCACAACCTGTTCGAGTAAAGCAATTCATTTCTTTGCATTCTTTAGTCCTTAATTATATTAAACGCAGGGTAAGTCGATCGAGGGATTGGTAAAGGGATGGGTGAAGAGAGAAAGCAAATAAAAATGTAGGCGTAGAAGAGAAGACAAAAAAACAGAAATCACTACAGACGAGGACGGGAAAATATGAAGCAAGATAACAAATGAAGACGCAAATTGTTTCGATAAGGAAAAGTCGGATTATATAGAAGTACAGAGTGGAAAGCTGGAATGAAAGTATTCAAACGAGACGTTTGTTTCAATATAACGTGAAGACAGGAAAAGAGAATGATTTTTTATATCAATAACAATAAATAATTTTAGCATAAAAACAAAATATTTTTTCTATGACAAGGTGGATTATTTCCCTTCAATGCCTTTGGGTCAGAGTCTCAAATTCAAGTAAAATTTTGACTTTCGAGTGCTGATTTTGAAAAAAAAAGGAAGTGGAAAAATGAGTTTTATTAACAGTAACTGGAAAGTTACTATGTTTTATAAATTTTACTTTTATATTCGTAAAAATATGTTTATTTTAACATAAAGTGTGTAAACAGTAAGTCTTCTATATTTCCGAGCATTTAATCTATCCTGTTAAACATTATCTCAGGTATTCATATAAAAACACGTGAACGTTTTAATAAAACACCGTTACAAGAGCGTTCTTTAAAAAATGGTAAAAGGGAAAAATCAGTTCTTAAAAATCGCCTGAAGTACACCACTCATGGTAGAAACCTAGGTCGTATAATAACTTGTTTACAAATGGAATATATATATATATATATATATATATATATATATATATATATATATATATATACTCCTTTCATTAAAAATGACAGACAAGTTATTATCGTAACTTTTTTTAATTTAATTTTCATGTCTTCTTTTTCTATTCAGATATTCTTGTGGATTCTAGTAATAATAATTTCACTACTTCAGTATATAAAAACTCTAGAAATAATGTTGCCTCCTTAATTTATTAGAAAATGTCATCTTAGATACAAAATTGATGTTAATAAAAATTTAATCACGAAAGTATATGAGAAAATATCTCATCCACTACTTTTCTTCAAAGAACTCTACAATTTGAAACAAACTCTTGTCGTCAACGTCTTTCTAAATTATTTACTTGACTATCATATAAATCTTTTTCTTCATAAAGTAACCAATCGCAACTACAAACATGAGGATAAAAAAAATCATTAATATTTTTACCAAAAATAAATGCACAGTAATTACAGACAGGACGAATCTTCACTTAACAAAGTCATCCGAAATTCTGCAACATCGACTAACTCAAAAAAGATTAATTATTATTAGTTAATACAATATTATTTACCTTCAAAATTTAAACTGCAGAGAACCAGTGTTATTTACGAATTTATGTTCTTTGAAGAGATGTATTCTTCAACAGCCCAAATTGGTGAACAATTACATTGACCACATCATCTCAAAATTAACGAGAAATTGACATTGCACCTTTCCTACAATGGTTCCATTAGATCTCATTTAAGCACACCTCGAAATGTTCCAGGATTTATCCATGATATACTTGTTGATGATACATACATGATAGCATCATTCACATGAAAAAGAAGATGAAAAATATTGGAAACGTTACTAAAAAGATAAATATTAATAGCATCAATTATGAACACAGTAACAATGTACTTACGTTGTTCCGAAATGAATACACACATGACTGTATATACATATGTATTTAGTCATATTTATTTACAAGTAATAAAAATTCAGTCAAGTATAGCTGAA
Organism: Ascarosepion bandense; assembly: GCA_037127315.1. Classification (NCBI taxonomy): domain Eukaryota; kingdom Metazoa; phylum Mollusca; class Cephalopoda; order Sepiida; family Sepiidae; genus Ascarosepion; species Ascarosepion bandense. The sequence continues at coordinate 4,397,437 of JBBBDQ010000324.1, read as the reverse complement.
AGCGCTCGAAAATAAAAATAAAAAAATCTTTGGACAATTCTGATATAATTGGACTTCCGAAAAGAAAAGAAATCATAAGAATATAGGAAAAATTATATAAAAACCTAATGAAAATAACTTTTCCGTCATTTTTAATGAAACTAGCATAAAAGAGAGCTTCTTGCCCAAATACACAATATATATATATATATATATATATATATATATATATATATATATATATATAGTGTATCGAGGCAGCAGATAATTTTCTAAACATATACAGTTAAATATAAGAGACGATGAATATCTATTATGTTTAATCATAAGCCATTCTAAACATCGTATTTTGGCTTTAATTTCAGTTGAAAATAAAGACAAAAATTCTCTAACATTTGGATAACTTTTTATTAGGTTGGTTCTAAGCTTTTAAAAATAATCTTTTATTTTCAACTGAAATTAAAGCCAAAATACGATGTTTAGAACGGCTCATGATTAAACATAATAGGTATTCATTGTCTCTTATATTTAACAGTATATGTTTAGAAAAAATGTATATATATATATATATATATATATATATATATATATATATATATATGCGTGTGGGGGGTGTTTTAAAATGTTTTTAGTAGAGTACATCTGTAAAATGACAATAAAAATAATATCAAACTTACCTTAGCCGATACATTTAGACTTCTGAGGGACATTATCAAAGCAACTGAAAGTATATTGTATTTGAAAACAATTTATATACAAGAGCATAAACGTTATTGCATACTTTTAAATTTTTTAAATTTAAGAAATCACAAAAATATTAATCATGTTAACCGCAAGTTATAGAGGACGCAAAGTCATACTATTCAATGTCTGATAAACAAATATGAGTCAATAATGCTTTTTAAATTTTTAATGCAAATTAATATTAAAATTAATTTTGGGGGGATTAACTTTTCTGTTATATGTTTTAAATAAAATATGAGTGATTTTTTTTTTTTAATTTGTTAACATTTTTGTTGCCATGTGTGTTGGCTTGGGGAAGTAGTATTTTTTTTTCAGGAATAGAAAAAAACTGAATAAATTATAACTACTTTAAAAAATATACAACATTATAAAACATCCAAAACAAAACGATTCTATTCTTTACCGCATGTTATTTTTAATATATCGTGATTTTCTAAGTCTAGCTTAGATGTGGTACAAGGTCGAAAATATGGGAAACCCAGCGAGGAGCGAACTCACTACTCAACTGTAATGATTCTAGCTAGATAAGCTTGCTAACATTTCATCATCTCAAGGCGCCCACGTTATTTTTTTATATATATATGAGAGTGACTAGTTTCTGTAACTTTCTGTATCAACACGTCTAGATAAACAATTGCTGAGTGTAACAGTTTATCAGTAGTTGAGAGCCAGACGAGTAGCGAAAAACATCCTGGTCCGGAGTCCCGAAGGCATTTCGTTTCTTATACTCATTTTCGTTCTGGAAAGTTGTATTGGCCTCTGCTTTCCCGCTTGAAAAAATCGTTGGCAAAGGAAACCTGATGCATACGGCATGGGTAACTGCCCATCCCTCATAAATAAAACTACACAGGCCTATCTTTTTAGCGGGTATTACTCTTGGGCCTTGTGCGTTGTGGTACAGTGGATATCGGCTCGGACCGAAAAAACGGGGAGCCGAGTTCGAATTCCAGTTGAATCCATTGTATTCACTTACACGCAAATACCCTTGGGAAAGATATTAATCCGTCTCTTCCTTCCAGTTATGAGTTAAATAGCAGGACAGATTGGGTTCTATAGCCTTGGTCGGCAACCAGTCTACTGCAGAAAGCAATGGCAACCTACTGCGGGATAATCTTCTGCCCAGTCAGTCATGTCTCGCGAGAGACATGATCGCTTAAGCGTGTATCACGTATGGCACTTAACTGACTGATTCTTGGGCCGCAGATCCATGGTCTCCTAAGATAGACGGATTGCATCCTATTATATATATATATATCCAGACAAGTAGCATAAAATTAAAGAGCCGACTTATAATTTCTGAACCGAAAGTCGGGGCTATTACCGCAGCCGATATGATGTTTAAAAACCCGAAATCGGCAGTGAATATGATGTTTAAAAACCTGAAATCATCACTGAAGAGCTCCTTTAAGCACCAAAAAATGTATTTATGCACTGTAGTATCTCGTTCAACTGTTTTCTCATTCCGAGATACTAAATTTTAAACCATCAGATTATCAGTGCACGGGTGTAATGAAAGCCTTAAAACTAATCCATGGTCCTGGAGCTCAGTTTCTTTGGACGTTAGCACGAAAGACAAAAAAGCAATAGTTGTTTCCAGTTAAAGCGAAATCGTAGATATCGATTACCGATATCGGGGAAAATGAGTCGTCTGAGACGATCTACTAATGTTTAAGTCTAAAAACTATAATTTTACCAAGTTAAAAAGGGTGAAATCCTGATCTTGATCAGACCTGATTGGATATTGGAGTATCGAGTTCCAATATCGAGAAGAAATTGGAAAAAATAAGTTGCCCATGACCTGACCAGAAGCATAAAGAATATTTGTGTGAAGGTTGGTGAGAATCGGATAAAAATTGTGGATTTGTATAAAGGACATACAGACAGATAAACAGACACACATACAAACATCTTGCCTTTTATATATATATATTATTGATCTTCTGCATTATTGTAAAAGCTGCAACCTTGAAACGTCTGAATATCGTTTCTTATGTCTTTGTCTGTGAGTGTATCAAATTTGCTTAAAATCGGACCACTCCTTCTATAACCCGATTTTTCGATTATCGATTTTCGATATTTATCGGGGGTGCCTTGAAACAAAACCTAGCTATGAACACTCGCAAACGCGTATAGTACAAATGTGTAAATTTTCAAGAAAATCGGTTTAGCCGTTTCGGCGTCTATAGGTAACGGACACACACACACACACACACATAGACAAAGTTCCATTTATAAATAAGTTTAGATATCTCCAAGTGAATAAGGAAACATTAACAACATTCAAATCATTAATTTAAAGCACGGCTCAATTTAAAATAGAGCCATCAATATTTATTTAATTATTTAATGTAAATATATATATATATATATATATATATATATATATATATATATATATATAATTATGAATAAAATTTTTTATTTAGCTGTTTGATGTCATCTTTAGCAGACTTACTTTATGTAAGATTCTTATATATATATATATATATATATATATATATATATATATATATATATAGCATAATGATGACCCACGTATACTGTATTAATATGTATACGAAAAACTGAAAAACTACTAAAAATCTGTAAGTATAAAAATGTATTTTTTTGACAGTATTTATTTATTTCTATTATTATATTTGATATTTCAGAACGTCCTCGGCCTTTCATCATTCATGTTTCTGATGAAAGGCCGAGGACGTTCTGAAATATCAAATATATATATATATATATATATATATATATATATATATATATATATTAATAGAAATAAATAAATACTGTCAATATATAGATATATATATATATATGTGTGTGTGTGTGTGTGTGTGTGTGTGTGTGTGTGTGTGGTTTGAAAATTGCTTTCCCGCCAAAAACCGACGTCCACTGCTCAGTGCAGACTTGTATATTTACATAAGTTCTATCTCTTGTTAGTGAAGAAAACAGAAAATGTGACAAATAAAGATATAAATACTTCCAAAGATACAGGAACAATGATTTATTCATGAATGCCTGTATTAAAAATAGAATTGCTCTTTTTCCTTTGTTGTGAAATTGCTCTTAGAAAGATACTGTCGTTACCAATTACAATTGTAGCGGGCCATCTGTCGTCTCATTATATACAAAATAAGACTTATAAATATTAATAATGAAATATTCTAAAATTATGATTTCGGTTTCACAGATTGTATGATATGCCAAACAGGGTTATAATGAAAGTGATATTATGAAATTATATAATTTCCATATTGCCAGGGATTTTGTGTCCGAATGAACACGAGAATAGTTTTCTGAAATCTGCAAGAAGAATTGTTATTTAATAACAAAGAATAGGGTTCGCTAAATGTAAGTGTTAATGACAAAATCTTACTTTCGTTGAAATAAATGATTAAAAAAAACTCTTAAATTATATAAGAACATTCATGTAATATGAACAATATAAATGCTTTATTGACAATAATCAGTCATTCAGTTGAGTGCAATACGTGACAATGTTTGGCGATCATGTCTTGAAAGATAGATGAGTGACATGGCAGACGATTTTCCAGCAGTCGTTTGCTATTATATTCTCCGGTAAACTGTTTGTGAATCAAGGTTATAAAACCCAATCTGTCCTGTTATTTAACCCATAACTGGAGAGAATAGACAATTTAATCCCTTTCCCAAGGGTATTTGCGCGTAAACAAATGCAACCCATTCAACTGGAATTTGAATACGGATCTCTGATTTCTTGTTCCGAGCCTATATCCACTACACCTCAACACACATAAAACGATAAATGGGTTCAGTTTTAAATGAATCAATAAGTTATATTTATTTTCAGTCGGTCTTTTAAAACTGATCTTATTTTCTAATTTAAAGCTTCTAATAATCTGCTTGTTTCCAGGGAAATTTAACAGAGAGATCTACTGTTTAGTTCCACCATTTCTAATGTTTACAACTAGCATACATTATTTCACTTCCATGGAGTTGAAACATACTCATATTCTCCTTCAGAAGCTACAAGGTTCTACTCGGCAATTTATTACCCTTAATCGGACAGATGCCCACATTCGTGCTTCCCTGAATTATAGAAAATAACCTATTCAAATCAAGGGTCAATCGTTATGTATCTTCTTCATCTTCAAAATCTTCATTTCACTCCATATTCTCTTCCATTTACATCAAACATGCCATACGTGATTGTCATTCTTAACAGTTACCCTCTAATTTCTGTGGTTCTTGAAAGTTGTGCTTGGCGAATTCTATCATGAAAAGTACATTCATTGAATAATAAATACACAGTGCCACATGAAATTGCTATAGAACAGGTGTGGCCAAAAGGCAGCTCGCGAGTCACGGGCGGCACTTTCATATGCAGCTCATGGAAATGTTTTGGCTGAGTTTTATTTTTCATCACAACTGATATAAGGTTCTGGGTATGACGGTAAACTGCATCCGGCAGCAAAGCCTCCGACTGGGAGGTTGTGAGGAGCATGGAACCATCGCTTATTTGCTGTTGTTTTCAAACACACCCTGACCCAGAATGGTAGCAACAGTTAAGGTTCCAGCTATGGCCAAAGAGTTAACTCCCAAACTGTGATAAAAACACTCAGAAAGTATAAAAGTTGACTTGTATAGAAATATATACATAAACATAGACGTTTATAGAAAAATCCGTGTTTTTTAAGCGAAAAGATTACCAACAAACATCTTTGAAGGAAAAAAATTATTACCAGCAATACATTTTAAATGTAAAAAGAAAAGATATCTTCAGTTTTCCAAAATAAAAATAAAAACAATGAAAATCTGACTAAATCAACCTTCTTACTATAACCGATAATTTAAAAATAAAGTACCTTAAGACCCCACTTTTTTGCATTACATTAACCCCGGAGGTCGATTTACGGTTAAACAAAACTGTAACTGAAACTCAAGTAATTGATATAAAATGTAAATAAGAATATTTCAAGTTTAAAATTATTTACTGGTTATGAATTAAGACCACATTGGATTAAAACGGAACTTTACCGTTAATGTGTATGTAAATATATATATATATATATATATATATATATATATATATATATATGTCAATATTTTTAATGTCTAGCGGCTCTGAAAAATCTAAACCATATCGTATGTTGGTTTTACATTAAGTAAGTTTAGACACCCCTATTATAGGAAATAATCTCGGATTCATTTCGGATTTTATGAACCTATAATTAATACTATATTTTTATGAACTTATATTTATCTATATATTTTTAGAATACTATAATTAATAGAAAAGTTCAACTTTATTATATAATTTTATAAGTAATACCTGCTATTATAGCTAGAAAGAATAGGTTAGATCTGAACAATAGCATATATTTAACAATATTTGCTATTGGTTTATGATAGAAAATGTATTCTAACAAAATAAAATATACAAGGAAAATGTGCATGTGGATTAGAAAACAAAAGGGCAGTCAGAACAAAATTATAATTAACAACATATGTGGATTTGATATTGTCCAGCATTCATTGCCATATTGAAGAACTGACATCACGTAGAAATCCAGTCTTCTTTTCTTTGTTTCGTCACAAAATTTTCCTCTCTCTTAATATTCTATTCAACTTCTGAAATAGGTTATATAATGCCGACTTGTTTTGTTTTTTTTTTTGTTTTTTTTTTATGTATTTAAATTTTTGTGGATTTGACGGGAGAATTGTTTTATATATATATATAAAAACCCTGTAGCTTTGGAAGGAGAATATGAATTTCTGTGGATTTGACGGGAGAATTGTTTTATATATATATATATATATATATATATATATATATATATATATATATATAGGGTATCGAGGCAGCAGATATTTTCTAAACATATACAGTTAAATATAAGAGACAATGAATGTCTATTATGTTTTATCATGAGCCGTTCTCAACTTCGTATTTTGGCTTTAATTTCAGGTGAAATTAAAGAAAAATTCTCTAACATTTGGACAAAGTTTTATTAAGTTGGTTCTAAGCTTTAAAACAATTGACCTCATAGTTTCTAATAGCCCTACAAGCACACAACTAAATCCTCTACAAAAAAACAATACAGTGTATCAATTTATATACCAGTTCAAAGATTGTATCTCTGGTACTAATTTAAAAACACACTACTTATATTAGTTTTACTACAACCACGCTCTCCCGTAGACTTACCTGTCCTCCTTCTAACTGTTATCGTTAGCAAAGTTTTATGTCAACAGAAGAAAAAATCGTCTTTGATGGTGGATGATTTTATGTTATCTCCGAAGATGGCTCATGTGATGGCTCAATCTTTCTCTCTCTCTCTCTCTCTATCTATCTATCTATCTATATCTATCTATCTATCTATCTATCTATCTATCTATCTATCTATATATATATATATATATATTTATATATATTTATATATAATGATGAATATTTATATATATATATATATTTGATGATGACTATTTATATATATATATCTATTTATAGAGAGAGTTAATGATGACTCTGTATATATATATATATATATATATATATATATATATATATATATATATATTTATAGAGAGAGTATTTGTAAAAGCCTATCTATTCGTTCTCTATTCATACTGCGTGTTCTGTGTTGCATTTTCTCCACCATAGACTAATGTGTATATGATTTGTGCATAACTTAGCAGTATAGCACTTTCTCTAGTAACAATTTTTTTTTTGTCATTGCTTTTCGTTTCAGCCATTCAGTTATGTCCGGCGTAATTATATCATGAATATGATAATAACCATGATGGAGGAAATTCAAATGAATGAATAAACTTTTCTTAGCTCACCGATTATCTGCGTTAAAAAAATGTGACATCGCCTTATTTACCCTCATATCAACTTTTCCTTTTTGATATTAAATATAATTACTAGTTTCCATTTTCTACAAAATTTCTTCGTTGCGATATTCAGTCCGTAGTATTTTCAGCCACCTTATACAACGATAGAAATGAGCGTAAGACAAGGATATGTAATTTCACCGTATCTAATCAACTTGTACTATTTCTTGTGACTACTGGTAACGTATACTGATCGTAATTACTGCTGACAGTTTCTTATAATTTTGACTAGTTAAAGAGAATGAACGTTTAATTCATTTATAATTTATTTTATTACATATACTTTCTTTCAGAGTGACTTTATTTTGTATTTTTTTTTGTCTCTAACTACCATAAGAATAGGATTACATTGAATTTAAAATGAAGTTTTTCTCTCTCCCTCCTAAGTTTAAAAAAAAGTTAGCGTCCTTTCTCTCCTACCAATCCTTACCCTACCCACCCCCAATTTATCAGTATGAATTTGATAGAAGAACCAAAGACAGTCAAAAGAACTCTGCAAAGATGTCGAAAATGCAACTTCTTTCTTGTGACTACTGGTAACGTATGCTGATCGTAATTACTGCTGACAGGTTCTTATAATTTAGTCTAGTTAAAGAAGATGTTCGTTTAATTCATGCTGTGTATATTTTATTACATATATTTTCTTTCAAAGTGACTTTATTTTGTATTTTTTTTTTGTTTTTGTCTTTAGCTGCCAGGTTCTTATAATTTAGACTAGTTTGTATCTTTTTTCTTTTAACCATTTACTTTTGTTACTAAAAATATACTAAATTTTTTGATTGTCTAAAGGCCGTTTCGATTTAAACGTTAGTATTTTTTTTTTAAATCAATTATATATATGTATATATAATTGGAACGTTAGCATCCCTGTAGGTCCAAAATATATAAATCTACAAAGGGCGGAAGAACTCTCAAAGAGTCAACGGCCAGCTAACTAGAGGTGATGTCTCAATAAACCATCGTGGAGAAGGCAACGGGATACCACTCCACTATCTACCTCCGCTCAATCATGGATAGTTACAACAAATATATTAAATGCAACAGCGTGAAGGCGGTTGCTTCCCAAAGGAAGCAACTCCTCGCTCGTTAAGGACCGGCATGGTCAACAGATGCCAGCCGACCGTCATCCGGTGACTGTTAGCACCAACATCGTAAAGGGGACATTTTACTCCAAAATTTGTCTCTCGTCCGGGAAAGAATGACATGAGCAACAGGTGTCTCTGGATTGTTACCCTGCAACTGTGCGCATCAAAGACAAACTCACTATATGAATATGGAATGTCAGGACACTCAATTGTGGACAACTAGAGAATGTCAAACCGGAGATGAACAGACTGAATATTAACATCCTAAGCATATGTGAAACAAGATGTCCTAATAACGGAGATTTCACTAGCGACACCCACAGGATTATATATGCAGGAGTTAAAAAAAACACGAAAAAGGTGTCGCTTTAATACTAAACAAACAAGTGAAGAGATGTGTACTTGGATACTGGCAACTGCCAGACATAGTCCTCTTGGTTAAAATGCGGGGAAGGCCCTTCAATATAGCTATTATAGTAGTTTATGCGCCGACAACTCAAAGCTCGGAGGACGAAATAGAATCTTTCTATTCAATACTGGACAGTGCCAAGGCTCAGTGCAAAAGCCAAGGAGTTAGGATAATAATGGGGGACTTAAATGCAAAGGTAGGTAAAGATAGAGAAGGAGACACGAACGGCAACTTCGGACTAGGAGAGCGCAACGAAAGAGGAGAAAAATGGATACAATGGTGCTCAGCCAATGACAAGGTTATTACTAACACCTGGTTCCAAGAACACCCACGACGTTTATGGACATGGAGAAGTCCAGGAGGCGATACGAAGAACCAAATAGATTATATAACTATAAACAAGAGATTCAGGAACGCAGTAGTCTAATGCAAAACATACCCAGGTGCCGACTGCGGAAGTGACCACGTCCCAGTCATCTGCAAACTAAAAGTGAAACTTCGAAGACTGAAGAAGCCCAGCATATCACCAAGGCTGCAATACGACACGCTAGAGGACGATCTCACCCTGCAGAAAGAATACAATAACAGTGTGAGAAAGAAATATGAAGAACAAATTGGAAAAGGATACTTAAAATGGGATTCACTAAAAGAAGCGATGGTGACCTCAGCGAACAACATAGCCCCAAAGGAAATCAGACGCAGAAGAAAAAACGAGCGGATGACCGAAGAGATTCTCCACATGATGCAAAGGAGACAAAAAATAACGCCAAGACACGGAGCAGAGTACAAAAATCTTCACAGGGAGATAAGGAACAAATGCAGACAAGCCAAAGAGGAATGGCTCAACAACAAATGCGCAGAAGTAGAGAGACTGAGCAGGGACAACAAAGTAGAGATGCATAAAGAGATAAGAGAACTGACAGGACAAAAACCTACTCCTCAACAGGATGCATAAAATCCAAGGATGGAACAATCATATTACAAAAAGAGGAAATACTCCAGCGATGGTAAGAATATATAAAGGATCTCTTTTGCGACAAGAGAGAACAACCGAGAATACACAAGGAGATGGATGGAACGGAAATACTAAAATCCGAAGTGGAAGCTGCAATGGCCAAAATGAACAAAACAAAGCACCTGGCCCAGATGGCATAGTGATAGAGCTGCTGACAGCCTTAGAAGAATATGGCATAGTAAAGATTACCGACATAATAAACGAAATTTATAGCAGCGGAATAATACCAGACGACCTATGCAAGTCGATATTTATAGCACTTCCAAAGAAACCTGGTGCAAACGAGTGCGAACTACACAGAACTATCAGCTTAATGAGTCACATTACAAAACTGATTGTCAGAATCCTGATGAACAGAGCGAGAAGCCGAATCAGGCCAGAGATAGAGCAGGAATAGTGCTGGTTCCTCAAAGACACTGGAACAAGGAACGCCATATTCATGATTAGGTGCTCTCGGATAGGGCATTACAAATGAAGAAAGACTTGTACCTATGCTTCATTGACTACGCGAAAGCATTCGACAAAATACGACACAAAAAATTGATGGAGATGCTCAGCAGCCTCAACATTTTTGGGAAAAACATCAGAGTAATCAACAATCTCTATTGACAGCAAACTGCCTGCATACGGACAGGTAACGACCTCAAGAGATGCACAAAGATAGAAAAAGGCGTAAGACAAGGATGTGTCTTTTCACCGGATTTGTTCAACCTATACAGCGAGAATATTTTGAGGACCCTAGATGACACGCCAGGATTTGTTATTGGAGGCCACAACCTGAACAACATAAGGTATGTGGACGATACAGTGCTGATTGCGGACACGGAAAGGAAACTACAAGACCTCATACAGAAAGTAGCAGTGGTGAGTGACAAAAAAGGACTACAAATAAACTTTAAGAAAACTGAGTGCATGGTCATCAGCAAAAGATACAACCCAAAATGTCAAATACATGTGGGGGATAACAGAATCAAACAAGTACAAGAATTTAAGTACCTAGGAAGTGTTCTAACAGAAGATGGAAAGTGCGACACGGAGATCCGAAGGCGAATTGGCATGGCAAACGACGCGTTCCAGAAAATGAGCAAAATACTAACACACAGGAAAATCTCAATAGAAACGAAGAAAAGAGTTCTAGACTGCTACGTGATGTCAGTTCTTCAATACGGCTGTGAATGTTGGACAATATAATCGAAAATGAGGACAAAACTGGAAGCGGCCGAAATGTGGTTCTACAGAAGGATGCTACGGATATCGTGGACTGAGCATACAAGCAACGACGAGGTGTTAGAAAGAATGGCAACAAAAAGGAAATTGATGCTGAGCATCAGGAAGAGACAACTGAAGTTCCTGGGACATGCAATGAGGAAGGAGAGCCTGGAGAATCTGATACTGACTGGTCAGATAGAAGGAAGGAGAGACAGAGGAAGGCAGCGGATAACATATTTGCAGGGTCTGATCAGGTGGATGACGGAACGGGGGTTGCCAGGACCAACCATGAGTAAACATACTAAGAGCCACAAGGGATAGGGAGACGTGGAGAGACATGATCCCCTTATGTCTTGAAGGGACAGGGCACATAGAAGAAGGTAGACGATGATACAGTGCTGACTGAAGACACGGATAGGAAGTTACAAGATCTCCCACAGAAGGTAGCTGAAGAAATTGACAAAAAAGGACTACAAATAAACTGCAAGAAAACCGAATGCATGGTCAACATAAAAAAGATCAGACCAAAATGCCAAATAAGTGTGGGGGATAATAAAATCAAGCAGGTAAAAAATTTAAATATCTAAAAAAAAAAAACAAGTCGGCATTATATGGCCTATTTTAGAAATTGATTAGAGTAGTAAGAGAGAGGAAAATTTTGTGACAAAACAAAGAAAAGAGTACTGGATTTCTACGTGATGTCAGTTCTTCAATATGGCAATGAATGCTGGACAATATCATCAAAGATGAAGGAAAAAATTGAAGCAACTGAAATGTGGTTCTACAGAAGGATGATGCGGATATCATGGAGCGAGCATCTGAGCAATGATGAGGTTAATGGAAAAGATGGAAACTAAAAGGAAATAAATACTGAGTATCAGGAAGAGACAACTAAAATTCCTGGGACATGCAATGAGTAAGAAGGGCATGGAGAACCTGATACTAACAGGCTAGATATAGGAAAAAAGAGACAGGGGAAAGCAGCAGATAACATATTTGAAGAACCCGAGCAGGTGGATAACCGAACAGGGATTGCTTGGTGTAACAGGAGAAAGCATGGTAAGAGACACTAGTGATTGGGAAACTGGAAAGCCATGAAAGGACAAGTGATATAGAAGAAGAAGAAGAAGAAGAAGAAGAAGAAGAAGAAGAAGAAGGATGATGATGATGATGATGATGATGATGATGATGATGATGATGATGATGCAAAATAACATTTTATCCTTGCATGATTCTTCCTCATTTTTTGTAGAGATGTTCCAGGATTCACTTCCATATCGTAGAGTTCAATAGTGTTTTCTTTGTTCCTAACAATATTTCCCTGTTTCTTTGCTTAGCTTTGGAAGGCTTTATTCACTATCTCAATGCCTCTTTGGATTTACGTGTTCCGCTTTTCGTGCCTTTTACAAAAACTTGCAAGATAATTAATTTTTGTTTCTTTTTTCGTTTTCCCAAGCTTAAAATTGTACATAAATTAGCTGAAAAATAAATTTGAACAAATAAAGAGCTACATCCTTTTATTTTATGAATCGCACACATTGTTACGAAACGTGAGTAATACATAAAATTGAAAAATTCAAAGTAAGTTCCCTGTATATTCGAGAAAATTATTCGAAAATTGAGATCATTTTCAGAGTAAAAGAAACTCTTCAACCTGAATCAAGTTACAATGAATTTGTTTTTGAATAATGAGTACTTTACGAAAGAACTGAATACTTGCCACTCAAGTTGAATAAATGCTGAGACAGAGAGAAAATAGATTTCCACCCATTTTGTGTTTGTTTTTCTTAAATAAAACCACATTTCCATGATCAAAAACAATGAAGACTAAGACAGACGGTACTGAGACGTCTTTAATGCAGCAACCACATCGAAGCTTTTAAATAAAACGATAGAACCCGACAGAAAACAAAGAAAAACCAGGATTGAATTTAGTGATGCAATTAATCGTAGTCAGTCAAATTATCTGGAAAGAAAGCAGGGAACTTGTGTCCGTACCTCAGTACACGGCAGTTAATAGCGTGCACAGATGAAAGTACACAAGCCAATCACCTGTTCGCCATTTTGGCTTTTTAGTGGAGCGGCAAAAACAGAGACAATGCAATTATCTTGCTACGAACTTTCGTAAATTAATACAAGACATTCCATGAAAAATCACAATCAAAAATGGAAGGAAAAATAACGGTGCTCATGAATCAGCAGTTTTAACCGATATGCTAATCACAGAACAAAGAATAAAAGAAAGTTTCATGCTAAATCACTATTTTATTTGTTTTGAATTCAATTCATCTTATTTCCCTTTTATATTAACTTCCCGCCTGTGGAATTCCTTCTCATTTACTTGCTTCCCCGACAGCTACCATCTCTAATAATTTAACTGTAAAGTCAATAGTAATCTCCTATCCAACTAACCTGCATCCTCTTTTATACTACTTTCTCCGTCCACTCCAATCTCATCATTGTTCTCATCCTTCTCTTACCCATTTCCTGACACCCCTTATATCCTGTCACTGTTTCTCACAACTTTCCTCCTATATAACCCCATGCACAACCGGGGCAGTAAAATGCCTTGCTTGGGGCAATTTGATTATAAAAAAAAAAATTCCCACTTCTCGAAATTTTTGCTCGGGGTTTTAAGAATATTAATTCTTGATTATCTCGGCACCAGCATAGGAGTGTCATGAGGCACATACTATACACTCACCTCCACTCACATGCACACACACATAGTATATATGCATAAATAATCATACGCAACATATATATAAGAAAAAATAGGCCTATTTCAGACGAACCATCATCAGTTTCCTTCCTTATTGTACAGAAGATTTACACGAATCTTCTGTATAATAAAGACGGAAGCTTATGATGGTGCGCCTGAATAGGCCCACACTTCCGATTTACCATGAAATAACGTGTATGCCTATTTTTTTCTTATATTTGCTGTATATGTATTTATATACATATATATTTAGAGCTTTCTTAGAGTTATCCTACCACTGTATGTACAGGATACTTCTTTGCATTTTCTTATATCTGCACCGCATGCTTATATATATATATATATATATATATACAAATATATATATATATATATATATATATATATATATATATATATATATTGTCATCCGCAGACAGATCTGTTTTGCTGCATCATAGCTCATCAGTACGGTTAGACTCCGATTGCTTTTTAACCCAGGATTAAAACCCGACCGAATTGGCGTCAGTCGGCGTTTCTACCCCTGGGCTATGGGCGTTCGGTGGAAGAAGGCAGACCTTTTTGCGCATATATTATCATTATACGCGCCCAATAGCTAGAGTGGTCTAATTCATTTTACTGAATGAGCGATGCGTACACGCCAGAGTAGCTACTGTTTTACAAAGTCAACCATTCTTCCAGTGTGAGAGCGTAAATATATATATATATATTGTCAAGAAAATAGATATTTATTAAATATTAACCCTGGACTGAAATAATGCAAGAAGAGAAAAATTTTAATTTCGGAATGTTCGATCATGCCTGCGTTCTTTTGAAAAAATTTGGAAAATGAACAATGAAGTTGTTAGAAGTTGTTAGGGGTTGTTAGAGGTCACCCTGAGGAAACTATATTTTCTGAATAAAACCAAATACCTGTTTAATCCATCAATGTGTGAATTGTTTTAAAATTAAATTCAACTGTGACCGGCGTCTGTCCTCTCGGTTGAGAATGAAGTTTTTAAAAGTATGCATCTATTGTCGTGGATGTTATGAAACTGGTTACCGAAATGCACCTCACAGGGATAAACACGTTGGCCATTTTTAGTGTCTTCATCAAAGAAAATAAGAAATTCCATCCAACAAAGTTTTGAAATCAAGGTGATCATTCTCCTAGATGGGAAGTCAGCCAATGTTAAGAAGCGCTGTCTATTCACTACACATTTCTATGTTTCACTATTGAATACTTCGAAGTGGAACTAGTTGCTTTTGAACATAGTAGGTTAGTTTTCATTAATAGATCGGCGTTTTCTGAACAGGTTTCGTAAAGACGCATACATTACATGAATAAAGATTTAGAGAAAGGGGTTAATTACCCGTAAAGTGAATCTTATTCCGAAAGTTTTAGAGCATTTACTAATGAAAAATCTTAAATTACATCGAACAGAGATAGAAAACGTCTATTTGAAAGAACAGTGTCTTTCTTTAAGAGATTGACTAATCCAGAATTATATATATATATATATATATATATATATATATATATATATATATATATATATATAAATGTGTAGATTAATATTACTTTTATGGTGCTCTTAATTAGCACAAAAATTCCTTCTAATTCGAAAATCCACTAGAAAAGTTTTCGGAAACAAATAAATAAAATATACTCTGGAACTGACCATCAAAATACACAAGCTTTCTTCCCAAACTTATTGAAAACGTATGGAAAGTGAGCACACTCCCAGGATTAGACAACGCAACACGAACTCAGTGTTTGCATTACGCCTACACAAGTCCAGAGAGACAGATCTATAACTTATATATAAGAGATAAATACGGACAAATGTCCATTGGCAATTTCTCTTGGCAGTAATTATGGACCAATCAATTCGCGAACACTTTTCGATAATGAGCTCGGGACACTTTACTTCGACTCCAATCACGGCTTGAAAAGTCGACTGGTTTCTTTAGTTATAGGTTAGTTCATGGCTGGTGGTGGGATTGGTTATGGTATTGAATCAGATGTGAAGTATGACGGAAATAGAACGATAGGATGTGGCCATTAAAGAAGGAAACTTTTACAGTTGTTGAAGAAGAGACATCAAATTTCAAGATGGCGGTTGGCGTATTTAACTTGCCTACCCGTCGATAACAGCTTGGGTCCCTTTTTCAATTTAATGTCAATAAATTAACATTAGTAGTCTGTCTCCATTTCGCAATACCTGTCATTTGGAGAGCTATCAATGGCGGACAAGTCTGTAAGGGCTTCGGCCAATTCGTCTGAAAAATGTCACGGAGTTCTCCATTGCAATTATTTACAAAACGATAGATAATTACACAGAATTACAGTTAAACGATGGATGTAGAAATGCAATAATAAATTTGGAAATATAATTCTATTACAACACACACACACTCGCACGTGCAGCACATACACATATAAATATGATACTATACAGTACTTTATATATATATATATATATATATATATATATATATATATATATATAGATGTTCCACGTATACTGTCTTAATATGTATAGGAAAGAATATTAATAAAAAGTTTTGAATTTAAAAATGTACTTTTTTGGGACAGTATTTGATTATTATTATTATTATTATTATTATTATTATTATTATTATTATTATTAATTATAATAAAAATAAACAAATACTGTCCAAAAAAGTACATTTTTTAAATTCAAAACTTTTTATTAATATTCTTTCCTATATATATATATATATATATATATATATATATATATATATATATATAAAGTGTTCAGTATCGGAGACTTGATGCATGGAAATTTTTGCAACTTGGACATAGATAACAATATTGAATGGCGATATACTGTATAATGCCAGAAAAGAATAACTGGATTTTTTACCGAAATATTTTAATACTTCAAACATTAATATATTTGATATAACCATTGAAATTGAAATACCATTTATATTTTTATGAATTATACACTATAATAATGTTTGAAGTTATATATATATATATATATATATATATATATATAGTCATCCGCAGATAGATCTGTTTCGCTGTATCACAGCTCATGAGTACGGTTAGATATTCGATTTCTTTTTAACCAAGAATTGAAACTCGACTGAATTGGCGTCAGTCGGTGTTTCAACCTCTAAGCTATATAAGTTGGAAATGACTTATTTCTGCAAAGTAGGTTGCAACCATCGGTATCTTCAGGCCACGTACAATATCTGCTATTACCGTTTTTCAAACGCTCGAACAGGGAATGTTTACGGTTGGACTTTTAAACAACCGAAAAATCTTAAAAATTAGGGAGGAGTTTTTAATGATCTTAGAACACTTTCATCCATGTTTGTGTGATCCTAGCAAGTATTTATAGACATAATTACATGTAGACATAATTTATGATCTTTCATTCAATATAATTTTTCTTTCTGGGCACAACATAATAGCTCATTTTTTCTCCTGGTACAATCTGCATCCTTTACCACCGTTGTATGATTAGGCTATTTTCACTATGCTCAAAGTTATATCAGGGCATTTTACATATTTCAGTTTTAATTTACACACATGACTAACCCGTTTGTTACAACTCCACAGTTCTACAATATAATTGTATTGTACTCATTTTAATACAAATGTGTAATGGTCGAATTTAATTATGATAAAAAACTAATTAATATATCACAGGTAGAATCGCCGACTGATGCCAATTCGATCGGATTTCAATCCTGGGTAAAAAGCAATCAGATATCTAACTGTACTGATGAGCTGAGATACAGCGAAACAGATCTGTCTCCGGATGATTACGTACTCACACACTAATTTAGCACTCTGGAAGAATGATAGACTTTGAAAAAACAGTAGCTACTCTAGCATCTACTCATCGTTCATTCAGTATTGAATTAGAACACTCTAACTACTGGCGTATGTATACATGATATATCACACGCTAATTGTCTACCACCTTCTACCGAGCGCCCATAGCTCAATTCGGCTAAAAAAGTAATCGGATGTTCAATCGTACTGATGCGTTGTGATACAGCGAAACAGATCTGACTGCGGATGACTATATATATATATATATATATATATATATATATATATATATATTGTGCGTGTGTGTTGTGCATATTTTTGCCAATATCATATTAATTATTTTTCTTTTGTTTTTGTTTTCATCATCATTATTATTAAATATTCCGCATTCTCATAACAGGTAATCTCCCCCGAATGCTGAAACGTTGTAAGTAGTATCTAGAGTAAATATGTGTCAAGGTTCTTGCAAAAGAGTTCGTGTTATGTCTAAGCGCACATTTATTTATTATCTTAGGCCGTTAGACGTAATACACGCACTTTGAAATCTAGGCGTCGAATGAAGATGAGTAAAAATGCTGTGAACAATTATTTTTAAAAAATATTGTCAGGTAAAACAAAACACAACCAATAATCTTCATATTAGGTCCTGGGCAAGACGGTAAACTGCAACTGGCAGAAAGGCATCTGAATTTGAGGTTGTGAGAAGCATAGAACCACTTCTTAATTGCTGTTGTTCCCAGGTCCATCCTGACCTGGAACGGTTTCACCTGTTAGTTTCTCAACTATGAGCAAATAGTTAATCCCCAAACTGGGTAAAAACACTATGAAAGTATAAAAATAAACTTTTACAGAAATATATGCATAAAAAATATGCATAAAAATAGACTTTTGTAGGAAAATATACATTTTTGAAGAAAAAAAATATTACCAGAACACATTTTTGAAGGAAAAAAGATATTCTCAACAAAACATTTTTTAATACAAAACTAGTCGACATTTTTAATTTTCTAAAATAAAAAAGTATATAACAATATTTTTTCATCAAAATCTAACTGAATACCAGGCGCTGTAAGCGTTTAGCGACAGATGTGCGTTGTGGTGCAGTGGATATCGGCTCGGAAAGAGAAATCGGTGAGCCGAGTTCGAATTCCAGTTGAATACCCTGCATTCATTTAAGCACTGGTACCCTTGGGAAAGGTATTAATCTGTCCCTTCCCTCCAGTTATGGGTTACATAACAGGGTAGGAATTGCGGAACCTGCCTTTAAAAACAAATCCCAATGAATCTTGATCCTCGAAAAGAAAAAAGTATTATTAGACACAAAACTTATATAAAAACAAGAATAAATTGTTGAAAGAAAAAGGTATTACCAGCAATAAAAAATAAATAAAAATTTAGTTGGCAATAAATGACCCGCCGAGGTTGATATGCCATAAAACAAAAACAAAAAAATCTAACTATATCAACCTTCTCACTATAGCCGAACATTTAAAAATACCTGAAAACGCCATCTTTTTGGCATTAAATAACCCACAGATGTTGATATGCTGTTAAACAAAAATCAAACTCAAATTCTCATATTAGATATTTTCATGAGAAAAAAATAATCTTCAGTACCTGATAAAACGAAAAATAGCATACTTACAAAATTGTTCATGAACACCAAATTAATGGAATATATATATGTGTGTATATATATATATATATATATATATATATATATATATATATGTGTGTGTGTGTGTGTGTGTGTGTGTGTGTGTGTGCGTGTGTATTTGTATGTGTGTGCGTGCGGGCGTATAAATTGCTATGACTGATAAAATTTGCTTTGTCCAGAAAATGATAATATTGGACAAAATGCTCAATACACAATTACAAGTCCGAGTTAATATTTAAAATTTTCGGAATAGTAATCTTTCCGCTCACACGGTTTCAATTATAAAAACTTTTATTAGCCAGTAAAAACGTCAGTTGTATTTTCCAACGCTTTATTTATACATACCCTATCGTTGTTAATAGGAAATTTAATGGGAGAGAAGAGGAAAAACAAGAGATAAGAGAGAGAGAGAGAGAAATGAGGAAAGGGAAAAATATTTGTTACTCTCATCATACTTTTATAGATTTTTTGCATGCTTACAAACTGACAATATTTCAGATCTTTTAATCATATTTTTCGGAAGAACCTAAGAGGGTAGTTATTAAAAAAGGGGATGGACGAGGTTTAAGGATAGCATTAGTTTTTTTGCCAGCGAATGCATAGAACGATCACGCCTAGATAAGGCTAAAAAACTGAAGAATCACAAGAACAGGCTGTTCCAGACGGAGGAAATGGTGTTAAATTTACCTAAACTGAAGTGAGCTATTAGGGTGCGCTAAATTAAATATAAAACTCCTTTAAAAAGCCGTGAAGCTGGCCGGAGAATTATGCAAGTAAGAGATCCATCGAGGTTCAGAACGTTACATACGGAAGATAGATATCCCGGAGAAGCGTACTCTGAGGTTCACAGAGTGCGTATTTTCCGATGAAATGAATGGTGACTCCAATGTTGCTAACTGTAGCAAGAATGGTCGCATAGACATCGCTACTGGAGGGAATCTTGTGATACGAACGCTATTCTTATTAAGATCTCGTCGGATTCTTTGGGTATTTGTTTCATGATGAAGATCAGGATTGATGTAACACCCCAGTGGACGCTCCGAAGAATTTCTCCGGCGGCCGTTTTCCATGCTGTGATATTGCCGAAAGTTTGTTGAAAAAGTCGGAGCCTCAAGCGGGGGGTACAAGATTAAACTATAAGGAAAGAACTTCCACAACTTGGATGAGTTGAAACGATGCTTTATTTCGTTTAGAGTTAGCCTTTTCGGTTGGGGCAGGCGAATGTGACACACAGCTCTAACTCTAATTAATGGAAATCAAATCCGAACTGACCGAAACAAGACGAACGGAGGTTCTACTTCAAGCACACGCCCAGCGGAACTAACTCAACTCCACTGATCGGCTCGGAAAAATCACCTGTATTTATTTAAAATTAATCCGAAAATCCGGAAATGCTTAGACTACCGGGTGATAAGCATTGGTGACTGTAAGTCCGAAATTTCAGAGTACTTAAATTTTCCATCTTTTGATGTGTAAACATCCTGCAGACACCCAGTCTGCACTTAGCCTTAGTATTTTTTCCAAGAATTTTTTATCTTTTTATCTTAATAAAACTTCCGCCGGAAAATTCTTAATGTGTGGTCAAGATACAGTAAAAGACAGTTTTTGACCTGGTCATTCAAAAACGCATTTCCTGAACTTTATCTCTTATCCCATTAAATCACTGAGTTAAATATTTACCAGAAGACTGGTAAGATTTAACAGTAATCTGATACCCTTTTCTCTTCCACAATTTTCCTTATAAAAGAAAAAGCGTTTATTTATTTATTTTTTCCTCTTCTTTTTCACTTTTGTTAAACGAAACATGTTTTTAAACTATTTTCTATATTTAAACATTTTCTATTTTAATCTATTATAATAAAATACACATTTTACAAAGCACCTTAATGTACGTCTAGTCATCGTGTCACATTGATAAAAACTTCTGTATATTCCAACAAATGTTAGGGAAAATTTGTGAGCATGTTTCGATTGAACGAAACTAGCCTTGATTTTATTTTTAAAATTCCCTTGGACGCAACGGGATAGGTTTCTATTAAACTCTGCCTTGGTTAAGAAAAACTTTCTATGTTTACTTAGTTTTAAAATAAAGAAGTCGTTAAAAGGCTAGATTTAGTATTGACTTTTCAAGAAAACTAGGTTGATTAAAAAATTATAGGCACTAAAAGTAAGAATAAGAAATGATTGAAGTTAAAATGAAAAAGACAATAATTGTTAGACAAATATCAATAAATTTGGAAACAAAAATTCAATAAAAAGTGAGCAAAGATGAAAATTGAATAAAAGCAACTGTTGAATCCAGTCAAATATGATAATAAGAGTAAAAATAGCACTGTATAATATAAATGATATAAAATCATAAACGTAAAAATATTGAATAAATTTTATGGTGAGTAGTTTTGAAAGTAAGATGCATATTAATACGAGAGTGAAAGACGATAGATCTTTTTAAAGGACAAAACAGAGGCATTGCAGGAAATAGGAATGGAAACGAAACGTAAGCCTGCTGGCATACCGACATCTGACAATTCTGGCTGCGCGATGGAAATTCTTCTTTTTCTTAATGTGCCGTGTTATCTCTTCTAAACTCCGTTCCGACAACCATTTGCTCAGACCTAACAAGTAAGTCTTTCCACTCCATTTATCCGACCGGTGAGTATCAAGTTCTCCAGTCCTTACTACCTCATTACGTGTCCCAGGAACCTCATTTGTCTCTTCCTGATATTTGTTATCAGTTTACTTCTCGTTTGCATCCTTTCCAACACCTCATCGTTGCACACGTGCTCTATCCATGGTATCCTCAGCATCCTTCTGTAAAACCATATTTCTGATACTATACTTCATAATATCGTCCAGCATTCACTTCTATACAAAAGGGGGAGATATCACATAGCAAACCAGCACTCCTTTATTTGTTTCAAATGAGATTTTTCTGTATTTCATTACTCTGGTTAGCTTCTGTAATGCGTATTTTGCAATGCCAATGCCTCTTCTGATCTCCGTGTCGCATTGTCCATCCTCTGTCAAAATACTTCCCAGGTATTTAAATTTTTTACTTGTTTTATTTTAGATTCTCCCATTTTTAGTTGTCATATTGGTCTCCTATTTTTGTTGATACGCTCATTTTTTTAAAGTTTATACTCAATCCTTTTTTTTTTTCACTTTCTTTTGCTAAATTCTGTCGAAGTTCCTGCATTTTCCTTTCCGTGTCTGCTATCAGCACCTTGTCATTTGCGCATCGGATATTGTTAAGATTATGGCCGTCAATGACGAATCCTGGCAAGGCTTTTATTTCTCTCATAATTGCTTTGCTGAACTGGTTGAATAGATCCATTGAGAAAACGTATCATTGTCTTACGCCCCTTTCTATTTTTGCATACCTGCTGAGTTCACCTTCTATACGTACACAAGCGGTTTGCTGCCAATATAGATTTTTAATTATCCTAATGTCTTTTCCGAAATTATCGATGTTGTCGAGCATCTCTATCAAGTCTGTGTCGTAATCTGTCAGACTCTTTTGTGGAGTCTATAAAACACAGAAAAAGACCATTTTGCATTTGTATTACTCGTTCAAATCGCATTCCGAGCAGGAATATTGCATGGAAATATAAGTCGGAAATACCAAGTTCGAAATTTAAAGAAAATACAAGAAGTGAAACGGGTTAAGTTTTAAAATATTATAGTAAATCTGGTCAAGTTCTCCGGCTATTAATATTTAGTTCCTCCTCGCACTTACCCTGTCCTCAGACCTCCAATGAAATCACTATATTGAATCCATAGCAAAATCTACTGCTAAGAAGGTTGGGTCACTATGTCGATCCAGGATGTTTTTCCCACCTGAATCCATCCTGCATATATACAAGTCAACCATCCGTCCGTGCATGGAGTACTGCTGACATTTATGGTCAGGCGCCCCTGCCGTACTCCTCAGTGTTCTCGACAATCTCCAAATGAGAGTCTGTAATGTGATAGGTACTGATCTGGCGGCTCGACTGCAGCCACTTCCCCATCGTCGAAATGTGGCCTCCCTTTGTCTGTTCTATAGATACTTTCATGGCTTCTGCTCAGACGAACTTAAGTCACTGATGCCTCCTCAACATGTGTTTACTCGTGCAACCAGAATGGCATCTGGGTCCCACCCATTCACAGTCAGGTTATCCAAATGCAGACGATAATTCTACTCCTGCAGCTTCCTCTCTCGCATTTCCCGCCTGTGGAACTCGCTCCCATATTCTTGCTTTCCTGACGGCTACAACCTCCAGAAATTTGAATGCAAAGTCAATACTCATCTACTAACCACTGGACTCTAGCTCTCTCCCCTCCCCTGATAACCTTCCCTTTCTCTCCACCTATGTATCTGTCATCGCTCCTGCTTTCTCAGCTTTCTATTGTTCCTTTCTAACAAGTTTGTACTCCTCACTCTATTCTAATTAATCTTTTTACATTTATGTAACCCCCTGCACATCAGTGGCGTTTCCGCCTTGCTCGCGGTAAAATGATTAAAAAAAAACGTAAAAAAACCTAAAGAATGATCTGCAATATAATCGGTCCTGACTTGGCAGCCCGATTTTAGTTACTTTCTTGCCGAGATGATGTAGCTTCCCTCTGTCGTTTATGCATGTATTTTCCGGGTAAAGAAGCATTTATTTCTGAAAATCCGAACACATGTATTTACCCGTGCTTCTAGATTGTCATGAAGGTCCCACCGTTTTGCTTTAGAAATAGTTATATCTAATATCCACTTCTACTCAAACATTTTCTTTTTTGCACTTCTCTTTTGTCGGACTCAATTACATTTGTTTGCTTGCATGATAGTTGCTATCTTCAAAAGTTTAACTGCAACGTCAATGTTCAATCAATTTAACTCTCTTCTATCTTTTATCATTTCTTCGACATTCGCTGTACCTTGCTTTTTCTCTAACTGTAACCACCTGCGCACCGATGGGATGAGATCATCCAGCATTCACTTCTATACAAAAGGGGGAGATATCACATAGCAAACCAGCACTCCTTTCTTTGTTTCTAATGAGATTTTTCTGTATTTCATTACTCTGGTTAGCTTCTGTAATGCGTCTTTGGCAATGCCAATGCCTCTTTGGATCTCCGTGTCGCATTGTCCATCTTCTGTCAAAATACATCCCAGGTACTTAAATTTTTTACTTGTTTTATTTTAGATTCTCCCATTTTCAGTTGTCATATTGGTCTCCTGTTTTTGTTGATACGCTCATTTTTTTAAGTTTATGCTCAATCCTTTCTTTTCACTTTCTTTTGCTAAATTCTGTCGAAGGTCCTGCATTTTCCTTTTCGTGTCTGCTATCAGCACCGTGTCATTGGGGTGAAAATTGTGGCTTGCTTGGAGAGAAATGTTTATAAATAAATCAAAACCCCCTACATGTAATTGAAATATGAATGAAAAAGAAAAAAAAGTAAATTTATAGATTTGTTTTTACCGCTTATCAACCTATCACCGGTTATTTAAATTCAAATCTAAGTTAGTTCACCAGCACATCACAGCTTAAAGCGCTCATATCCAGCAACGTCTTTTAACTTTGGTGATATTACGGAAAGTTTTTTTTAATGTAATATGGATTTAAGCTGAGAGAAGCAGATACCGAAAGACAAATCTCAACATTTCTTAATAAACCAAAAGAGAGCCCAAAAAAGGAAGCTAATTTCCGTTTCATACACTCAACATTTGTGGACCTAACAGCATTCCTGTCGGTTTTAGTTATATTTCTAAAATATTATTCTTCAGGAAATTAAAGTCCTTTAAATGTTCACTAAATAGTGTTTTTAAGTAACAAACGCTTATTTAAGATAGTGTAGAAGTTAATATCATGTTTCCTTCACTACTAGTTATCTCTTGTATCCATTTGTAGTTGTTTGAGTTAGAAGTCTTTGAATGGTATGGCTTTTGTTATTTGATTAAAATCTTTCGTATATTGTAGCGCAAATTTATCAGCTTAAATGAAGTATTGTGTTTCACAAGACATGAAAAATACGTGATAAAATATGGTATACGGAAATGACAATGATATGAATAACAGCCAGTAGTATATATATATATATATATATATATATATATATATATATATATATATATCACAATGAATTAGCAACGAAGAAAATAATCGTAACGTTCAAGACATTAATTTAAAACAATGCTCAATATAAAAATAGACAATATTTAATTATTATAGATTAGAGCATTTACAAACTTCAAAGAATTATATATATATATATATATATATATATATATATATATATATATATTGTAAATTATATTTTAGAACCTGTACAGAATTATTCTATATATATTCAATAGCTCTATATATTATATATCGAGCAGTTTTAAATTAATGTTTTGGGTGTTGTAATTAGGCTTTCTTCGTTCTGTATTAACTCGGATATATATATATATATATATATATATATATATATATATATATATATATATATATAGGGTCCGCCGTATGTAACTATGTATCATTATTTTAACATAATAAATGTAACACAGGACTATTGATTGTCTATTGAATAGACAATTGATTTAGAGACTAATAAACAGTGCACTTAAGATTTTTGAAACATAAAACATGACGTTTATTAAAGCTCCGTGTGCTCTCGATGGACTACAATGCTCTTTGTTAAATTTCCGGAACTAAACGGCATACTTTGGCGCACAACTGCAACGGTACTTGAGTAGTGGCAACTCAGTTTTGCTCCTTACGTTCAGTGTTGCTACGGGAATTTGCTGAGTGGAATTTGTCTTTGATAATACCGCAAAGGAAAAAGTCAGGAGGAGGACAAATCTGGTGAAAGAACCAGTACCACTGCAAAACCGAAATGTTTATATATATCTAAAATAGAAACAGTAATGGATTAAAACTTTTATCAAAATGTTCATCAAATAAAAATATACAATTTCAACTTTCGAATGACACATGAAATAGAAGAAACACATAAGTATGAACAAAGTTACAAACAAAAGAAAATATACAGTTGCTTATGGTGGAGTATATTTATTTCAAATAACTATTAACAAATGAGTAAATTTGATTCCATAGTATAATCAAGTTTCAAAGTGCATATTTTTCTGGTTTTTTGTTTGAAACTATTTTTGAAGAATCAAAACTGCTTACTACACACACACACACACACACACACACACACACACACACACACACACACACACACATATATATATATATATATATATATATATATATAGAACAAGAGGCATAGATTTAATAAATATGTATTAATCTTATATATAGCCAAATAAATTTTTAAAAAAATTGTGGAAGATTTGAAATAACTTACCTGCTTTAGTATGTCAGTATTCACTGACCTCGTCTTCGCCAGATCAATAGAAAAGAACTAATTAGTGAAGCAAGCCAAGTAAGGAAGCTTGCGTTGAACAAATATTCGTAGAGACGTGTTTATGTTGAACAACCAAAAAGCAAATCAGTAAAAAGTCTCACTTCCTGAATAGTAACACGCAACTGCGTTTCCAGTAGACAGACTCTCCGACAGGCGTGTGTCTATGCGCATGAGTTTGTGTGTGTGTGTGTGTGTGCCTGTAGATGTGGGTGTGTCTGTGCGTATTTGTGTGTGTGTGTGTGTGTGTGTGTGTGTGTGTGTGTGTGCATATTAGAGTCGTAAGTAAATTTTTTTTCGCCCATATCGCACTTCCTAAAATTGGAATATATAACAATTATTCCATTTTTTAAAGAGCTTTATGGCAAGACCCGAGAACCTTTCATTGCTGTCTTATCTTAGCAGAAAAAGTGAAACATGCCACAGACTAATTAGTCTTGTCATTGATTGTCGAGGTCGAGAAGCTGTGCAATGATGAAGACGAGAAAATGTCTTGTTATTCATTTCGAAAGATGCTGCCTGTAGGCTATTTCTTACCATTTGCTGTGCTATAGTTGTGTCTCATCGGAAAAGTCTTTGTTAAAGCGATATTAGAGATGATGACTCAGACCGTATGCATCCATTGAAATTAGTGTGGTGCAATTTAATAGCCTGAAATCAATACCGAAATAAAGAAATGCTTGACAAGTCGCTTATATTGTCGTTATAATAGATTGTAATACATAAAGTTTCAGATACAAAGCGAGATATGGTCTTCCGCAATACACTTTTAGTTGGTGCGTATTCTATGTCGATTTTTTTAATATAATTTTTGTTTTTTATCATTTCATTATTGAAAAGTGATAAACTTTCTATTTTCAAGGTTTTACTGAGTGCAAACAATCAGAGAAATAACATTACGTGGAGAGGCGAATAATATAAATAGTTAAGTAGATAGACTAAACTATCGACCGGTTCACACTCCACCCATGTCTATTGTACAATTGTAGAGGCTCATCCCTTGTTCCCTGTTCAGGATGTGGTTTCCGGATTTCTTTTTTCCAATCTTTTCACTCTTACGTAGCCCCCTGCACATCAGTGGCGTTACCGCCTTGCTCGGGGTGATATGATTAAAAAAAACATGGAGACAGAATTTGACCAATATCATTCTTCTTCTTCGTGTGCCGTGTCCTTTCAGAACGTAGGCAGTCATGGACTTTCACTTAGTTCTCAATATTTTTAATCTTAGTATCTCTAAGCCCTGCTCCGCCAGCCATTTTCTCAGACCTAGCAAGTACGTCACGTGCTGCTTTCCCCTGTCTCTCCTTTCATTTATACGACTTGTGAGTATTAAGTTATCTAGGCCTGCCTTCCTCATTAAGTGTCCCAGGAACCTCATTTGTCTCTCCATGATATTTAGTATGAGTTTTCTTTTCGTTTGATTCCTTTCCAACACCTCATCGTTGCATACTAGCTTCGTCTGTTATCCTCAGCATCCTTCTGTAAAACCACATTTCTGTTGCCTCAAGCGTCTCCTTCATTCTTGATGAGATCGTCCAGCATTCACTTCCATAAAGAATATCCCTTTCAGTACTCTGGTTAGTTTCTGAGATGCACCTTTTTTTCATGCCAATGTGTCTTTGGCTTTCCATGTCGCACTTTCCTTCCTCTGTCAAAACACTTACCAATTATTTAATGTTTTTTACTTGTTTTATTTTAGATGCTCCGACTTACAGTTGGCATATTGGTCTCCTTTACATTGAAATATTTGTAGATCAAATCTGACTGAAACACAAGTATTCCAAATACATTCCTACACACGAGAAATGCGAGAGAAAACACTGTTAGCTTAGAACTGTAGAAATTTAAATATAAAATGCTGAGACCTAGCCGACTTGCTAATCAGTTAGTGCCATACGTGATACACGAATTGGGTGGTCATGTCTCGAAAGCCAAGGCTATAGAACCTAATTTGTCCTATTATTTAAAACATAACTCGAGGGAAGAGACGGATTAATACCTTTCCCAAAGGTATTTGTGCGTAAGTGAATGCAAGGAATTCAACTGGAATTCGAACTCGGCACCCTGAAAAGAAAAGCTTATTAGAATATTTTCTCTGAATGTATTTCTAGAAAAGATTCAGGGATATTACGTTACAATGGTAGGGAAGAAACTTGATCCGAGATGCCATTTCAGGACCAATAATATTACTGATACTTATTTCAATGTTATTTTAGTATATGATGTGTTATATTAATAAAAAAATTACTGTTAGTTAAATTTATTTTTTTACGTGATATTCGTTCACATTTTAAATCTGGCTTATCTTATTTTGTGTCAAACTGGGACAAAGGAAATATTGTATTCATGAAAGCATGGTGTGTTTTAATCCGAAAATAGCCGATTTGACGTGTTTGAGAAATCTGATGTTGTTCTACGGGGGATTTATCTGTAAAGCATAATTAAAAAAATGACATGAACGACATTATTATATAATTAATAAGTACTTAGCAATCGAAAAAAATTGGAAAATATTATTCGTAACCTAATATTGTATAACGTTTATAAATGTTAAATTATATCTTTAATTTTAGTCAGTTAAATGCCATAAGTGATACACGCTAAGGCGATCATGTCTCGAAAGAGACATAGCTAACTTTGTAAAATATTTTCCCGCAGTAGATTCTAATTACTTTCTTCAGTAGACTGGTTGACAACCAAGGCTATAGAACATAATATGTCCCGCTATTTATTCCATAGCTAGATGAAGAAGAGATGGATTAATACTTTTGCCAAGACTATGTGTGCGTAAGTGAATGCAACGCTTTATGTACTATAGTCATCGCTCTTACTTTCTCATCGCTTTTATTTACTCATCGCTTTTAAATGCAACGCTTCATCTGCTATAATCATCGCTTTTACTTTTTTTATTTACTGATAATGACGTGTATGTTCGACCAATTTACAAAAATGTAAACGTATATATACAAATAAAACTTCCAAATATTTAAAAACTTTGACGTTTAAAGATTTTCATTACGAATTTTACATTGCATTAGTAAATTTAGCTTTCACTTAGTAATAATATGCAAATGTTTAAATTAAGCATAATTTGAAAAGATTAATAAAGTTTTATAATAAAAAAATGAAAATAATTATTGTAGAAATTTATTATTCTCCGAAGATATTTACTTAAGACCAAAGCGTCCTTAATATATCTTATTTATAAAAGCAAATGAAAGATGTTCGATTTAAATAATGTCATGGTTTTATTGCATTTTTTTTCTTTTTTGCATTTTCGATTCAGAGCGGATTTTCTGTAAATGTTGTCTCGGTTTGACAAAAACAAATTAAGGATTTAAATTCTTCAACAATTTCTGATTTTGTCTAATATAAATATGAAGTTCCTCAAATATTAATTTCCCGAAATTTCATAAAATTAGGTGGAGATACCAGAGTTAGAAAATAAATCAATATAAATACTCTTAAAATAATTCAATTAATTTATGAATAAGCCGGCACAATTCCATTAATAAACTTTCTCAAACAACGTGAATTTAACTGCAAAAAGTTGTTAAATTCCCTAGATTGAAAATGACAAGGATGTCTTTTGTTACAAGATCTGTTTAGCTTATAAACGAGATAATAAGAGATCTTTACAAGGAGTTTTATCATTGTTAAATATAAAATTTGCAATATAAAGTACGCAGACGAAACTATGCTGTTGTGAGAGTCAGAAAGTACTATTCGAAATGTGATTGAGAAAAGCAATATAGACACTTTACCTTTGAACATAACGAAAGCGGAATGAATAAATTTTAGCAAGAAAAAAAAACGTATTTGGGATGTTAACTCATGCATTTCCATAAATTTAGTTATGTAACATAGTAGCAAACGACGAAAGGGTTATACATAATTTAAATGCAACACAGTGTAATATATCTGACCACAATTTCGATAAATGCAACTTTAATCAGGAGAAAAATTATTCGCTCAGAATAAAATTAACTGAGAATACGCTAATATAATTAGCAACAATAAATCCTAGACAACGACCACGTATCATGTTATCTGCCATTACAAAGAATAAGAAACAGAGATCTATTCGAAGTGAAATAATTACAAATTTAACAGATATCAACTGTTATAATATACAGGGTGTAGCAAAAGTAACACTCTTTTAAACTTTTATGAATAAAATGAATTTCT
This sequence comes from Ascarosepion bandense, assembly GCA_037127315.1. NCBI lineage: Eukaryota > Metazoa > Mollusca > Cephalopoda > Sepiida > Sepiidae > Ascarosepion > Ascarosepion bandense. Next base: position 4,366,380 of record JBBBDQ010000324.1, on the reverse strand, counting down.
GTAGTTTAAGAACGTTTATAATTATTGTCACATCAGAAAAAAACCCCGATTTGTTATGAATAACACTATATTTATCATGTACAAAATACTGTCCATGAACATTATAACGCAATATCAGTAATACTTCTACAAATCGTTTGACATATTTGTAAATAAATTTCAGTAAAATTCTCAGAAATTCCATGGTTTAACGCAATAATTGTTTTCGGTTTTAACCTGGAAACATCTTTCATTACTCCCACAATATAAACTCTGGTGGTGTAAGTCTGGAGATTGACGGATGCATTAAATAGTTGCACATCCTTCTCTCCACTTCAGCTCAAAATGAACAGTTACCCATTCCCGATAGGCCACAGGTATACTTAAACTTCGATAATTTATTTTTGTACAGTAAATGTAGAGAAATAAAAATTTGCTTCTTTTTACTGTATTGCGTATGTTAAAAAAGCACGCAAACAAGCACTTTCTTGTCTCTTTTTGTGGTTTCTGGCCATATCGCTATTTCTTTCATATATTATTATACACTCTACAAATATATATATATATATATATATATGTATATATATATATATATATATATATATATATATATGATATTGATATTAGAAACAGTTACAAGAGGTTAATGCCTTCAACGTCTAAAACATAACAACATATATTAACATATTTTTAGCTTTGTGCAATAGTCTCCGTGCACAAGTTCTGGTTAAAGTTGATTAGCTACAATCCTAAAGATGTGTATGTTGAAGAATAAGATATGAGCGCGTCTGAAATAATCAACAACTTAATTGGAGCCACGTTGAATTTTGCTAAACGTATAAATAGATCTGTGTCCAAAAAAAAAAAACAGAAGGAGTCTTTATTACAAGAGATACTCAGAAAAAACATAGAGAAACGAATACATAAAACTTTGATACATTAAATACATCTCGGTTTTAACAACCACTACCACTCCACATATTTTTCTAGGCAATTTCACTCGTTTCTTTTTTCTTATTCACAAAAAATATTACACAAAATTGAAGCAAACTTTTCTCAACTTAAGATATTTTACAAAACTTTGTACTTACATATCAATTTTGTTCCATAAACATAGCAATCATTTTTGTACAAAACGAAACTGTAATAAAGGTTAATCGAGGCTTAACTATTTTAAGATATAGTTTCTGTCATATTTTACACATTCCTCTATTCCTTATACTAGATAAATCCTAACAAATACCAATACAAGTTTTACGATCTAATATCTCGTTCCTTTCAAATCATGTAATAAAGGTAGTATTTAATAGACATGATTCCAAATACTACCACACAAACGCGGGTGTTCCTCAAGGCTCTATTATACGTACTACCCTTTTTCTGATCTTCATCACCGATCTCCTTGATGCAATCAGATCCCAGGTAAGCATCTACACTGTCGACATCACCATTTCCTCTTGCCACGATAAGAAATCATCCGAGGCTGACAAATCAAACCTCGCTTCTACTCTTGATGAGGAACTCTACTATCCGCCCATGGATTGAATACTGCTGTCACATCTGGTCGGATGCCCCTGCTTTTCCTTCCGGGATTCTTGACAAAATCCAACGGACAAAATGCAGTGTAATGAATCCAGACCTGCTAGCTGAACTCCAGTCACTTTCTCACCGACATAATGTGGTTTCATTCTGTCTCTTCTACAAATATTTTCACGGCTTCTGCTCCGATGAGCTTAGCTACCTGGTGCCCACTCTGCAGGAATTTACTAGAGTTACGAAAACTAGCGACTGAGTTCCACCCCCTTACAGTTAAATCAATCAAGTATAACCGAAACTTCTACTCTGTTAACTAATTTTCTCGCACATCACGCCTGTGGAAACCCGTTCCCTTTACTTGCTTCCCTGACAGCTACAATCTTCTTCTATGCAATGTCAATTGCTCTCTTTACTTCTTGACTCGCATCCTTCCCTGTGTCTTTTCCCTTTCATCTCTATCCACATGTTGTCCTCTTCACAACAGTGTTCACATACTTCTCTTATCCATTCTGTGACATCCCCATGAAACGTGACCCACTTTCCCATCACTCATATTTTATGTAACACCAGTGACAGTACTGTCTAGCTTGGAGTAAAATGATTATATATATATATATATATATATATGTGTGTGTGTGTGTGTGTGTGTGTGTGTGTGTGTGTGTGTGTGTATGTGTTCACGTTGGAACAACCACTATTTATGTTCATATATATATATATATATATATATATATATATATATATTATTATTATTATTACTTGCATTTTGTATAATATATTCATTGTCCATAATGATATTTAATAAACACTTAATATATTATAGAAAACGCAAATAATAATAATAATAGAAATATATCTACACTTTAAGCAACCATTCATAGCTTGTCGAACATTTTCTCAATTACATATATATATATATGCGTGTGTGTGTGTGTTTGTATAATATATATATATATATTGATTTTTAAATCGATTTTATTAGTATTTCAGACGTTATCTTTAGTGTATATCCGTGTTTAAAAAAGACGCCATATTTCTTATTTTTATTTTAAACAGACATACCTTTTTATTTTAATATCGTGTCTGTAAACATTCAAGAGATAATAATTGTAAATGATAACACATTTAAGAAATTCATAACAAGTGTCTCGTTGGTAAATACGTTATTGTCTTACGTAAATGTGGTGCACGACAAAAATAAATGTGTGGAGATACCGAGTAAGCGAGGTAGCGTTTGTTTGCTCTCAGAGGTCCAGATAGCAAATGACCAAAACTGGTATTTGGGCATCTGGGCTGCACTCAGATATTCCAGTGGAAAACCAAAAATAAGTAAATATCAAATTCCTTTTACGGACTCTTTTCGTGAGCCGACGTTAATTTTGTTTATCGTCCAATTGGAAGCCCACAATTAAGTCCGGGTGTGAATTCCCAAATGACTTGTTCAGAGACCTGAAGACGAAATAAAAGGAGGACACAGAAGCATCGCCATATGAGAAAATACCAGCATAATTAACACATCCCTTCACTACGTCAAGCGATTGTATTATGTTGCCTCTCCTTTCTGGTTCATCTTATATTTCTTCACTGTTCACTGAGCTACTTACCGAAGAACCGAGCGAAGACATCAAAGGCACTCCTAACAAACGAACGCACACACATAGATACCCACAATCTCTTTTCGTCAATTGCTGCTATGTACATTTTTAACGACCTTTGTACCAACCAAAAGACATTAGTTTTATTTGTAAAAAAAACCTTAATTTTTATATATATATATATATGTTGTTTCTATACACAATTTGATTTTCTTGTTTTATACACCCCCCCCTTATAGTGGGCTATTTACTAACAAGGCCAAATTCAGTTAATCTCTTTCAACACACAAATACACTTCACTACAACGGATAACCCATTATAAATGTAAAAATAAAATAGATCATTTATTTATTTATTTTGTTGGGTCACTCATGTGGCATGGACGCATAACGTTAACTGATAAGCGAATATTCTAAAATGCCGACAATTGGACTTCAATGAAGTCCAGCGACACAAACGTTGACCTGACTTCGAAAGCGATCAATAGTATAAACTGAATGAAATAAGAGAGAACAAGCGTACAGAGGGGTAAAGCTGCACATTTCTCTTAAGAACACATCCACTTACTTCCCATTTAGACTGTCTCCCTTGATCCTCCGTTCTTTCATTCTGTCACGTGAGTCTCGTTTGTCATTCTCCAGCGAAACTCAGACTCAGTAAAGCGAGCCGGTCAATTTCGTCTCTGTTGTTTCAAGTCTGTCGAACAGCAAGAATCTCTTCCCCCCACAATATTGAGACTTACAACTCAACCATGCAATTCCCTTACGCTTCGCCGACTGTGAATCCAATCAAGAACAGGGAAGAGCTTTGTCATGACGCATTCATTTTCATATAAGTCCGAGTACTTAGCGTTCAGCATTTTCCGTACGGAGGTTGAGAGAAAGAAACTGCAAGAGGATGAAACACATACACACACACACAGACGCACGTATTTATATATATATATATATATATATATATATATATAGAGAGAGAGAGAGAGAGAGAGAGAGAGAGTGAGAGAGACAGACAGACAGACAGACAGACAGACCGAGAGTGATGACAGTTTAAAGAAAGGACATTGTCAAACAGGGTTGAGATCACGGATAATTTAATTTTTTTTGTCGCTGGAAACAAGCGTCTAACTGAAGCATATTTCTTCATTTGATATAAGAATATATCTTTTGACAATAACCATTTACTACAGTAAAATTTCTTAAGGTTACGAGGTCACTATTTAGTTCATTGAATATTTGATGACACCCATTTGTTGTACAATGTTATTACATTTTCATTTGTAGGAAGAATGATTGTTTTCTTCGTATTAGTAAGTCAAATTGAGCTCATGAAACTTTTTTGTAAGAAAATAATGCTGACTATTACGATTACGATGTCAGAACCGATGATGGCAGCATCAGATTTGAAACTTCATTTTGAATTAATTTATTTTTACAGCTTACGAATTTTTGGGTTATTTAAAGCCAATAAATATCCCTTTTTATATATATATATATATATATATATATATATATATATATATATATATATTGTCATCCGCAGACAGATCTGTTTCGTCGTATCACAGCTCATCATTGCTTTTTTACCCAGGACTGAAAACCGACCGAAATGGCGTCAGTCGGCGACTCTACCCCTGCGCTATGGGCGTTCGGTGGAAGTAGGCAAACTTTTAGATACGGTCTCACTCCCTGATTGAGCACTCTGGAAGAATGGTAGACTTTGAAAATAGAGTAGCTACCCTAGCATCTACGCATCGCTCATTCAGTAATGAATTACAGCTCTCTGGCCACTGGCGTATGATACATACGCTAAAAGTCTGCTTCCTCCTACTGAGAGCCCATAGCTTAGAGGTAGAACCCCCGACTGACGTCAGTTCAGTCGGGTTTCAATCCTAGATTAAAAGAAATCGGATGTCTAACCGTACTGATGAGCTGAATTACAGCGAAACAGATCTGTCTGCCGATGACTATATATATATATATATATATATATATATATATATATATATATATGATTTAATAATACAAGGGTTACCAATTATCTAGAGGAAAATACTCTTTCCAGAATATATGCGTGAGCGTGAATGTTACGTATTCAACGGTATTTCTACTCAGGTCTCGATCAATAATTCCCAGTCATTATCCATTACACTACCCGCTTATTCAAGCATGCAGCTCCTGGAATTCCCACTCAGCTCTGTACTGCCCAAATCTTTTTAATTTTTTTATAAAATTCTGGTGATTGTGTTTGCTAAAGAATGAAGCTTTTGATAATAAATGGCATAAGAGATAGACATGTGACATTTAACGCAACATCACGGAAAAAATTACCCAATCAGATTCATTGATATTGCGGTAAGTTTGCTTAGACTGAGCAGTAATATTTTACATATCTATGCATGAATAGATGTGTTATTTTTGAAAAGCTTCTTGTGCTGATATATATATATATATATATATATATATATATATATATAATAAAGTGAATTTTCAATATTCAAAAATGTTGAATGAACATTTCAACATGAAATCCCTAAGAGAGATTTCACATCTCCTCAGTAACTGTAATATTTTAAAATAGAAAAAATTAGGATAAAAGGGGGAATAAAATAAAATAAAATAAAATAATAAAAAATAAAACAAATAAAAAATAAAAATAAAAAAAGACGTCTAAGATTTGAGAAATGTTTTATGCAGATTCTTAGACCCAAAACAAATAGGCCTATATCGGGATGATGGAATAATATTTATCCCTAATTCTAATGTACTTCTAATCTTAAAATTTTAAACCATCTAGATATCACCCTTAATTTAAACGATTGATCCTACCAACTCTTTCTCAAAGAAAATAATTCTCCCACTTATATTAATATTTTATCCAACCACCCCAAAAATATTATAAAACAGATACCCAATAGAGTAAATAATAGTATTAATCAATTATCATCTAACATTAAAACTTTCAACGCAAGTAAAGACATTTACAATAAGGTCCTTCAAAAAAGCGGATTTAAGAACAAATTAACTTATAATAAACCTACAATAGACCCCGAATCATCAAAAACTAAAAATAAATTGAATATGTCGAAAAAGGAAGATAAGTTGGTTTAACCCTCCTTATTATAAACTAACTAATATCAATATTGGTATTTTTTTTTCTCAAATTAGTAGACAAACATTTTAATAACAATAATCCTTGACGGAAAATTTTTAATAGGTTCACTCTAAAAATCAGCTATTCTTGTACCTCAACTATAGACAATATCATAAATTCCCATAATAGACATAATCTAATGAATTTACGTAATACTGACTCTGGGTCCGGAAGTTTGAATGATTGCAGTTGTAGGTCTTTGGAAGCCTGCCCGGTGGAGGGCAAATGTAAATCCACCCAGGTAATTTATGAAGCCCACATTTCTCCATCAAACAACAAAAATAATTACTGGACTTATATTGGTATGTCCGCTGGATCATTTAAGCAGAGATTATACAACTACAGGTATTCATTTTCGAACCCAGGTCAAAAATACCAGACAGCCCTTTCACGGAGATTCTGGAAAATGAAGGAAGAAGGGCTGGACCCTCTAATTAGCTGGAAACTAATAGGTTTAGACAGTATTCCGAGGAATTTCCCTGTAGGTGCTGTCTGTGTCTGCTAGAAAAATTCTGATATTAATGTACCCCTACTCCTGAATTTCAGAAAGGAATTCATTAGTAAGTGCTGTCATAAAACGTGTTTGGTGAACACTTAAATTTTAAATTCTAAATTTTAGTTTCTATGATGTATAGAAATAAATTTAATGGTTTTTGATAAATTAATTTAACTTTAAATAGTATTTAAACCCTCTACCTTTCTCTCCCAGTCTACTTTTAAAAAATTACTAATTTAACCCCCGATTTCCTTTGCTAGTATATATCTTTTTCACATCATAAATTTTATAAATTCTTATAAAAACATTTTTTTAAAAATTAAGTTTTTAAAAAAGTTTTTTAATTTATATTTTTTTAATTTTTAGTCTTATTTTTATTTTTCTTTATTTTAGTTAGTTTATCGCTACTTAGAGGAATCTTTAATTAGATTAACTTTATTAGATTTTTTTGAATTCTTATATCTATTTTTCCCCTAAATATGCTTTTTCTAAAAAGTCTCTTTTTTCTAATACTTTAACCCATGTATAAGGTTAGTTTTGTTTGACACGTATCCAGCGTTTCTAATATGAAAATGTTTTCGTTTTTTTCTTCTCTTCCCTTGCCTTTTTTTTTCTTACCTCCCACTTCCCATTTCTGTTATATTTTGTTTAACCCTATTGTCAATTTAACACCACTTCTTACCCACTTTCCTTTGTAAAGCTAGACGAAACCAAATTTTCCATTTCTTCACTTAGAACTCTATCTAAAAGTTAAAATCTAAAATTAGACGTGATTTACTTCCGAAAATTTTTTGTGACGTAATTTCTAAAATCTTAATCGTCTTTTTTTATTATATTTTTTATTTCTTTTTTATACTTTTATTTTTTATTTCTTTTTTTTAATTTTATTTTTTATTCCCCCTTTTATCCTAATTTTTTCTATTTTAAAATATTACGGTTGCTGAGGAGATGTGAAATCTCTCTTTGGGATTTCATGTTGAAATGTTCATTCAACATTATTGAATATTGAAAATTTATTTTATTTTATATTAGCTCTGTAATCTTAATTACATTGAGCTCTCCTCCTGTATCATTTTTTAATATTAAAATTTTGATATTAATTAGGATCAGGTTTTTGGGATTTACCTTCCTACCTTTCCGTTTGGATTAAAGTATTTTAATATATATATATATATATATATATATATATATATATATATATAAATATTATATATATATATATATATATATATATATATATTGTGGCAACTATGAAGAAAGAACAAAGTATTGTACTGAATGAGGGTAGGTCTCGGAGCGGAAGTAGGTGCTCTGGCGTGGTCGTCTAAATAGTAATTTTTCTCTCGACCGAACCAGGGCCATGGGATTCACAATTCTTATAGACGCTCTGGCTTCGTCGAATCACGTTGAAGGAGACCTGAAGACATTAAAAAGTGCTACATTCGGCGAGATAATCCCGACAATATATATATATATTTATATATATATATATATATATAATCTAAACTTATTTATAAATGGAACTTTTTTCTGTGAGTGTGTGTGTTTGTGATTGTGTGTGTGTCCGTTACCTATAGACTCCGAAACGGCTGAACCGATTTTCTTGAAAATTTACACAGTTGTACTATAAGCGTCTGCGAGTGTTCTTAGCTAGGTTTTGTGTCGACGTACCCCCGATAAATATCGAAAATCGAAAAAATCGGGTTATAGAAGGAGCGGTCTGATTTTACTCAAATTTGATACACTCATAAGAAACGATATTCAAAAGTTTCAAGGTTGCAGTTTTTACAATAGTGCAGAAAATCGATAATATATATATATATATATATATATATATATATATATATATATAAGCTTTCATTACACACGAGCAAAACCGGGCTATACTGCTAGTATATATATATATATATATATATATATATATATTACGCAATATTACGTAAAGTTACGAAATGAATTAACTGGCATATTTTTTAAATATAATTTTGAACATTTTTTTAGTGAATACTCTTACTTGAATGGGCAGTCTGATTGTTATTAGAATTAAATAGTATATTTAAAAAATTGTCGGTAAATTAATTTCGTAAATTTCGTTAAGATTTCTTAAAATTGTCTTAGTTTAATTTTTGATTGTCTTAGTTTAATTTTTTACATTAGGACATGAAAACAAAGCACTTATGAATATCATGAAAAATCAGGAGATTGTCTATTTATTTGTGTATTTTTGATTTTGAGCTTACTATCAATTTCTTCATGGACGAGTTGTTCAGACACGTAAGATCAATTAACGGCTTCCCTTATGTCTATAAGGGTCGCAGGTTCGATTCCCTCCGCAGAATTCATATTTTCTTACAAGGTTTCTCGAATAGTCCGTCTTATATGTGTATATATACTGTTTAGTTATAAAAAAAACTGAGTATACATAAGAAATAATGTATATATATCTATATATATATATGTGTGTGTGTGTGTGTGTGTGTGTGTGTGTGTGTGTGTGTGTGTATTACGTTTGAACTAATTATGCAAATTACATGGAGCTTAAGAATGCGAATTTATTTAAAAATTATTGTCGAATTTTAGGCGATAAATTTCGTCGTCAAAAGAAATTTTGTCATGTATTTCTGCTTAGTTTCAGTATGTTTTATTGAAGTAAATTTATTATAAAAACTACAGTAAGAAATTGTGCACATGCAAATATTAGTTTATGTCGTCTGAAATCTAATAAAGATCTACTTTCATATTTTTCTTTAGTATGTGTTGAAACATGTTAATAAAAAGGATCTAACAATCGCTGAAAAAGACAATGAAACAGAAATTGTTAAAATTAATAATAGGAGCTTTGATGAGATTATCGAACGATAAAGAAAATATAACTATGTTCAGAACTTGAAGCAAAGAAAAAGGCTTTAAGAATATACCTCCTTAAGAGGAACCTAAATGGACTTTATAGTAAAACCCCCTATTTGACCAGAGTTTGAGCAAGTTAAGAAGAACAAAAAGTTTAGAATACTTCATAGATTGGAATAAGTCAAGTAATCTCCAAGGGGGATGTGCGTTGTGGTGCATTGGATATCGGCTCGGAACGAGAAATCGGGGAGCCGAGTTCGAATTCCAGTTGAATTCATTGCATTCACTTACGCGCAAATACCCTTGGGAAAGGTATTAATCCGTCTATTCCTTCCAGTTACGAGTTAAATAACAGGACAGATTAGGTTCTATAGTCAACCAGTCTACCGCAGAAAGCAATGGCAATCTACTGCGTGATAATGCTCTGCCCACTCAGACATGATCGCCCAAGCGTGAATCACGTATGGCACTTAACTGACTGAATCTCCAAGGAAAATTTATCTCAGTAAAGCCAAAATTATAAAGCATGAGAAATGGGTGAAGAATTACACGAAAATTTACATTTCTAAAGTAATTATCGTCGACGAATCTCGGATGATTATCAATGCACATGATGGATGAGCAATAGGGTGCATTTCAGACAATGCAGATATGACTGTGGCTAAAAGAAAGCAACAAGGAGGCGGTAGTGTGATTATATTGACGAAATATCTGATTAAACTGTTATTAGAGCATTCAAAATCTATGAAGGTGTTATACCGAACACTGCCAACTTTTGCGATATAAGCAAAAATATATATTTTTAATGGTAAAAATCCAGCCTTGCAGGTTTAAATTAAAAGTTTCACGACAGTGTCTGTTCTCATGTATTTATGCGTATATTTTTGTAGATAAATATGCTTTCAGGACTAAAAGTAACGGAATGGCTATCATAAAGTCATGATCTGAAGTCGATCGAAAATATATGATCAATTGAAGATGAAATTATATCAAATAGAAAATGTATAACCAATTGTGAAGATGAAATTATATAAAATAGAATATGTATGACCAATTCTGAAGATGAAATTATATCAAATAGAAAATATATGATCGGTTTTGAAAATGAAGTCATGCAAAATTAAAAATCCATGATCAATTGTGAAGATGAAATTATATCAAATGGAAATATATTATCAATAGTAAATATGGAAGTATATCAAATAGAAAATATATGATCGGTTTTGAAGATGAAATCATATGAAATTAAAAATACATGATCAATTGTGAAGATGAAATTATTTAAAATGAAAAATATATTCAATTGTGAAGATGGAATTACATCAAATTGCAAATACATTATCCATTTTGAAAATGGAATTATATCAAATAGAAAATATATGATAAATTGTGAAGATTAAATTATATCAATTGAAGAAATAATAGGACATCAAATCAATTGGGAAGCAATTAAAAACACCATTTTGAAAATTAAAGTACAGAATTTGACAAAATCAGTAGATAACAGCATGCCGAATTTTATTGTCTCTCTCCCCCAGATTCTGCTCTGATGAGCTTATCTCCCGGATGCCCCCTCTGCATGAATTTACTAGAGTTACTAGACTACCTGCTTGATCCCACAAATTTACATTAATACCAATCAAATATAAACTTAACTTCTACTCTATCAGCTTCTTTACCCGGAGTTTCCGCTTGTGAGATTATCTTCAGAATAATTGTGTCTCTGAAAATTACAATCTCTTAGAATTTAAATGCAAAGTCAATTGTCATCTCTTATCTTCTTGATTCACGTTCTTTCCCTGACAATACTTATATCATGTTTTTTCCTTTCCACTCCACATTCATGCAACTAACTTCACACCTGCATCCCCATCCTTATTTACTCATTCTCTGATTATGCTGTAACCAATTCCACCATCTCCAAAATCATCTCTTCTCTAACCCCCATGCGAACCAGTGGCAGTTGTGACTTGCTTGGGATGAAATGGTTAAAAATAAAGTACTATTCTATGATATGAATGTTTAAAAGACTTGCCATATATTTATTTTTTTGTTCTGTTAGCGGTGTCGATCAATCGGTGATTATTTTACTATTTTATTATGGTGGCTTTCCCTATGTGGATAGGGCACACAGGTTCGAATCCTGCCGAATGACACACATTTTCATAACATAAATTTATCGCAAATAATCAGGCCGGTAGAAATAAATATATAATACTGTTTGATTATAAAGAGTATATTTACTTAAATACGAACAATAAAAAATAATGTTTAAACAAATCATTTCATATATATATATTTATTTATTTGTTTGTTTGCATTGATATACCTACCTGTTTTTGGTATATGTTTTAATTATTTATTCTCGGTTTTTGTTGTTCGTTTTCAGTTTTTGATTTTTCAGAGACTTAGTAAAATATTTTGTTCCTGTCTGCATTTTGAAATACTTTCTGCTCGTTTGTTTTGTGGTTTGTTTTGATCTGGGAACGTACTTACAGTTACTTTTTCTACAGTCGGAGATTACTGGTTTTGGATTGATTACTGTAGACCGATGTTCTTTTTTCTTATATTTCGCAATATTTCGGGTTTGTTATTTTTCATATTTAATTTCCCAGATATGTTGAAAATTATTGAGCTTTTCTTGTATTTACTATATTTTTACGGTGTTATCACGTTCAATACACCGGTTCTCGATTGATCACTGAAGTTAAGCAACATTGAGCTTGGTCAGTATTTAGATGGGTGACCGCTTAGGAATATCAGGTGCCGTAAGCGTTTATTGACGGATGTACATTGTGGTGCAGTGGATATCGTCTCGGAAAGAGAAATCGGTGAGCCGATTTCGAATTCCAGTTTTATGCCCTGCATTCACTTACGCGATAGTACCCCTGGGAAAGGTATTAATTTGTCCCTTTCCTCCAGTTATGGGTTAAATAACAGTGTAGGATTTGGGGTCCTGCCCTTAAACAAATCCCAATGAAACATATGGGTTAAATAATAGGAGATATCGGATTCTATAACCATGGCTTCCAACCAGTCTACCGCAGAAAGCAAGTGCAATCTACTGCGGGATAAACATCTGCCCAATCAATTATGTCTCTTTCGATACATGATAGCCCAAAGCGTGTATCACGTATGGCACTTAACGGACTGATTATATTTTTATCATTTCACCCTATGCCAGGCCAAACACACATACACACACACAGACACAAACATAAACACACACACACAAGGGTGAACTTAATTTTGGGGTGCAAATTATGCAGTAGATTGTGCAGTTTATTTATTTACCCCCATGTTGGTCTGAAAAAGATAGAACAATTATCTAGATATATCTTCCATGATTTAGTGAATTCTGTTATTATGTTTTCCATATATTTGTGTCTTATTTGCTTGTATAGGTTTTCTTCTGTATATGCTAGTCTGAGTGTTGCATATGTCGGTAACTTGTACGTTTCGTAACATTTACCCTATTGGAGGCCACAACCTGAACAACATAAGATATGCGGACGATACAGTGCTGATTGCGGACACGGAAAGGAAACTACAAGACCTCATACAGAAAGTAGCAGTGGAGAGTGACAAGAAGGGACTACAAATAAACTTTAAGAAAACTGAGTGCATGGTCATCAGCAAAAGATACAACCCAAAATGCCAAATACAGGTGGAGGATAACAGAATCAAACAAGTACTAGGAAGTGTTCTAACAGGAGATGGAAAGTGCGACACGGAGATCCGAAGGCGAATTGGCATGGCAAAGGACGCGTTCCAGAAGATGAGCAAAATACTAACACACAGAAAAATCTCAATAGAAACGAAGAAAAGAGTTCTAGACTGCTACGTGATGTCAGTTCTTCAATACGGCTGTGAATGCTGGACAATATAATCGAAAATGATGATAAAACTGGAAGCGGCCGAAATGTGGTTCTACAGAAGGATGCTACGGATAACGTGGACTGAGCTATTCAAGCAACGACGAGGTGTTAGAAAGAATGGCAACAAAAAGGAAATTGATGCTGAGCATCAGGAAGAGACAACTGAAGTTCCTGGGACATGCAATGAGGAAGGAGAGCCTGGAGAACCTGATACTGACTGGACAGATAAAAGGAAGGAGAGACAGAGGATGGCAGCGGATAAAATATTTGCAGGGACTGATCAGGTGGATGACGGAACGGGGGTTGCCAGGAGCAACAGGAGCAAACATACTAAGAGCCACAAGGGATAGGGAGACGTGGAGATCCATGATCGCCTACGTCCTGAAGGGACAGGACACATAGAAGAAGAAGAAGTGAGGGTAAATTCAGAGTAATGACGATCTACCAAAATGCTGATCATGACACGCTCATGATGCGGGAAGTAATATGAAAAAATATAAGCCATTCCTCAATAAAACAACAGGAAAAACCTAACACACACACACACACACACAGACAGACAGACACACACACACACTAATTTCAATCGCGGTAAGTAATAAAGAAATCGAACAATTGAAACGGAACTAGATGACCCGTAGACTAGACGGGAATCAAAACAGCTGAAAACAATTTTGAACTATTAATACGAAATAAGATTTCGCAAGACAGTGTAAAATATTATCTCGGGCTAACGAAAGGTGAATGATTCTTAAACTCACTACTCAGTCGTAATTTTTCTCGCGAGCTTCTTAATCATTTTCTCATTTTGAGGTGCTCTAATATTATGCTTATGACATTATTCCCTCTTCAAGTTCAATCCACTTTAGCTGTTGCAGTGCTTGAATATTACCCTGTGATGCGGTTTATTTTTTTGGTACAGTTCCTTGCATTTGATTCTGTAGCACGTCTCTACAAGTCCGTAGATCTTTGATCTTTATCAAAACACATAAGCTTCACTCACTCAAAGCCGTTTCAGCAATTGATCCTAGAAGGATGTTGTATTAAGTGTTCATTTGATAGATATATATTTATTTTGGCGCTATACGTGAACGGATTTTGCGCCACGTCTGAATGCGTTCGGTCCCAAGTCTGAACGACTTATGGTTCATGTTTAAAATTAGGTTTTTGAAATGAGATAATGAGACATTCAAACTTTTGTCGCTAAGTTGATATTATTCTATTTTTAAATTTCTACCGCTCCATTAAAATTCGCTGGTAAGAGTACTCTTCCGTTCTAGAGTCGTATGGCATCAACCTCTGTGAATGCCATTATAATTATTTAAACATATTTCTTAAATTATGTCCTGAGTATAACGATGAAACGCATCCAGTAAAAAGGCCTCTAAACTCTAATCAGGAAATTTGATGTTCTGAAGGGCGTTGAACCAACTCTTTATTGCTGTTGTTCGCAGGTCCACCATGATTCAGGGTAGTAGCAATTGTTCGGGTTTTAGCTATAGGCAAATAATGAAACCACAAAAAAAAACTCTTATAGTATAGCGTTGTGTTTTTATATTAAAAATGCCCAAAATATTTTTTTTATAAAAACATTACCAGCAATACGTATTTATAGTATAAATACTAATACTGAATTTTATATGCGTTTGAAAGCATACAATTGCGTTCAAAATATTTAGCATTTGTCATTAAATAAAATATAGAGATTGATATGCTGCTAAACAAAATACACCAAGCAATGAATATTTCGAACCGAATCTATATTACAATCACTGGGGTATATCATTCTTATCCCTTGCCTAGAAATGCCTCGATTCGAAGTCATGAGTTATGTCTCTTTTAACCCTACAAGATCATCAGTGCTTTAGCCTGGTATTGAACTCACAACACATTGGGTTAAGTCACAAGAACTAACCAACGTCTATATCCACCGGACATGTGTCTTTAAAGGAAATAAAAACTTGAACAAATTTTTGAGTCTTATCAACTTAGTGTTCAGTAAACCTATTTTACTGCAATTTTTGATGTTAATAGTTTTCTCTAGTATTTATGATGTTAATGGTTTTCTGTAGTATTTTTACCAGAGCTCATATTGCAATTTTTAAACTAATAATTTTCTCTGGTACTCCGTATGACTGCTTCCATATTATGTTTATCTCTATGCTTGGTCGGCTTAAGAGTTTTTGAAGCCTAGCATATGTGTTGATTTCTTCAGTTTGCGTCGATTCCAGTGGCGTTCTTTATCTATTATTTCATCTTCATCCCATAGGAGGCGGTGGTCCCCTTTCTTCTTCCATATGTGGTCAGCTACGCCTGATGTTTTCTATCTCCCTTCGTGTTACGGACTTGCGAAGTTCTTGTAGCCTTATCTTAATGGGGTGGCTTATCTCTCCTTTATATTTCTTTCCAAACAAAGCTGAGGACAATAGTCGAAATAATGTAAATACTGTTCCACAGCTCTGGCAATCATGTCCACGCAAATATTTATATGCGCAAAAGCTGGATATCATGTGCCATGTAATCAACTGCTAAAGCAAATTAACATGCATCATATTTTATTATTTCCATCCATTAAAAAAAAAGTCGGCATTCTTCTTCTTCTTCTTCTATGTGCCCTGTCCCTTCAGGACGTAGGCGATCATGGATCTCCACGTCTCCCTATCCCTTGTGGCTCTTAGTATGTTTGCTCCTGTTGCTCCTGGCAACCCCCGTTCCGTCATCCACCTGATCAGGCCCTGCAAATATGTTATCCACTGCCTTCCTCTGTCTCTCCTTCCTTCTATCTGACCAGTCAGTATCAGGTTCTCCAGGCTTTCCTTCCTCATTGCATGTCCCAGGAACTTCAGTTGTCTCTTCCTGATGCTCAGCATCAATTTCCTTTTTGTTGCCATTCTTTCTAACACTTCGTCGTTGCTTGTATGCTCAGTCCACGATATCCGTAGCATCCTTCTGTAGAACCACATTTCGGCCGCTTCCAGTTTTGTCCTCATTTTCGATGATATTGTCCAGCATTCACAGCCGTACTGAAGAACTGACATCACGTAGCAGTCTAGCACTCTTTTCTTCGTTTCTATTGAGATCTTCCTGTGTGTTAGTATTTTGCTCATAATTTCGCTAGAAACAAGAAAGAGAGTACTGTATTGATATGTGTTGTCAGTTTTTCAATATGGCAGTGAATGCTGGACAATATCATCAAAGATGAAGGAAAAATTTGAAGCAACTGATATGTGGTTCTACAGAAGGATGCTCCGAATATCATTGATCGAGCATCTTAGCAATGGTGAGGTCTTAGAAATGATGGAAACAAAAAGCAAATTAATACTGAGCATTATGAAGAGACAACTGAAGTTCCTGGGACATGCAATGAGGAAAGAGGGCTTAGAGAACCTGATACCAATAGGCGAGCTAGAGGGAAAAAGAGACAGGGGAACAACAGATAACATATTTGAAGAACCTAATCAGGTGGATGATGGAACGAGGGTTGCATGATGTGACAGGAGACGGCATGCTAACAGATACCAGGGATAGGGAGACATAGAAAGCGATTATCACCTACGTCCTGAATGGACAGGGCACATAGAAGAAGAATGTGATGATGTGCTGTTGAAAAACATAATCAATCAATCAACCTTTCTTAAATTTAGCTGATCTATTTTTTGTGCATTTAGTTAAATTCATATTTTATCCGTATACAGGCGGTTTGGTGAAGATCAAGCTGCAGTCTGTCAATCATCACAGGCAACCTCTCCTGTCTCCCACAAGCATGGACCAAGCGAGTATCCTTGAGAGCAATAGACTGCTCCTCTTCGGCCCTAAGCTCTCTTCCGATCTAAAGTGGAACCACTACATTGAGTCAATAGCTAAATCCACTGCTAGGAAGGATGGGTCACTGTGTCGGGCAAGGATGTTTTTCCCGCCTGAATCCATCCTGCATATATACAAATCAACCATTCGTCCGTGTATGGAGTACTGCTGTCATATATGGTCAGGCACCCCTGCTGTTCATCTCAGTGTTCTTGACAAACTCTAAAGGAGAATCAGTAATGTATTAGGTACCGACGTGGCGGCTCGACTCCAGCCACTTCCCCACCGACGTGATGTGGCTTCCCTTTGTCTGTTCTATATATAATTTCATTGCTTCTGATACAAAGAACTTAAGTCATGGTACCTTTGCAACAGGTGTTTACTCGTGCAACCAGACTGGCAACGGGGTCTCACCCATTCACAGTTAAATCGACCAAATGCAGACGACAATTCTACTCCTGCAGCTTCTTTCCTTGCACTTCCCGCCTGTGGAACTCGTTTCCTTATTCTTGCTTTCCTGATGGTTACCACCTCCAGGAATTCAAATGCAAGGTCAATACTCGTCTTTTAACCACTTGGCTCTAGTTATTTCTACAGCACCCTGTATATCCTTTCCTTTCTCTCCACCTTTGCCACTGTCATCACACCTGTATTCCCATCCGTCTCTTGTTCCTTTATAACGATTTTGTCTTTCTCTATACTCTCTTCAATCTAATCGTTTTACTCTTATGTAGCCCCATAAATCTTTACTCTTATGTAGCTCCATGCTCATCAGTGGCGTTACTGCCTTGCTCGTGGTGAATTAAAAAAAT
Source organism: Ascarosepion bandense (assembly GCA_037127315.1). NCBI lineage: Eukaryota > Metazoa > Mollusca > Cephalopoda > Sepiida > Sepiidae > Ascarosepion > Ascarosepion bandense. Next base: position 4,348,282 of record JBBBDQ010000324.1, on the reverse strand, counting down.
ATATATAGTTTCTGGATTATTCTAATATCCTTTCCACTTTTGCCAAAAGTTTCACTAACCATTTAAGATGTGATTTATCAGTTGCTTTTACATCGACTGTAAAACACAGATACTCATCGCTCAGTATTTGTACTGCTCTTCTTGATATCACAAATATCAATGTAGCGAACCCGCACTATTGCTTTATTTCAACTCTTATTATTTTTCGCTGTCTTCTAATGAAAATTTGTAAGACAAGTTTTGTTATAAAACTCATAATGTTGATTGTCCGATCGAATTCACCTCGGTGTGTGCCATACTTCTTAGGCTGTGCTATAAAATAGAACTACCTAGGTCCCCGAATATATCACCACTGATTTCATCTATTAATTTTCTAATTTTGCCAATCCTGAAATCATCTAAGGCTTTCAGCATCTTTATTTATGATTCCCTCTTGCCTTGTTGTTTTGTTTCAGTTTTGTCTAATGCTGATTTCATTTCAGATTTTAATATTTCTGGTCCCACGATATTTTGTGCATTGCCGGTTGTCTTCTTCTGTTGTGGTGTATTGGCTTCATCTCTGAAAATGTTTTTATTCAATACCAGTGCCTCTTTCTTGTAATTTATGCATTCTGTTTATAAACATGTCCTTTGTCTTAGTAGTATTCTTATTTTCTATGCACCTGTCTTTAATATTCTTTCTATTTCCGTACATTTTCGTGGAGTCATTCTTCTTTAGCCTGCATTTATTCCTACTCAGTTTATTTTGTGATGAATTTATGTTCTGTGCTCTATCTTGGCCGTTTTTTACTGTTTTATTTTCATCATGTCGAAAATTCAAATATTTTATCTTCGTCGATTTTTCTTTTGGATAATCTCCATTGCTGATTTTAACTAAATTGTCTCTTAATGTGTCAAAGTTCCAGATTTATTCTCATTTTATCCAATGTACCTACTTTTATACATTATCCTAATATTTCTCCTTGACGTTCATGTCAATCAGGACTTTGTTATATTGCTGGTATTGTAGTGCCTTGTTGACTGACTGTTTGCTTTGTAACAACGTTTTGAGTGAATGTTCTTTTGTAATGCAAAACTATATTTTTATGTCTCTGGTTCTTGTGTAATTTCATGAGTGATTATTTTGTTTCTCCTCGTCAGTTACTTCAAGTCGCATGTATCTTAAATTATCTTGAAGCCAGTTGTACGCTACTTCATGCTCTAATCTCTCTTCAATCTAATCTTTTTACTCTTATGTAGCCCCATAAATCTTTACTCTTATGTAGCCCCATGCTCATCAGTTGCTCTTGCAACTATTGGATCCATTTTCATATGCGTTCTTTACGAATTTGCAATTTTATTTTTTTTTAGTTATTTTCCTCGTTACAATTCTAATTTCTTTCAATTTGTATTGAACTTTCACCTTCCTTACCATAAAATGTTTCAATTTGTACTGTAAGTATATATTAAATAATGATTGATATTTTGAAAGGTTTTCTTTCCAGTTTAAGGACAAGAGTACTTTCAGATAGATGAGCGTATCATCTAACACATTTTTTAATATCTTAGTCTAATATTAGGCTTAATCATCTCCAATATTTCTTTCGATTTGTATATAGGACCTTCTGGGGGCTCACTGAATAATACTCCGTTGACTCTCAGTTTGATTCTGTTGTGGATTCCTGGTGAGGAACTACACAAAATAATAAATAACAAAAACAGATATAGAGATAGAAAATGTAAGTTATATTGAACGAAATATACAAACTGGAACACGGGGTAGTCAATTCAGGAATACTATTAGTAGAAATAAATATATACAGTCTTGAAGTGAAATAGTATGTCCGGTTAATGAGTCTAGATCTAATCAACTCCAAGTAAGTCTGCACCAACTAACAACTCAACCAAACTCTCAATTGACCATCTTACAACTCTGTCACATTACAACTTCAACTGCTGTTCTCACTATAGGCAAGATTATATGTACACTCGGGCGAGTCCATTATTGTATACAAAAAGGGGCGTTCCCACAACAGATTTATATCCGTCTAAAATAAAAATATTAATAAGTTACCTACTCATTTATTGCTTTATATGTTTTACCAAATTCGCCTTATTGATTTAGTGTTCTGATGCTCCATGTCCCTAAATGCGGTATCTTGTTGCCATTTTTACAGGAATTTTTCAGGAGTCCTGAAAATATGTATTTAAAAAAAGATCTACAGTGAAACTATTGCCTTTGACTGTGATGGGAGAGGCTAACAAACGAATACATATTTTCTAACAAGCCACATTATTGTATTGATTTCCCCATTTTCCTGTGAATATAATTCTTTTTGCTATTTGCCCAGGGGTGTTTAAAAGATCTGAATTTAAACATAGAACTTTTGCCTACGCCAGTAGTAGGAGAGGCTAACGAAAGAATATATATTAAAAAAATGAATGTTAGTCCTATTAATGCATCAACATTTTTAGTATTCGACTGTAAAAACGCATAATTTTCTCGTTTTTTTATGAATATGTGGATTAATGTTTTGCAAGTTTTATATTTTAGTATGCGGCTTCTGTATATTGTGTACTACTGTCAAAAAATTTATTTCAATAGTATGATATTGCTTTTTGTTTTGCATAAAACATCTCATAGATATTAAGAAACAATTTAAATTAGAAGCAAATATCAGAATGTTGTTGAGTGATGTGAAAACAATGTTTGAAATAGTAAGAAATTAAGATGGACAGAAACAATTGAAAAAACCAACGAAGACAAAAATATCGTAAAAAGAAAAAACAAATGAGAAAACACTTATTTTAAGAATGTCTCAATAATTAATTTGGAAAATTAAATTTGGCCAACAAAAATATATATATTCAAATAATCTATTGTTGAAAATGTATATAGGGAAAAATGAAGCCGATCATTAAAAACAATGGAAGCAACCACTCAATGTTAATAATTTCCCTCCAATCTAGTCTATAAAAGCCATTAAATTCGGAGTAAAACAAAAACCGATAGGACATTAATAATAATAATAATAATAATAATAATAATAATAATAATAATAATAATAGATTGCGCGATATTTACAGTGGACAATGTGCAAACACTTTCGAAAATGTGAAAACAAACAATGGTATGAACATCACCCAGCACCAGTTACAGAAGTAAAAGATGCCACCATTCTATGGGATTACACCATCTATACAGATCGAAAACTTGAAGCAAAATAGGCCTGACATTACTGTTAAAAATTAAAAAGAAAAAATTTCCCTATTAATTGATATGGCATGTCCAGCGGATTGTCATATAGCAACCAGAGAATTGGAAAATCTGTCAAAATATAAAGACTTGGAAATTGAAATAGAAAAAAAAATGTGGAAATTGGAAACAATAATCGTACCACTGATAGGAGGTGCACTTGGAATGATAAAAACGGAACAAAACAGCACATTGAAAGAATCCCTGGAAACCCCATCTTAAAAGATATACAAAAATTGTCTTGTTAAGTACAGCCCATACACGAAGGAGAACTTTGTCTATGTAACGCTAGGGATGTTTGGGAGATATGAAAAAACATGAAATGGAGCAATAACAGCACACCAAGACCCGTCTTAAGTCTTTCCGTAGACTGAGTAGGTAGTTCAAGCATAGTAGAAATCGAATTATGATGAAATAATAATAATAATAATAATAATAATAATAAGTCTTTTCACGAGAAACTTTCAGGCAAATATTATGCATAATGATATGGATCCAAAATGCAGGTTTTGTGATAAACACCAAGAAACAATAGACCACCTAATTTCAGGCTGTTCTGTGCTTGCCCCAAATGAATATAAAAATCGCCACGATAGAGTTGGCAATATTTACATTGGACAATGTGCAAACATTATGGAAAATCTGTAAACAAACACTAGTATGAACATCACCCAGCACCGGTTACAGAAATAGAAGATGTAACCATTCTATGGGATTACACCATCTACACAGACAGAAAATTTGAAGTAAACAGGCCAGACATTATTGTTAAAAACCAGAAAGAGAAAACTTGTCTATTAATTGATATGACATGTCCAGCGGATTGTAACCTAGCAACCAAGGAATTTGAAAAACTGTCAAAATATAAAGACCTGGAAATTGAAATAGAAAAATGTGGAAATTGAAAACAAGAGTCGTGCCAGTGATAGTAGGTGCACTTGGAATGATAAAAAATGGAACAAAACAACACATTGAAAGAATACCTGGAAACCCCAGCTTAAGAGATATAAAAAAAATTGTCTTATTAAGTAGAGCCCACACACCAAGGAAAACTTTATCTCTGTAACGCTAGGGATGATATGGAAGATAGAAAAACATGACATGGGGCCATAACAACACGCCACGACCTGCCTTAGGTCTCCCCGCAGACTTGGTTGGTAGTGCGACCATAGCAGAAATCGAAATATGATGAAAAGTGACATAATAATAATAATAATAATAATAATAATAATAATAATAATAAAGCAGGAAACAAACCGACAGGTGTTGCAATTAATTTCTTTGAAGATCGTAATTGACAGGAGATAAGTTTCTACAGAGGAAAAGTACTGCGGATGGAAAATTTGTTCTATGAATCACGGTTACATCTAGCAATTTCAGTAATAACTAGAAGAGTCCTAACTGCCCATTAAACTGCGCTTCAGTTTGTTATATTCTCTAAATATTACAAAAAGCATCGTAGACTTTCAACACAGAAATGAACAAAAATATTCTTTTGGGTATAGTATTTGATAGAGAAAACAATTCTATGATCAAAAGGTATTACTGAAGAAGCATTTAGCATAGGACGTACGGTTAAATCTAGCAATTTCAATTATAGCAAGATGTGATCCAACTTCTAATAAATATGCCCTTCAATTCCTGACGTTCTATAAATATCATAACGAGCATCGTAAAATATTCAATACAAAATGAACAGACAGGCTAATTTCTGAACATACCACATTAATGATGAGTGTAGGGCTATATTAATTCGTGCAGATATCTTGGATAGATATTGAATTCTTAAAATTTATCTGCCAACAAAACTTAGAAATTGAATAATGATTTGATATAGTTCTTTTTGGCAGTAGAATGTTATATAATTTCAAAGCTGATTGAAGTATGTATATAAAAGTCAAAAGTGATTAATTGGAAGTATAACAAGTTCTTAAAACAAGAAAATTTAACGGAATGTTTATATTCATAAAAAACAGTGAAACATCTGCAAAACCAACTATTTTTGCAGCGTGCCAAATAAGGTTTTAAGGAATGGAATTTCTGGAATTTACTCCGTCTTTTACAGGTGTTTACCCAATAAAAATCTGGTAATCCATCATTAAAAACGTGTTGTTGAAGTGCTCATATTTACATATAAATTAATATTTTTTCATGTATAGGGATTTTAAAAGTGTAGTTTAGAAGTGATTCAAAGTCGAATATATACAGCATTGAACTTGTATAATATGCTTGGTAACCATTACACCAAGTCCGAGCCGCTATTGTTTATGAAAATATAATTGCTTATCAAAGTTATTAGCGTGAGTATGTTTTCTTTTGACAAATCTGTTCATTTACTGGTTTAAAACTGGGTATATTTTATTTGAAATTTTAATTTTCTTGAAACTTACATTTTAATTAAAATCTATTATTGAGTAGTCAAATTTTAATAGGAACAGGCAAAATACATTGGTAGACAGGCTTTCGGAAAAAATAGGCTTTATTTAATTGTAATGTTTGGTACAATAAAGATTTCAAAAACAAGGCATGTCATGTTATCGCGTTCCACTTAAGTTGCGAAGCAGAATAGAGAATTAATATTTGCGTGATAAAGCATATTGAAGGCTCAAAGGGAACAGAGAATGAAATTCAGATTTTCTGATGGAATATAATTTTGTGCAGTTCGATTTTTGAGCAGTATACAGTTCAAATCTGATTTAATTTGCTTCCTTGTCACTGAAGATAGGCCGTTGTACGAGGAATAGTTATACTTAAGGATATATAATCTTAATCGCATTACGAAGTTTACCAACGTCTATCGGTGATAAACAAAGACGAAGTCTGGAAAAGACTACATGTAAGTATCAAAGTAATTTAACACATAATAATGTCCACCTAGCAATTGTCCCTAACAAAGAGACGGTGGGAAACCTGTCTTCGAATTCATCTAAGGGGCCTGTGTTTTCTTGAATCACATCACCGAGAATGTTTTACATGATTGTTTTGAATATTACCAACAGGAAGACGGATATCACGTGGGGTCATTAAAGAGAAAAAAATAAAGTTTCGCAAGGGATAGCAACTTATCTAAGAAATAGAAATCTTTGAAATAAAAATCTGTAAACTTACTCTCTGTACAACTAGGCCGGCTGAACTCTCTAACCTTGGTAGGTAAATTTCCTAGAGATGGGGTATTAATAAAATTACTGGGTTTCCAGTCCCCTAAAGTGGTTTGTGTTAGTAAGAGCATACAGCTGTAAAAACACACAAATATTTCATAATGGTTCAATTACGGAGCCATAAAAAATGTTAAACCAATGATAGCCTAGAAACGAACAGTAAACGATAATAATGATATAAATTTGTTTTTGATTTTTTTTAAAATGTAGAGAATTATAACTTATTTGCTGTTTAGGAGTGGTTGTCCATATTTTTTCTAAAGTTTTATTTTAATCTATACTTCCAAATATAACAGACAATGAATGTCTATTGTCTTTAATCATGAGCCGTTCGAAACATCGTATTTTGGCTACAATTTCAGGTGAAAATAAAGACAGAAATTTTTCAACATTTCTATAATTTTTTATTATGCTGGTTCTAAATTAAATTAAACTTAACTCTGAGATTTTATTCAATATATTTATTTTTCCTCAATATCTGTAGATAGGGTCGATTATTGTTAGTTCCATACACGCTCCACTTCTCGGGCTTTTGAACAGGAGAAACGTTTTATATATTCTTTCCTCTTTAGGATAGAGGTACTCGTGCATTTCTTAAAATAACAAATTCACTTAAATTCTGATATTTTTTTTATATTTATCTATTGTTCCTCAATAGAAGTATATAGGCTCATCTAGTTCACTCTCATTTTTTACTGTTTAAGGGGATGTTTCTTGCATTTTTCTGAAGTTTTCAGGGTTTTTTTTTGTTTTTTCATTACCATAAGAACCTTTCGTCTTAGCGGCATTATCGCTTTGCTGAGGATGAATTGTTTAAAATAAGCATTGAAGTATGAATAGATCTATGAGCTTAAATTCTCATGACATAATATCCATCTAAACTTGAGTTAAAGTATGGATAATTAGGCATAAATTGGTCATTTGTTTTTTCAAAATTTTGAAATATAATAAGATTCTATAAAGCAGAGGAGAGTATATCCGGCAGAATATCTATAATATCAAGTCCATATAAACGTAACATCAAAAGACGATGATTGCCACCATAATTACTGTACAAATGTAGTCGCGCGTTTTGCATTAAGATTTATCTATATTAATGAACAAATTTAAAGGAAGATTCAGTGTGAACAGATATCGGTGTATAGCTAATATTTAATATATATAAATAGAATGGATTTGCTTTTGAAAGTTCAGAAAGGGGAATAATAATGTACAGAAGGAGTCTCATGTAGGCCACTTACGTTCACATACACAAAAAATAACATTTCTCATGGTGATGCTTTGAATGAAGATGAAAACTGGTGCACAATTAAAAGTATACCTGTTAATCTTGAGCTTACGTAGTCAGTGATCCCTGAAATCTTCCAAAAAAAATTTTGATACGTTAGGACTGTGGAGCTATGGTATAGCTGGGCAATTGTTTGAACTAATCCATTCATTCCTATCTAACCACACATTGAAAGTGGTATTAAACGGACATGCCTCCCAGAGCTAGCATACGAACGCGGGTGTCCCTCAAGGCTCTATCCTAGGTCCTACGCTCTTTCTGATCTACATTAACGATCTCCCCGATACCATAATATCCCAAGTAGGTATGTACGCCGATGACACCACAGTTTACTCTCGCCTCAATCAAAAATCTGGTGTGGGCGACAAAGCTAACCTTGCAGTCGAGCTTGGAAAAGAACTCCAATCCGTAGTGGACTGGGGTAAGAAATGGCTCGTAAATTTTAATGCTTCTAAAACGAAGCTACTATTAATTAACCATCATAGACAACCGCACCTACCTCCCATTAGCATGGACCAGGCTTGCTTCCCAGAGAGTAAAACACTGCGCCTCCTTGGTCTCACACTTTCAGTGGACCTCAGGTGGAATGACTATATCGAATCCATTGCTAAATCCGCTGCTATGAAAGTCGGTTCTCTGTGCAGGGCCCGGAGGTTATTTCCGTCTGAATCTATCCTGCACATTTATAAATCTACCATTCGCCCGTGCATTGAATACTGTTGCCATATCTGATCGGATGCCCCTGCTATTCTCCTTGGGCTTCTCGACAAGGTACAGCGGAGGGTCTGTAATGTGATCGATACTGACTTGGCAGACCGCCTGCAGTCTCTCTCTCACCGGCGCGACGTGGTTTCCCTGTGTCTCTTCTATAAATACTTCCATGGCTTCTGCTCCGATGAACTTAGATCACTGGTGCCCACTAGGTTCGAATTTGCAAGAGATACTAGATTATCAACTAGATCCAACCCTTTTACAGTAAAACCGATAAAATGCAACCGCAACTCCAACAGTTTCTTTTCTCGTACTTTCCGACTGTGGAATTCCCTTCCACATGACTGCTTTCCCGACGGCTACAATCTCTAGGAGTTGAAATACTTCCATGGCTTCTGCTCCGATGAACTTAGATCACTGGTGCCCACTAGGTTCGAATTTGCAAGAGATACTAGATTATCAACTAGATCCAACCCTTTTACAGTAAAACCGATAAAATGCAACCGCAACTTCTACTCCAACAGTTTCTTTTCTCGTACTTTCCAACTGTGGAATTCCCTTCCACATGACTGCTTTCCCGACGGCTACAATCTCTAGGAGTTGAAATGTAAGGTCAATAGACACCTCCTAACACAATAACTTGCTTCCATTCTTTCAAACACTCTTCCCATCCTCCAAACTATCTATCACCCCGCTTCTCACATTTCCTATATCTAACCACTCTTTCTACTTACCTTCCCCAAGCGCAATAGTGGCAGTGGAATGCCTTGCTTGGGGTGAAACGATTAAAAAAAGAAGTCCACAATTAACACGCGACGAAAACCACAAAAGAGGGGCTCCAATTACACGATTGGAATGTTTAACTACAGGTATTTGTAGGCCTTGAGTTATCAGCTTGTTATTTCAGGCATTTCAAGCAGCGTTTATCCGTAAAGTTGTTCCACGGAGACAGCTATATTGTTTTCACCTAATATAAAACCCAAGTATATATGAAGGGTTATTGTCTGATGTTATGCCAGCGTAGTGAATGCAAAATCGACTGTGCATAAGGTTATGTAGGAAAGATTAACCATAGATATGAAGAGGTCAATATATTAATGACCGGAAAAAAACATACTACCAGCCCCTTGTTCAAGAAAGTAGCAAGAAAGTAGCAATTTTTGTGTAGAGAATCTCCAAGTGGAACATCCGACATATTAATGGATTACGGTGAAAATTAAGATCTTTCCTCTTTGTGTACATCGTATAGTGGGTACCCGACGCAAATTTCGTGGCTGGTGGAACCATAGTGGGTTATCCGTTATAGTGCCTTATTCCTTAATATCACTCTTGGTCCCTTCCTTTTTCACTTCTTGCTTTCCATTCCGATTTTATCTGCTTCCCCCTTTTATTTCTTTTGTCTTGTTCCCCTGTTTGCTTTCTGTTTTTCAACTTTCTCTCTTCCTCGCACTTATCAATCGTCAAGCCTCCCATATCCTCGCCTTCCCCTTTATTTGAAGCTCGTTTTCGAATGAACGAGAACCTTTTCATATATAACCGTCACAAATGTATGTCCTAATAAGGACATGTGGGCGTCTACGCATATTTAAATAAAAGAGAATACATTTTTTGGTGGGGTGATATTTCGATTGTCTACTGTTGTACCATTTGGATCTGACGAGCCGCGTTAAGAACATAAAAGTGGTGAAATATGTATTATCCATGGTAATAATCGAAAATCCTTTATAGAATATTACCCTGTTAAATTAAATAAATGAATTTAATATTGAGTTCTCTCGAGTTCGTCTCTTTTGGAATTTACTTGGATTACATACCAATTGTACTATGTTATATATATATATATATATATATATATATATATATATATATATATATATATATTAATATGTTCAGGAGGATAAAGAAAGAACGAGGTAAAGTAAGTGAGTGGGAAAGAAATACGCAAACGTATAGAGGAATCTGTTGCAAATATTGATATAAATAATTATGAATTACGCCCCTTTGCCTGCACCTCCCTGCATTTTAATATCTTTTAATTTTAATATTCTAATTCTATAATTTGATTTTAAAATTTTAATTAAACTTTTTTGTCTCTATGTAGTCTTAGTATATTGAAATGTTTACTCTTATTATTAAAAAGCATTAAACAAATTTTACTGCCTCTTTCTATCTCATACGCATACTTTCCTTTATCCTTTCTTTCCTTTTCCTCCACCCCCTAAATATTACTATTACCCCCTAAATATTACTATTACTAATTATGAGTTACGTCCCTTTGAGTTCAACACCCTGTATTTTAGTGTTTTTTAATTATAAAATTTTATTTTTTTATTTTTTAAATTAATTTGTTTTTTTTTCTGAATGTAGTCTTAGCATATTAAATGTTTTTACTCTTGTATTAAAAAGTAATAAATTAACTTTAAAAGCTTTAAATCCCATAAATATCGAGAGAACATATATTCAAATTTTTAAACCGTCAGTTTGCAACATGCATTTGATGTGCTTGCATGAATCACTGATTCGTGCCATCGAACTAAGACAATATGTATATTTATTAATATATATATATATATATATATATATATATATATATTGTGTATATTTTGGCAGCATTTTTTCATTAATGCAGGTTTCATTGAATAATATAGACAAGTTTTGTCTATTAATTTTGTGTAGGATCCGTTCATACCGTCTGATATACTTGATGGTGATGTCGTTAAAAGACAACAAAAAATCACAGTATTTGTTGAATTTTTTATCAGGTCTAAGCTTTCGGCTCACATAAGCCATTATCAAAGAGTAAATAATAACACACAGTAAACATAGAACATTTAAGCTATTAACAATAAAGATAATTGAATTGAAAATATAAGTCCATCCCTACCGTGGCGGATGGCCGAAGACAGTGACAAAATAGTGGTGTTGTGGTCCCTGGTCTGATTACAGACATTTGAGTACGTTGTTGGAAATATCGAAATTGATTGTATTCAAACCAGGTTTAAACTGTTTAATGTAGAGTGCTTCGAGGATTTTTAGTTTCTGCTTATTATTTTCTTGTTTGAGTATGTACGTGTTATCAACAAGCGTTTGTCTCAGAAGTGTGCGTTGATAACCGTGTTGTTCTAAATGACGGAATATATTTGAATTTTTATTTAAGTGCAACGTCAGACGCCGTGAGAGCGAATTTGTGGTGTGGCCGATGTAGATATTATTAAGGTTGTTAGAGATACATTCTCTAAATGGACATATGAATTTATATACTACATTGGTCTTTTGCAAATCACTAACGGTGGGGGAAGAGTCGTTGCGGACAAATGAATTAGATGTAGTGGATTTAGTGTAATATATAATGAACTTAATTCTTTTGTTAGAGTCTGTCGGAGAAATATTAGTATTTATGAGTTTTTTTAGGATGTTTTCATCTAGTTGGTAGTTGGAGTGCATCTGGCTACGGTATAAGAGAGTGATATGTTTAGGATTGGTTGGGTTAGTATCATGTGTTGTTTTTTCCATGTTAAGCTTTTTAAGAAAGTAATGTATTTGTTCATCAACTATGTAGTTGGGAAAATTATTATTGATGAGTGTCTGTTTTATGCTTTTTAGTTCACTGTAGAAGATCTGATTTGTAGATGAATTGACTTTTGCACGGTATAATAGATTTTTTATGATGGCTATTTTGTAATAGTGGGGGCATTCACTAATATAATTGAGTGTGGAGGGATTTTTATTAGTAGGTTTTTGATACGGTGAGATAGTAAATTTATTGTTGTCAGTGTTAATTAATATATCAAGAAAAGGAATTTTGTTATCTTTGCTAAGTTCATAAGTAAATTTTAAAACTGAGTTATTTTGAAACTGTTTTTGAAGTTGTAAGATTTCATTAGTATTTTTAATTGATAGTAGGATATCATCAACATATCTTAGATATATTGATGGTTTTGTAAATTTTGCAAAGGTAGTATTTTCAATAATTCGCTCTCACGGCGTCTGACGTTGCACTTAAATAAAAATTCAAATATATTCCGTCATTTAGAACAACACGGTTATCAACGCACACTTCTGAGACAAACGCTTGTTGATAACACGTACATACTCAAACAAGAAAATAATAAGCAGAAACTAAAAATCCTCGAAGCACTCTACATTAAACAGTTTAAACCTGGTTTGAATACAATCAATTTCGATATTTCCAACAACGTACTCAAATGTCTGTAATCAGACCAGGGACCACAACACCACTATTTTGTCACTGTCTTCGGCCATCCGCCACGGTAGGGATGGACTTATATTTTCAATTCAATTATCTTTATTGTTAATAGCTTAAATGTTCTATGTTTACTGTGTGTTATTATTTACTCTTTGATAATGGCTTATGTGAGCCGAAAGCTTAGACCTGATAAAAAATTCAACAAATACTGTGATTTTTTGTTGTCTTTTAACGACATCACCATCAAGTATATCAGACGGTATGAACGGATCCTACACAAAATTAATAGACAAAACTTGTCTATATTATTCAATGAAACCTGCATTAATATATATATATATATATAGCTCTGTTCATACTATATTGAGCACTGTTTTATTGACACCTGAATAAAAATATTTTACTGTGTGTACCCTCATATTTATTATTTCGCATAATTATATATATATATATATATATATATATATATATATATATATAATTATTAATATATATATAATATATTAATTAATTAATAATTAATTAATAATTAATTAATTAATTAATATATATATATAATATTAATATATTTATTAATTCGCATAATTATATATATAATTATATATATATATATACATATATATATACATATATATATATATATACATATATATATATATTGTAGAAGATTATAATTTGTACATGTTCTAAACTATACTATATATATATATATATATATATATATATGACTGAAAAAATGAGACAAGAAGAAAACTGTATTTAGTTTTATCTGACGCATTTTGTCCATTGACGGAATTTATAAGGGCAAAAAACGAAATTAATTTGTTTGAATTAAAGTATCTATAAACAAATAAAATGTTGTGGTTACTAGAAAATTATAAAACGCTCAGAATTCATCCTTCGTAGACAATTATATTATTAAACAACCTATTTTGTGGATGAATTATTGTAGTGAATAAAAGTATAAGTTATAAAAATTCCGTTATTATTGTCTTATTCATTTACCCTCACTTCGTTAGAACTGTTTTTGGCGATTAGGCTGGGTTATATACGTATGGTAATTTCTTCATACATATTCAGTTTTTGCCTAAAAGTCTGAGTGGTTACTCAAGTTAGGGTTTTATTGAATGAAGACGTTTTATAAATGTGTGAGGAAGAGGTGAGTAGGACATTTTATGAGTGTATGTAGAACGATAACAGTTATGCTTAGAAATGAAGAGGTTAAATTTTCGTTATCGAGGAAGTACCAACACGGGAGTATTCCAGAAAATAGAATATATTAGGCAGTATGTACCTGAGTCGCACTTCATTTTGACAAACGAAATACGCGTGGAATGAGGTTGATTCGTTCCAATATTCATGACATGACGGCTCCTTAATACGAATGTCAAAAATGATTGAACTATGGAATGTTGCACGTCTAAAAATTTGCCATGGAAATAGTGGTAGCGAAGTGAAAGGTTTGCGACATTTCCTGTCTAAGAAACGGGTTGGAAAATAATTACTCACAAACGATGCCACATAAAAGCTTTTGCATTCTATAAAGATTGGAATGTGAGGATTGTACCGCTCAAAAAGAGATATATAACGCATAGTTAAATCTAAATCACCATTGAATTTTAACTGTTATAATTATTATTTTTCAATATTATGAAAAAAAAACATGAATATATAATATTCACTCAATGACATACCCTGTCCTTCAGAAAATTAACCTGGTGCTGTAATGTTCGATGTGTGTGTAGTAAAATGTATACCGACTCAGAATTGAAAATTGGCCGGCTGAGTTGTTAAATTCCTTGGATTCACTTACGCACAAATACTCTTGGGAAAGGTACTAATCCATCTCTTCCTTCCAGTTATTGTTTAAATAATAGGACAGAATGGGTTCTATAGCCTTGCCGACAACCAGTCTATCGCAGAAAACAATGGCATCCTACTGCGGGATAATCTGTGCCCAGTCAGTCATGTCTTTTTCGAAACATGATCAACCAAAGCGGATATCACGTATGGCACTCATCTGACTGACTGAATATAATAATTGGAAAGATAGTTAAAACGTCTAATTGGTATAAAGTGGGGGATCGGTTTTTGTTATGAAGTAATAAACTGATCCGCCATTAATTACTACGTGATAATATAATACATCTCTTCCCCCTGTAGCTATGAGTTAAATAAAAGGATAGATTGGATTATATAACCTTGGCTGGCAACCAGTCTACCGCAGAAAACAATGGCAACCTACGGCGGGATAATCTTCTGCCCAGTCAGTCATGTCTCTTTCGAGACATGATCACCCTAAGCGTGTATCACGTATGGCACTTAAATGACTGAGTTCCAATTCCATTCAGGTTTGACTTTTTTATATAATCATTTCACTCCAAGCAAGGTAGAAATGTTACTGGTGCACAGGGTACTAGAGTAAAAGAAAAAAAAACAGGGGTATCAAAGAAAAGACAAGAGATGGATAAGAATCAAGTAGATAAGAGATAACGACGTTGCATTTAAACCTTTTTGAGATGGCAGCTATCAGGGAAATATGCAAATCGAAGTGAGTTTCACAAACGACAAATCCGAGGAAAGATACTATTACAGGAGAAGAGGCAACTAGTTCGACGGTGAATGGGTAGGACCTTAATGCCAATCCAGTACCACGAGTAAATCCCTTTGAGGAATGTAAGAACCCACTTCTGCTCCCCACCTATAGATTAATTAGTACGAATATTAACAATAAGTCATTATTAACCCGAAAAAGTATTTAAAATCTAAATGGTATTTGTTTGCTTTAAATAATCTTCAAAAAATTGATATGCCGTCAAAAGAAGGCAATCAATTGATCACTACGAAAAGATCGTATTGGTAAGAACTTTAGCAAATGCACTTTCTCATACTTACCTAATGCCTTTAGGAAGAAATAAAATATTCTTGCTTTTGTACAAACAGCCACAGAGAAAAAACGGATTAATTACAGTAGTCATCAATCAAGAAAAAAAAATTTAGTTCTTATATTCACGAAAGTTTTATTTCTGCTGTTAGTTAATTAAATGAATTGATGAAAATAGTTGTTGGTCTTAGTATATTTAATGGTGTTATTTTTAAAGAATTATTACCTGATTTTTATTACAAAAAATAATATTTCTGAATAAGCAAACCAAATGTTGAGAGGTTTCTACGAATTTACTTTGAGAAATATTCACATCGGTCAATATCATATGTACAGAAAACAAATGAAAGAAAAATGCTTTGTTTAAAAAAAAAAATTAGACATTTTTGTATAGCAAAAGTTAACCAATAAAATGTAAGAGTATTTACAAATTCCACACCCTCAAATTAGCACAAAAATTATGTTTGGTGTCTCGCAAGCATTTCAATTTTTTTTTCATCACCAGTGTAATATTTGTGAACATAGATAAAGAATGTACTAATAATTACGATGATGTGATATTAGTTGCATTGTTTAGTAATGTTCAGCCTATAGATCACAGTAATCTAATAATCCGAGACCATAAAAATCCTTTTTTTTCATTAATGAAGGAAACAATATCAATTCAAATCAGCTATGAAGAAAACAGTCATTCTTCAAACGGAACTTTGATGTTGTTAGAGACGTTTTTTTTTTCAGATATAACTGTTGTTATTTATTGTTATTTTGTTAATATTTTTCAGATTACAGATACAGAAACACTTTAAAACTCTTACTACGTTGCCTCTGTTCCAATCAGGACATAACTTAATACAGAAATATTTTTTTAAAATTATTAAATTATTATGGGCCCTATACTTTTATACATTGTGAGTCTTACTCAAAAAATTAATTTATTTTTTATCTGTCATTTTTGTTTGGCATTGTCTAAAGTCGATGTTAATTTGCTACAAACTCACGCAACAAAAATTTATTACAAAGACAATGTTTTTGGTTTTCGTGCGATGCCATATTTTGAAAAATCCCTGTGGAATCAAAAGCATTAGGCACGAACAATAAAACCAACGAGCGAAACGCTGAATTACGTGTAGATAATCAATAATAATATCTCATAAAGAGAGAAATATATATTCATTAATAATTGTGTTGTCATAAGAAGTGCTTTCCGTCGTTACCTATATGTACGCGTGTGCAGGTATATATATATATATATATATATATATATATATATATATATATATATACAATTTAATAATTAAAACATTATTCTTAGTGAAATAATAAAGAGAAGCGAAAAGCACAATAATTTGAAACGGCCGAAGTATGAAAGGCACAAGAAAAAATAGAAAGGAAAGAGACTGATAAAAGACATATCGTTTAATGAGAATCACTTTTTCGTGAAATATTTACGCTCTCACACTCTGATTGAGCACTATGGACGAATGGTAGACTTTGATAAGCAGTAGCTACTCTGGCATGTACGCTTCGCTCATTCTGTAATGAATTAAAGCACTCTGGCTATTGGGCGTGTATAATGATAATATGCACGCTAAAAAGTCTGCCTTCTTCTACCGAGCGCCCATATCCCAGTGGTAGAATCGCCGACTGACGCCAATTCGGTCGGGTTTCAATCATGGGTTAAAATCAATCGGAGTCTAACCGTACTGATGTGCTGTGATACAGCGAAACAGATCTGTCTGCGGATGACTATATATATATATATATATATATATATATATATATATATATAGTGAGACAGAGAGAGAGAGGGGGGTAGTGAATATGCTATGCAACCAAGAACATTTCAATTTAACAAATAAAGGATAATAATAACTTAAAAATAGTTATTCTCATTTAATTCTATAAGCAATTGTTCCACAATTTACCAGGTTCCTACACAATGTGACCCCTTTTGATATAAACTACCATCTGGAGACGGTTAAAAAAGGTGCCGAATAACGCACAGTTTCCTGCACGTTTTCTGCCCATGAACAAAGGAGAGCTTGCTTCAATACATCCAGATTTTTGTATGTTTTTGCACTAGCATTTGACTTAAGGTTGGACCATATTGAGTAGCTCATAGGATTTAAATCTGGCAATGATTTTCAGTTTTTTAGCTATTACAGTGTTGCTCATTATAGATTGATGGTGATTGATTAGTGTTTCAAGTTGTTTATGGATGCTCTTCAAAATATAATGATTCGAAATTCAGAAAATTATATCAGAAGACTGTCAAATATAAGTAAAACATTAATACAACTTCAAAATTAAATTAAGAGTACAGTCGTATGCGAGTTGAAATTTGAAAATAGAGCGCGTTTCAAAACATACTTCCTAACTTATATAAAGTAAATTAACCTAGTGAGCAAACAAAACTACCAAGGTTTCACCTAAACGGATCTTCAGGGAAGGGCTAAAGAGGAAAATCACAACGACAAGATAAAGGGAACTAAATAACCCACGTGACAAACAAAAAGGAAGACACCAAACACAAAAATGGGGGAAACTTTTATTAAGAAACATAACGAGTGGATGACCGAAGAGATCCTCCACATGATGCAAAGTAGACAAAAAATAACGCCAAGACATGGAGCAGAGTACAAGAAACTTCACAGGGAGATTAGGAACAAATGCAACAGGACAAAGAGGAATGGCTCAACAACAAATGCGCAGAAGTAGAGAGACTGAGCAGGACCAACAAAGCGGAGATGCATAAAGAGATAAGAGAACTGACAGGACAAAAAACCTACTCCTCAACAGGATGCATAAAATCGAAGGAAGGGACAATCATATTAGAGAAAGAGGAAATGCTCCAGCGATGGGAAGAATATATAAAGTATCTTTTTTGCGACAAGCGAGAACAACCGAGAATACACAAAATGTATGGACCGGAAATACGAAAATCCGAAGTGGAAGCTGCAATGGCCAAAATGAACAAAACAAAGCACCTGGCCCAGACAGCATAGTGATAGAGCTGCTGACAGCCTTAGAAGAATATGGCATAGAAAAAATTACCGACATAATAAACGAAATTTATAGCAGCGGAATAATACCAGACGACCTATGCAAGTCGATATTTATAGCACTTCCGAAGAAACCTGGTGCAAACGAGTGCGAACTACACAGAACTAT
Organism: Ascarosepion bandense; assembly: GCA_037127315.1. Lineage (NCBI taxonomy): Eukaryota > Metazoa > Mollusca > Cephalopoda > Sepiida > Sepiidae > Ascarosepion > Ascarosepion bandense. The sequence continues at coordinate 4,329,628 of JBBBDQ010000324.1, read as the reverse complement.
CAGCTTAATGAGTCACATTACAAAACTGATTGTCAGAATCCTGATGAATAGAGCGAGAAGCAGAATTAGGCCAGAGAGAGGGCAGGAACAGTGCGGGTTCGTCAAGGACACTGGAAAAAGGAACGCCATATTCATGATTAGGATGCTCTCTGAAAGGGCATTACAAATGAAGAAAGACTTGTACCTATGCCTCATTGACTACGAGAAAGCATTCGACAAGATACGACACAAAGAATTGATGGAGATGCTCGGCAGCCTCGAGATTTTCGGGAAAGACATAAGAATAATCAATAATCTCTACTGGCAGCAAACGGCCTGCATACGGACAGGTAACGATCTCACTAGATGCACAAAGATAGACAAAGGCGTAAGACAAGGATGTGTCTTTTCACCGGATTTGTTCAACCTATACAGCGAGAATATTTTGAGAACCCTAGATGACACGTCAGGATTTGTTATTGGAGACCACAACCTGAACAACATAAGGTATGTGGACGATAAAGTGCTGATTGCGGACACGGAAAGGAAACTACAAGACCTCATACAGAAAGTAGCAGTGAAGAGTGAGAAAAAGGGACTAAAAATAAACTTTAAGAAAACTGAGTATATGGTCATCAGCAAAAGATACAACCCAAAATGCCAAATACAGGTGGAGCAGGACAATGGTAAGGCACACACCGCCAGGAAAACCAAAGACATGTTTGAAGAGCTGGACGGCATTGAGTTTCTGCCACATCCAGCTTACAGTCCTGACTGTGCACCATCAGATTACGGCGTTTTTCGCTCAATGCAACACTTTCTTTATTTTACTAATGTCAGGCTTAAATTTTTGCTGTATCGTTTGTTTTTCAATTTTCTATATTTTAGTTTTTTGATAATGCCGATAAGTTCAGATTCAAATTTTTCTAGTTCTTTGCTATGAGGGGAGTGGGCGTAAGTCTTAAAACCATAATTTTCATGAATATTGTTGTCTTTTAAATTGTTTAGAAAAAATAAGCTTTCCAACGCATATTTGCGATGAATTGTTCTATTTTCTGTAATAGGAATAATTCGTAAGTATGTTTGTCAGGGATAGTTATATCCTCAAGAAAACATCCTAAATCAACTCCTTCCATGTTATACGATTATAAAAGTGCTCAATAGGGCTACCTTGAGCTAAGATAAATGCAAACTTAACACTATACTCGTTTCGAAAAACCCTCTGCATATATACGCGGAAGGAAAAAAATGTTGCAAAAAAGGAAAAAGCTAAGCACATGAACATCAGCCAAAGCGATTTGGACCGAGCCAGTACGTAGCCCAAAGAATAAACCCGAGACAAGTAATCAATAAGAAAAAAGCGCTTTTTTGTTATTGATTTCGAATCGAGTATAATTATATGTTTGCATTTATATACATATATAAAAACTTATTTATAAATGGAACTTTGTCTTTGTGTGTGTCTGTGTGTGTGTGTGTGTGTGTGCGTGTGTGTGTGTGTGTGTGTGTGTGTGTGTGTGTGTGTGTGTGTCCGTTACCTATAGACTCCGAAACGGCGGAACCGATTTTATTGAAAATTTTCACTGTTGTACTATAAGCGTCTGCGAGTGTTCTTAACTAAGTTTTGTGTCGAGGTACCCCCGATAAATATCGAAAATTGATAATCGAAAAAATTGAGTTATAGAAGGTGTGGTCCGATTTTAATCAAATTTGATACACTGATAGAAAAAGACATAAGAAACGATATTCAGAAGTTTCAAGGTTGCAATTCTTACAATAGTGCAGAAAATCGATAATATATATATATATATATATATATATATAAGGCAAGATGTTTGTGTCTGTATCTGTTTATCTGCCTTTATGTCTGTATTTTTTCAGTCCTTTTATTTTAGTTTTTGCATCTGGTTTGGTTCTAAGTAGGTATAATTGAAGTTCTTAGTCTCAGCCATGATAACATTTACTCAGATGACTTATTTAGCCTTCTAAATTCAGTTTACGACGAAAAAAACCTTATTTGATATCGATACCAGGAAATCAAAATTTGATTTACATCCATTCGTTTTTCTTTCAGTCTACGGTTTCGCTTTAACTGGAAACAACTATTGCTTTTTAGTCTTTCGTGCCAACGTCCAAAGAGTCTGAGGTCCATGACCATGGATTAGTTTTAAAGCTTTCATTACACTCGAGCAACGCCGGGCTATACTGCTAGTATATATATATATATATATATATACGATTTTGAAAATTCGGGAAATATTTAAAAGTAACAGAACATCTACTCAAATATAAATATATATTAAAAATAAATTTAAACAAATAAATTAAATATATGTTGGATGATTTAATCCATCTCTTTATATATATATATATATATATATAGTGATTCGCGGTAAACTGTGCGAGCACGACTACATTTTAATGCACGTGAAAGCAATTGCCATGATGAGGCATTGAACACATTTTCTCTCCCATATATATATATATATAAATTTTCTAAACATATGCTATTAAATATAAGAGACAATGAATGTCTATTATGTTTAATCATGAGCCGTTCTAAATGTCGTATTTTTGCTTTAATTTCAGTTGAAAATAAAGACAAAAATTCTCCAACATTTGGATAATTATTTATTGGTTTTCTTCTAAGCTTTCGGCTCACATGAGCCATCTTCAGAGAGGTAGTTTAAACTGAAATATTATAAAATCCACCATCACCGACGATTTTATTTTGTGTTGACATAAAACTCCGCTTGGCAACGGCAATAGTTACCAAAAATAATAAACGCAGTTCTTAAGTTTGCGATGCGGTTTTATGACGTCACACCGCGGGATAGCGCGAAATGACAACAAAACCATGTAGTCAAATGCAATGTAATATGTTATTTCCTGTTTTAAAGTTGATTTTATTGAGTGTTGGTTGTTTTGATTTGATGTACATGGCCTCCAATATCTGCAGGTTCCACTTACTGTGTGTATGAGTAAGGATCACCGTATTGTTGACCAACATCTGTCTGATATTACCTACATGTTTATGTTTTTCAGAGGACATATATATATGTTTAATATCTAATAAAATAATGACTTTAAAAATTTCATAATTTTCGCCCAGTTTTTCTAAACCAAGTATAAATATCGCATTTAATCCAGTAATTTTGAAAAAAACTTTCACTCTTTGCTTATCTTTCCCACCTTTTCAGATACTTCTTCCTTTGTGATAATGTGCTGTGTTTCCTTAGAACATAGGCTGTTTATAACCCTCATCATTTTCCTGTACCTCTTTATTCTTAATTGGTTTTCTCTTGTTGTTTCCCCCAAACGCTGTTGTGCCATCCATTTGCTCAAGCCCATCAAGTGGTTCTTTATTTTCACCCCTAGCAAGGCGAAGCCACCACGAGGATACAGGGTTTACATTTGAAGAAAAGTCCGGGTATTGGGATTCATGAAGATACGATAAATTTGAACTAGTTAAAAAAACAAAAACATGACCTGGCAATTACCTTTGCATGTAATATTTTAGAAATTGTAGCGAAGCAAGCAAATAAATGGAAGAGAATTCCATAGGCGGGAAGTACATCAGAAGAAACTGCTGAAGTAGAAGTAGCAGCGGTAAGAGTGTGGGACTAAATGCCAATCTAATCAATCACTCAGTCAGTTAATTGCCATACGTGATACATGCTTAGACAATCATGTCTTGAAAGAGACATGACTGAATGGACAGAAGATTATCGCGCAGTACGTTGTCACTGCTTTTCTGCGGTAGACTGGTTGTCAGCCAAGGCTACAGAACCCAACCTGTCCTGTTATTTGACTCATAGCTAGAAGGGGAAGAGATGTATCATATTATTAAGAGTACCTTAGTGGGGTATCAGTTTATTACTTCATAGGAATAGAAAACAAATCCCCCACATTATGCACAGTAAATGTTTGAATTATTTTACCAACTGTTATATTCAGTCAGTCAGTTAAGTACCATACATGATACACGTTTTAGGCGATCTTGTCTCGAAAGAGACATGACTGACTGGGCAGAAGATTATCCCGCAGTAGTTTGCCATTCTGAGATAGACTGGTTGCATGTCAAGTCTATAGAACCCAATCTGTCCTGTTATTTAACCCATAACTGAAAGAAAGAGGTGGATTAATTACTTTTCCAAAGGGCATTTGTGCGCAAGTCAATGCAAAGAATTCAACTGGAATTCGAAATCGGCTCCCCGATTTCGCGTTCCGAGAAGATATCCGCTGCACCACAACACGCTTAAATTCACATGGACGGGACACCATGGACAAAAGCTCATCAAAACATTTGTCATGAAAATATTTATACAATAAACAGAGGAAAACCAGTCAAATCTGTAAGAATTTATGTAATGTGCTAATTTCCCATGTTCTTTCTTCCCCTCTAACCGTCTTGCAAGTATCAGATTCTCCAACCCTTTCTTCCTCATTACGCGTCCTAGAAAATTGCACCTGCCACTTTCTTATTTTATGTGTAAGTTGCTTTCTTGTTTTTGTTCAGTTTTTCTAAACCCTTGTCGTAGCTCACATGTTCCACCCTAGCTAACACCAGCATCCTTCTGCGGAACCATATTTCTGTTGCTTCGACTCAATTCTTCATCTGTGAAGTGATTGTCCAGCATTTGTTTCCTCACAGGAAGACATATAACGTAACAGTTTAGTTCTCTTTTCCTGCTATTTTTCCAAAATATCAATTCTTTCTCAGAGTATGTTAATATTTTTCTTATATACTATATTTTGAGACATTTTTAAATGAACGTCTCCCGTCTTCGCTCAATAGCTTATGAAGTTGTTATCTCGTGTCATTCTTGTGGTAATATATTCTTGGCCTTAACATTAATAATTTTCTCCTACATCTATAGATGTTCAAAGATGCTGGTTACTTCTTTGGCGTTTACAGTTTCATGAAATGTTTTCAGTCACGGCGCAATGCAGAAGACAAGAGCCTAATTGCAAGGGCGCACGAAAAAATTGGTGTTGAGCTGCTAGAGAAGTAATAAAAAAATGCATTAAATTGATTTTATTGCTTCGATGTAAACCTCTTGAGATGATTTAAAGAAATATCAAGGAAAATAGAAATAGTGAGACTTTTCTTTACAATTATATATTTACGTCTCTTCTCCTCATAAAAAAGACGAAACATACTTAAACTTTTCAAACTATAGAAATGAAAGGTTATCTTTATTCTCAAACCGGTGTGCTTTGACCGTAACTTCCCAAGATGTTGTGGTAATAAGGAGGAATTCAGATGCTTTCACACACCTATATTTTCGGTACGTGTTACGATAGATTTATAAGGAATTTCATCCCGATTAACAAATTGTGATACAGTATTGAATGTAATAGTGTGAGGAGAAATATCTGCAAAGAAATTATAAGAAAATTAAAAAAAAAAGTCACACATATATGATTTCGAACGATGTGAGAGTGGATACTGCGTATTTGAATTACAGAGATCATATTTTTATTTGCTAAGCAGTATGTATTACGGCTCTCGGTATATATATAGTCATCTGCAGACAGATTTGTTTTGCTGTGTCACAGCTCATCAGTACGGATAAACATCCCATTGCTTTTTACCCAGGATTGAAACCCGACCGAATTGGTGTCAGTCGGTGATTCTACCTCTGCGCTATGGGCGCTCGGTAGAAGGAGGCAAACTTTATAGCATGTAGATTATCATTATACACGACCAATATATATATATATATATATATATATATATATATATATATATATATATATATATATATATATATATATATATATATATATGTATCCGTAGACAGTCGTTATTCGCTGTATCACAGTACGGTTAGTCATCCGATTTAAACCCAACCGAACTGACATCAGTCGGCGATTCTATCTCTGAGCTATGGGTGCTCGGTAGAAGGAGGCAGACTTTTAGCGGGTTATATAGTAAAGCATACGCCAGTAGATGAGAGTGTTTTAATTCATTACTGAATAAACGATGCGTAGATGCTTGAGTAGCTACTGTTTTTTACAAAGTAAGTACGGTTAGACATCCGATTGCTTCAAGCCAGGATTGAAATCCAACGTCAGTCGGCGATTCTACTTCTGCTATGGGACACTGTTAGAAAAATGAAATTAATAGCACTTTTTTTTCAATTTTAAATTTCTAGAAAGCGAATAACGTAATTTAATGTCATTTAAGCTGGTGAATGTGTATAAGCGACTTGCAAATAAAATAATTTGAGTAGCAAACAACATTTTGATATTACACTGTGCAAATTGATATCATTTCAATTGCTTTAAAAGAATCTGTCAGATGACAAAACGCGACGGCGAAGACTAAGTGCACTTTTCTGTTGTTCCTGCTTTTTATTTACATTGTCTTTTCTACAAATTACTTCAGTCATTTAAGTGCCATACGTGATACACTCTTTGGGTGATCATGTCTCGAAAGACACACGACTGAGTGGGCAGAAGATTATCCCGCTGTAGGTTGCCATTACTTTCTGCAGTAGACTGTTTGCTAACCAAGGATATAGAACCCAATTTGTCCTATTATTTGACTCAGAGCTAGAGGAAGAAGATATGTATTATATTATTAAGTAGTAATTAGTGGGGCATCAGTTTATTACCTGAAAACAATATGAAATTAATCCCCCACTTTATGCCCAGTAGAAACCATGTTTCTAACTTTATATTCAGTCAGTCAGTTAAGTGCCATACGTGATTACGTGATACACGCTTTGGACGGCCATGTCTCGAAAGAGACATAATTGACTGAGCAGATGATTATCCCACAATAGGTTGCCATTGCTTTCTGTGGTAGACTGGTTGCCAGTCAAGGCCATAGAACCCAATCTGTCCTATTATTTAACCCATATCTGGAGGGAAAAGACCGGATTAATAACCTTCCCAAGGGTATTTTCGCTTAAGTGAATGCAAGGAGTTCACGTTAGAGAATCTTTTCAATCACACACACCCATACATGCACATACACATACATATTTACACACACACACACACACACACACACACACACACACACACACATATATATATATATATATATATATATATATATATATATAATAGGAGCTTGAATAAGTTCCCGCTGCTTTCCAGCAGATAACACTCCCAGAACTCTTTGTGTGTTGCTTCAGATTGTAACAACACTATAAAACAGTAATATAAGCAAGCTTGAAATTCAGTGTATGTTACTACAACGAAGTGTAAACATCTTTGATTTCATAGCGTTAAACTCGTCGGATGTCGTGCCAAATAAAATGCATTTGCGGGGAATTTTACTGCACTACTTTATTCAAAAGATAACTACATCTGAAACACACATCATTTTTATGAGACTTTGGAAGGCCATGCTCTCTCGAAAAGAACATGCAGAGATTATTTAGACGTTTTAAAAATAATGATTTTGATGTTGAAGATAATGAACGCTCTGTCCCATCGAAAAAAAATTCAAGACGAAGAATGGGAGACATGACTTCTTAGAGATTCATGTATTGTGCAAGCTGAACTTGCAGAATCATTAGGAGTTGGTCACACAAAATTTTCGAAAAGTTTGAAAGCGTTGGGAATGATTCTAAAGCAAGGACATTAGGAGCTGTACGAGTTGAAGCCGAGAGACGTCGGACGGCGTCTTTTCACATGTGAACAGCTACTTCAAATGCAAGAAAGGAAAACCATGGCCGGCAAAGAATAGTAAATACTCTACGATATCTCTAAGCTTCTGATAGCCAGACATGCGTCAATAACGGCGGCAAAGCCGAATGTCCATGGTTCGACGTTTCTGCTCTGCATTTGACGGAATCAGCTGGGTTTAGCTTATTATGACTTGCTCAAACAGACCAAAACTATCACGGGAGATCGCTATCGATTATAATTCATGCGTCTGAGTCGAGCATTGAACGGAAAACCGCCGTTATACGAGCAGAGACACGACAATGCAATTTTGCAACATGACAGCGTTAGGCCACATGTAGCAAAACTTAAGATAACCTACTCGGAAATGCTTAGATATGAACTCTTGCTCCATTCACCGTATTTAAACATTGAACAATCTGATTATCACTTATTCTGATCAATGCCATATGGCCTGGGTCAGCAGAATTTTCATTCTAACGAAATGTTGAAAAATATGTCAAAAAGTGTCGTTCTTGCAACGTGAAATTCAAATGCTGCCAGAAAGATAGGAAAAAGTAGTGGCTAGAGATGAACAATACTTTCAGAAATATGTTTCTTACTGGTTATTGTGAATAAAACATTCTTCTTCTTCATGTGTTGTGTCCCTTTAGGATGTAGGCGATCATGGACTTCTACTTGGCTCTGTCTCTTGTTGTACTCAGTATTTTTTCTCTTGGTATCTCTTCCAAGCTCCGTCAACCATTTGCTCAGACCTAACAAGTACGTCTCGCGCTGCTTTCTCCTGTCTCTTCTTCCATTCATCCTACATGTGAGTATCAAGTTCTCCAGGCCCTCCTTCCTCATTTCGTGTCCCAGGAACCTCATTTGTCTCTTCCTGATATTTATTATCAGTTTTCTTTTCATTTGCATCTTTTCCAACACTTCATCGTTGCACACGTGCTCTGTCCATGGAATCCTCAGCATCCTTCTGTAAAACCACATTTCTGCTGCCTCAGGCCTCTCCTTCATCTTTGATGAGATCGTCAAGCAATCACTTCCGTACAGATGGACAGATACCACGTAGCAATCCAGCACTTTTTCTTTTTTTCTAATGAGGTTTTGCTGTCTTTCAGTACTCTGGCTAGCTTCTGAAATGCGTCTTTAGATCTCCGTGTCTCATTTTCTATCCATTGTCAAAACACTTCCCAAGTATTTGAATTGTTTCACTTGTTTTATTTTTGAAAAATCAGCGAAAATTTATTCAAGTCCGTGATATATATATGTGTGTGTGTGTGGGTGAGTGTGTGTGTGTGCGTGTGTGCGTTTGTGTGTGTGCGCGTATATGTATACATATATATATATATATATATATATATATATATATATATTTTAAATCAGATACTTTAATCCAAGTGAAAAAAGCAGGAAGGTGGGGATTTTCACATCGAAATGGTCATTCAACATCATTGAATTAATCCTTTTTTAATTTATATATATATATATATATATATATATATGAAATATGCCTACAATTTTACGTTCTGGATTCAAATTCTACAATAGTTGAGTTGTCAGTCAGGTGAAATGTTTACGTTAGCGGTTTGCGGAAACGATCTCGGCATGCAGTAACATTGAAATTGCCAAAAACCCAATACTTGTGAGTGAAATTTGATAGATAGATAGATAGATAGATAGATAGATAGATAGATAGATAGATAGATAGATAGATACACACAAATAAACAACAAGATACATTGCTATGAGCAATCTGCGATAGCTAGATAGATAGATAAATATAAACACCCTTATAGATAGATAGATAGATAGATAGATAGATAGATAGATAGATAGATAGATCTTTTGGGCAGCTGCCAATCGTTGTGATAACGCGAAATCATATGTCGTCATGACCAAGAATTTCAGTTTACTGTTCATCTTGAATCAACAGTGAATCACTCAAGATTATGCATTGTCGTAAAAAAAACTAGAGCTAAATTCCGCTCAAACTAACTAGAGTCTTGCTGTGTGCGTGTTGTACAGAAACATATTTGACTCAGCAAGCCACTGCAATAGATAAGTCATTTTGTAGAAGTTGATGTAACCAATTTTACATACGTTAGGCTAATACTGGTAAACGCACAAAACACATATATTTAAAAGCAAAATCTTTACGCATATATATATATATATATATATATATATATATATATATATATATATCATACAATACGAGGATTCCTCCTAAGATATTAATTCAAAAGGCAATTAAAGTATTGCATATTGTAATGTAATTTTCTCTGAGGAAGCAGATATGTAAATTCAGTATTTCAGTTCATTGAAAATTTCGAGTTGCATTTACATCGGGAAGACTATTAGAACAGATAATAACAACCACAGAGATAAGTATAAAAAGAATTATCCTTTCTTTTGTCAATTTGCCTCTGTTTAAATTACATTTTTCATAAGACTTATTCAAGGCAAAAGTTCACTGAGAATATAGGCTCTAAATGTTGAACTACAAAATTGACTACCAGTCTCTTTCTCTCTCACCACATCACCCTCATTTTCTTTCCCCCTTTCATTATCTCTCTCTTTCTATCTCTCTCTGTTATTTTTTGTGTGCTCATCTATGTAGGCACACGAGATAGAAATAAAATGAAGAGTTTGGTATATTATGAGTAATTAAGTGGATATATATGCTGTTATATAGAACACAAAAATAAACAGCTTGTTTCCATAAGCACTCCCTATCATCATACATACATAGGGTGAATTTAGTACATTGTCGTCATCAGATATTTATAATTTTAAGCATGCTCGTTGTTTCTTTGATTTTGTCGATTTAGGGGACAGTTGGGCACCATCTGTGATAAAAAAGCACAATGAAAAAATTCACGCCCCCAGAAAATTGCAAACACTTGGCATTCGCACCGGCAACTCCATTGTTATCCTTCTAGAATGTTTAGATGACAACGTGGAGATAATGCAGACGATTCGGAAAGATTTTAATTACTCTAATGTAGGTACCTCCACTGAGTCCAGTCAATTCTTCTATACTTAAATTTAAATTGAAATTTTAATAATAAATAAGTTATCTTCAAGCTTTAAAATTAGCTTTAATTGAAAGCCAATAGATTAAATTTAATAATTTTAGTAAGCAAAAAACATACTGGTGTATTTTTAACCGAAATTATATTGATTTAAATCTAAAATTTTAAAATTTTATTATTTGTTTTTAAAAATACCGCCATTGTTGATTGATTGGCTCATTACACAAACAGTAGCCAAATTTCTGTTTTTAAAAATCTTGAAAAAATAAAATTTACCGCGCTAGCACATTATTTAAGTCAAATTTTAATATTAAAACTTACCTTTATCTGTTTTCAATCAATTAATAATTGCTTACTCCCAGAAATTTACAATAAAAAAAAATTAAATACGGTAGCCACTTTTTTTGTTATGTAAGTCAGTTGCTGACAGATGACAGGCTACCGGATGTTGACAGACACGCAATGTCTGGTGACCAATCGTGATAAAAAAAAATTATTTTTTTTTTGTGGTGGGCGGTTAAATAAATAGTGAAATTAATAATTTCACATAATAATTTCAGCACTTATATAATATTTTATAGAATTTTAGCTTAGATTTATAGCTAGACATTTGAATATGCTTTTTTATATATGATTTTTGTTACGTAATGGAGGTACCTAGTCTAATGTTGAATGAAATGATGTTTGGTGTTATCACTAGTGACGGTTAATTTATACCTCCATTCATCTTACCACAGGGCTTCGGGCTCAACACGAAGATCTACATCAACTGCTCAGGGTAAATGCTGCAAGGTTCTATATCTGGTAAAAATATCTGCTCTATTACATTCAATCAGGAAAACCTAGGCCTGACTGTCAGACAATTTCTGCAGTCATATTTCTCTTTCCATCTAGCCATCTCTTTCTCAAGTCAAAATATTGGAAGGTCCGAATGTCGATGCCAGCTTGCACTACAACAACACCATTTGTCCTCGTAAATTTAACTGTTCCCCATCTTCTTACCAATGGCTGTCGTCACCAAATCATTCTTGTTTTAATATTTGCTGAAGAGACCACTAGATGATTTTACCAGTCTTAATGTATATTGATAACGATTCCATGAAAACTTATGATTATTTTTATTTTCTTGTACCCTTGGGAAAGGTATTAATCCGTCTCTTCCCTCCAGTTATGGATTAAATAACAGGACAGATTGGGTTCTATAGCCTTGGTCGGCAACCAGTCTACCGCAGAAAGCAATGTCAACCTACTGCGGGATAATCTTCTGCCCAGTCAGTCATGTCTCTTTCGAGACATGATCGCCCAAGCGTGTATCACGTATGGCACTTAACTGACTGACTGAATATAATAGTTGGAATAATGATTAAGGCTTCTACTGGTCATAAAGTGGAGGATCAGTTTATTACTACATAAAAATAGGAAACCGATCCCCCACTAATTACTACATAATAATATAATACATTTCTTTCCCCTCTAGCTATGAGTCAAATAACAGGACAGATTGGGTTCTATAGTCTTGGTCGGCAACCAGTCTACCGCAGAAAGCAATGTCAACCTACTGCGGGATAATCTTCTGCCCAGTCAGTCATGTCTCTTTCGAGACATGATCGCCCAAGCGTGTATCACGTACGGCACTTAACTGACTGATCTTGTATTTTATATCTTTTGTTTTTAGTTTCTGTTTTGCATTTAACTTTTCTATTGCAATTTCTGAAAGTTTTTTTCTCCTTCAGTGTTTCACATTTTCTGTAAATGCTTTCACATTAATTTTTCAATAACTTTTCAATAACACATTTTATGAAACCACTTCCATGCATAGAAACTAAATGGGAATATTCTTTTATCGCTTTTCTAAGAAAGTGTATATTGGGACTTATACTAGTCAAAACTTAATTTATTTTTTGTTTCTAATGTTCTCATTTTTTCTTTTCAATTGTCTTATTTTCATATCACCATTGCTATTAATTACTGAAATTCTCAATTCAGACCCTCAGGACGGCGCTTAATTGACATCAAACTAAGTCATAATTTTATTATTCCGTACTTTCTGTGATATTTTTAATAGTAGATACTCACCTATCACCCAGCCTGAGCTTCTTTCATATGTATTGAAAAAGAGTAGAGTTTCATATTTTGTCCCCTGTTCAGGATATAGTTTATCAACACATTTTCATCTTACAGGGCCACTGTAGCTTAACTGTCTTATTCTTTGTTGATCGGACTAGTTGCAGTGATTTTCCATGCTGAGTTGGCAGTTTACTGGCTGCTGCTTCCGCCTGGTCATAATGAGCCCGAAATCTAGAAGCGATGAGTGAGGTTGCCCTACCTAGCAGTCACAAAATATTGCGGTATTTGAAGTGACATGCTGTGCATGGTTAGGCGGGCCTGCATGTTTATTTTTCGGTGGGTAAATCTGAAGCCAAACTATGATCTGTTCTTTCCCATATTCTGGTGGGTTCGTATTGCAAATGACGATATATAATGAAAATAATGGTGGCAATCTTGTAGACAAAAACAAAAAAAACAAAAAAACTACATATCTCATCCTTTATTTCACTAATATTCGTGTTATCCATTCCAGCACCAGTAGTATAGAATCTTTGCTCTTGGAACGGTCTCTAGATGTTTTTGCCCTCTGTAAACTTACTTAATTTCTTCCATTGCTACCGATAAATTTTCGGTTCCAGGCTATCTTCCCCCTTTTCCAAAAAGATCCCACCCTTTTCCAAAAATTGAATATTGCTGCCATATCTGGTCGGGTGCCCCTGCTGCTCTCCTTGGGCTTCTTGACAAAATACAAAGGAGGATCTGTAACGTGGTTGATACTGACTTGGCAGACCGGCTGCAACCACTCTCTCACCGGCGTGATGTGGCTTCCCTGTGCCTCTTCTACAAGTACTTTCATGGCTTCTGCTCCGATGAGCTTAGATCACTGGTGCCGCCTAAACAGGAATTGACACGAGATACTAGATTAGCAACTAGGTCCCACCCTTTTACAGTTAAACAGATAAGATGTAACCGTAATTTCTACTCTAACAGCTTCTTTTCTCGCGCTTCCCGCCTGGAGAGCTCCCTTCCACAAGACTACTTTCCCGACAGCTACAATCTCCAGGTGTTTAAATGTAGGGCCAATAGACACCTCCTATCACACTAACTCCCAATTATTCTCAGAACACTCTCATTTACCCAACCTTCATTCTCGGTATCCTTACCCGCCTATCACCCACCCTCTGACATTTCCTATATTTAACCATCCTTTCTCCACTCTATGTAGCCCCCTGCGCAGTAGTGGCAGTGACATGCCTTGCTCGGGGTGAAACGTTTATAAAAAAAAAATATTGACATGTATGTCTGTGGGGTTTACATTTGGTATAATATTCCGATAGCCAGGGTTTTATTCCTTGATGAGCGTGCCTACTCCTTTAAATGCTTCCGTTTTCGTTACTAAACTCTGTTAGCTGTCGCTTGTTCATTTATCGCTCCCCACTCTTGCCATGATAGCACAATATTAAACATGAAATTTGACATTAGAGTAAATCATCTTCTCTCCATCATTCTATGAACATCTTCCGTGACTTTAATGCTCGCCATGACACGTGTAGGAAACATTCTAAAGGTAATGATGTTGTCGGTATTCAGATATTAAATGTTCTATTGACCAATTCCTGACTCAAATTGTGTCCTTCCCTACTGACCTCACTAGAAAATAGACGAGCTTCTCTACTTCATTTATTACTTGGTAATTCTGCCTACTTTTTTGTTAGGTATTGATATGTAATTAAAATCACTTATCAAACAGGAACTCCTTATTCGGAAGACATTTTTCTTTAAGAACCAGCTGATTGGCACTCTCCGTGATTCTCTTCGTGAGGCTTCACGAAAAGATTTCTTTAATCTCTCAAGTAAAAATTTCCCCATTTCTTAAATGAAAGCCGAACATAAACGATTTAATCTCTTCTCAGAAATACCAGGTAAAACTAAAACGTCTCCATGTTTTCCCCGGCCGCTATAGCACACAGGGGAAAAACTATTTTCGGTTATATCAGTGTGACAGCCCTCGTCACAACCGGTACATATTCGTTACTGCTCAACATATGTAAGCATGTCCTTGAATAAGCTAAGTTTCTGGTTGCTGATAGCATGAGTCAGAGCATAGCTTCTAAATCTTTGGTTCTCGTGATTATTGGCGGCTGCCTAATAGGGAATTATAATTGTAATAGGGAATTATAATAGGGAATTATAATTGTAAAGTCCCTATTACTTCCTTCTTATATCAATATTATCATCCTCTGATAATAAAGCAGAGTACTTTGGCCTTAAATTCTCCTTAACTCATACGGAATATCCCTACCTAGCATCCCTTCAAGAATTAAGTCTTTGTGCTGAGTGATGTGCATATAACACCTTTCATGGTTCCTGCCATCATCTTTATCCTAGATCTGCACATAGCATGTAAACTTCATTTTATCCCTGTAATTTCCATTATTAATAGTGCTACTGAACTATCTGGATGTGCGTTGTGGTCCAGTGGATAGCGACTCGGAACGAGAAATCGGAGAGCCGCGTTCAAATTCCAATTGAATTCGTTGCAAACATATACGCGCAACTATCGTTGGGAAAGGTATTAATCCGTCTCTTCCTTCCACTTATGGGTTAAATAACAAGATAGATTGGGTTCTATAGCCTTCGTTGGCAACCAGTCTATCGCAGAAAGCAATGGCAACCTACTGTCGGATAATCTTCTGCCCAGTCAGTCATGTCTCTTTCGAGACATGATCGCTCAAGCGTGTATCACGTACTGGTACTTAACTGACTGACTGAACTATCATCTTTTCTCTCTAAGCTGTATAATAAATATCTTGCTGCCTACTGTTTTCCTACCTGCTGGAAGTCATTATCTGCGGTTCTAGTTTTTATGAACTCTAGTGAGCAATTCGACATTTCCAACTAGCCTTCTACTTCATTTCGGCAAACAGCTCGCGGACCAAATCACTGCTGAATCAATTCTCATCGCAGGGTCTTTTCTCAGAAAAGTAATAGTTTTTTTTTGTTTTTTGTTGTTTTGTTTTGTTTTGTTTTTTTTCTTCAGGTGAAATGCTGGTGCGGAAAGAGTCATTTCAGCTCTGCATAAAAACAGTGTAGGCAAAATTATGGCATTGGATATCTTGATGTCCTTTGACAGTATGTAGCATACAGGTCTTCTCTGTATTTCTGTATTTCCGGTCACATTTTTGAGATGATCCAATGTTTCTTATCAAATCCTCTAATAAATATTTTCCTGAACGGACATTCGTCTAGATCATTTCGTAAAAAAATGGGTGTACACCAAGCTGTTATTTTGACAAAATACAAAGGAGGATCCTTGCTGTTATTTTGTTTTTCAATTTTATTAACGAACTTCCTGATGACGTCAGCTCTCAACATGTCATATACTCTGACGGCACAAAGATTTACTCTTGCCTATGTAAGGACGATGAGTGTAACAAGATTAAAATGTTAGCCAAAACGACCTGAAGATCGTCGTTAACTGGAGCAAGAACTGACTAGACTAAAACTAAATTTCTGTCCATTGAACAACTGATATACCTTTCCCTTGTTTCCAACAGCATAGATGAGGCCAACCACCTTCTGGGGCTAACGTCCTCAGCTGACATGAAATAGAAAGACTATATTGAATCCATTTCTAGGTTTGCTTCTAAGAGAATCGGATTACTATCTTGCATATCTATAATTGTACCCTTCGGCGAAGCATAGATTATTGCTAGGACAAATATCCCAGTGCGACTGCTTGATCTCCTTGATAAGATCCAATGAAAAAATTAAGGAATATCTTTGGTCTTCATCATGCGGCCCGACTTCAGTCACTTAGCCACCGCCTTATGGTTTTCTCTCTGTCCGTTTATTATAAATATTTTCATTGTATTTTTTCGTGGGCTCTGCATTTTGGTACCTAAAATTAATGAACCATATGTTGTGTATTTGGCAGCAATTTCTCTTTTATGCTGGTTTCATTAAAAGAAATAAACAAGGTATTATCGTTAAATTTTATAAAACTTTTCATGTGATCTAATTTTGTTTCAGGAGAATAATTATATAACTACGCAAATGTTTTGTTTTTCCAAGACATTTCGGCTGTACCTTTCGCCATTATCCATGATGGATGTTGTTTTACGCCTAAGAGAATACGCGTAGTGCTTATGTATGTGTGTAGAATAATGTGTTTGTTTTATATTCTGAACACGGTAATTACGCTGTTGTCTTGCTTGGAGTTGATATTATTAAGTGTTGGACATATATTTTTATTAACAACTAGCAGTATAGCCCGGCGTTGCTCGGGTGTAATGAAAGCTTTAAAACTCATCCATGATCCTGGAGCTCAGACTCAGCCTAAAGAATATTTGAAATAATAAAATAATTGCGACAATTTACCAATTGCACCTTATATATATATATATATATATATATATATATATATATATATATATATATATATAATACTAGCAGTATAGCCCGGCGTTGCTCGGGTGTTATGAAAGCTTTAAAACTAATCCATTGTCCTGGAGCTCAGACTCTTTGGACGTTGGCACGAAAGACTAAAAAGCAATAGTTGTTTCCAGTTAAAGTTAATACGTAGACTGAAAACAAATGAATGAATGTAAGTCAAATTTTGATTTCCTGGTATCGATATCAAATAAGTGTTTTCGTCGTAAACTGAATTTTGAAGGCTAAATATGTCCTCTGTGTAAATGGTATCATGGCTGAGACTAAGAACTACAATTATACCTACTTAGAGCCAAAACCAAAGCAAAAACTAAAATAAAATGTCTGAAAAA
This sequence comes from Ascarosepion bandense, assembly GCA_037127315.1. NCBI lineage: Eukaryota > Metazoa > Mollusca > Cephalopoda > Sepiida > Sepiidae > Ascarosepion > Ascarosepion bandense. Next base: position 4,312,137 of record JBBBDQ010000324.1, on the reverse strand, counting down.
ATACAGATATATACAGGCAGATAAACAGACATACACACAATCATTTTGCCTTTTATATATATATATATATATATATATTACCGATTTTCTGCACTATTGTAAGATGACAACCTTGAAACTTCTGAATATGGTTTCTTATATCTTTTTCTATGAGTGTATAACATTTGATTAAAATCGGATCCCTCCTTCTATAACCCGATTTTTTCCATTAAACTCTGGTCTAAGACGTGCAAAGTTAATGTTCTCCTCAATCACGTCGTGTGTCCATTCTAATTATTTACGAATTTGGATTGATCAATCACATCGTTTTAAAAAAGGATATCTAAATTTGTTAATGTGCAAATACGCAACTTCCGTTGAGTTAAGCAAAGTAGTTAATTTAATTATCTATTACACAAAATTTAAAACGGTCAGTCTTATCATTAAAAATAACAATTCGGCTGCAAGATCGAAACAGCAACAAACCAATATTATTTACGATTCATAAGATCACATAAAATTTTACATAAAAATTTAACCATAGTAACTTATCAACTGTTTTATTAATGAAACCTGCATAAATAAATTCTAAATAACGTGCAAAAGGTTGTTAAGACATAACAAACAATTAAGTAATTATTAACAATTGACTTAACTCTCACAACAGACCTCAAGTGGAATGACTATATAGAATCCATAGCCAAATCCGCTGCTAAGAAAGTCGATTCTCTGTGTAAGGCCAAGATGTTTTTTTCCGCCAGAAACAATCCTGCACATATGTAAATCTACCATCCGCCCGTACATTGAATAATGCTGCCATATCTGGTCGGGTTCTCCTGCTATCCACCTACGTGCTCTTGACAAAATCCAACGGAAAATCTGTAATGTAATAGATCCCGATTTGGCAGCTCAGATATATTCACTTTCTCAAAGGTGCAATATGGCTTACTTGTGTCTCTTCTACAAATACTTTCACGGCTTCCGATGAACTTAGCTCACTGATGCCTCCTATATATCAATTTATTCGATCAACAAGATTACAAACGTGGTCCCACCCTTTTACTGTGAAACCAATAAATTGTAAACGCAAAATCTACTCTAACAGCTTCTTTTCTTGCACTTCCCGCCTGTGTAATTCCTTTCCATTTACTTGCTTTCCCGACAGTTAAAATCTCAAAGAATTTAAATGTAAAGTCAATAGTCATCTCCTATCTAACTAATCTTCATCCTCTCTCTCATGCTCCTTTCTCCGTCCACTACACTCTCATCAGTATTCTCATCCTTCTCTTACCCACTTCTTGACATCCCTTATAACCTGTCACTCTTTCGCATAAACTTCCTCCTATGTAACCCCCTTCAAAAGGGTGGCAGCAAAATGCCTTGCTTAGGGCGATATTATCATAAAAGTAAGCAATATCGCATGCACAATTCAATACTCACTGCACATCTATAACCAAAAATTCCACAATCAATTCACATCGATAGCCAATATTCCACTCCAATTTTATAGTTTTTTACCATTTTCCGTCAGACTTTTTAACCTAATTCTCCGTCTCTATTTCTTTTCTGTTAACAAGTATTGTGAAAATCTTTAGTTTGCATGAATTTATCGCGTTCGAAAATCTACGCAGCTTATTAAATGACAGAAAGATTATGTTGCCAACAAAGAAAAGGGTCCTGAATTGTTAATATTATATCTGATATCTGTATAAGGCTAGCGACTGTTGGACAATCTCACCAAAAATGAAAGCGAGACTCAAGGCAACAAAAATGTAGCTGTATAGAAGGAGGATAATTTCACCACGGGCTGAACAGGTGAGCAAAGACAAAGTTTTGGAGAGAATGAAAGAAAAAGAATTATACTTAACATCAGGAAGAGAGAATTAATGTTTCTGGGAAACGTAATGAGGAAAGAAGATTTAGAGAATTAGATACTCACAGGGTGGAAAAAAGGAAAGTGTGACAGCATGACAAATATAATATGCTTAAACAAAGAAGGTTTGGGATAAATAACAAGACAAATTATATTAAGAGCTACATGAGACAGGAAGATGTGGAGGGAAATGCCTGCTTACATCCTGAGAAACGGCACATAAAACCAAAACATTCTCCTTTTCTCCTCGGTGTCGATATTTCTAATTTTCATCGATTCTATTTCTCTCATTAACCGCGCAGTTTCTACATTCCGTGACAGACAGCAATATTGCTGTCATTGACGAAATTCACTTTACAATTCCCTGGTCAGCAATTACAACCTCATAATTATTTTGTTCATAATAATTCAGTTCTTTGTTAAATTTTTATCGTCTTAATTATTTGACCTCTTATGCTAATCTGGTAGCTTGGTTGGTTCTATACTGGATGGAAAATTTTTAATTAATATTTAATACAAGTACATTTACAGGATGCGGTGTGGATGTGTGTTGTGGTGCAGTGTATATCGACTCGGAATAACAAATCGGGGAGACGAGATCAAATTCCAGTTGAATCCGTTGCATTCACTTTCGCACACATACCCTTGGGAAAAGTTATTAATCCGTATTTTCCTTCCAGTTATGAATTGAAAAGGGACAGACTGGATTCTATAGCCTTGTCTACTGGCGAACCAGTCTACTGAGAAAGTAATGGCAATCTATTGCGGGATAATCCTCCGGCCAGTCAGCCATGTCGCTTTTGAGACATGATCGCCCAACAGCCTTTTCTCTTTGCTGCTCTCTCCTAGCACCTTTTCCCCTATGATTGTTTTCTTTATATTTTTTGTTCCGTTTTCTATTTGTTAATTTTTAATTTTTCATCCCATTGTTTCTCCTTATTTATTTTCTTTTCCTGTGTCAATTGCGTTGTTTTAAATTATACATTATATTTTTACTTTATGATGTTTGTAAATATTCAACAGTCACACTTTTATTGTTAATTTATTTTCTTTTACTCTCACTTTGAATTGTTAATTTATTTTTTACTCCGATTCTTGAATTGTTAATTTATTTTTTTACTTCCACTTTGAATTGTTAATTTATTTTTTTTAACTTCCACCTTGAATTGTTAATTTATTTTTACACCCACCTTGAATTGTTAATTTATTTTTTTACTCCCACCTTTGATTGTTAATTCATTTTCTTTTACTCCCACCTTGAATTGTTAATTTATTTTCTTTTACTCCCAGCTTTGAATGTTAATTTATTTTCTGTTACTCCCACCCTTGACTGTTAATTTATTTTCTTTTACTCCCACCTTTGATTGTTTATTTATTTTCTTTTACTCCCACCTTGAATGTTAATTTATTTTCTTTTACTCCCACCTTTGATTGTTAATTTACTTTCTTTTACTCCCACCTTTGATTGTTAATTTATTTTCTTTTACTCCCACCTTGAATTGTTAATTTATTTTCTTTTACTCCCACCTTTGATTGTTAATTTATTTTTTTACACCCACCCTGAATTGTTAATTTATTCTTTTACTCCCACCTTGAATTGTAAATTATTTTTTTTTACTCCCACCTTAGATTATCTTATAGTTAGATCCAAATTCTTCAACTAAATCCCATTTCTAACGCAGTACGGATTTAAATATTCGTGAAGCGATTGTGCAGTATTCATTATCTAATATGTACTGAGACATTAAGACTTCAGCACTTGTTTAGTGTCTTTTATCAAATATATAAATACACTAAATGATATGGAAAAGACGTTAAGCTTGCCTGGGTATGACGTGAAAATACATCCGGCAGCAAGACCTCTGTCCCGGATGATTTTAAAAGCGTGTAACCAACTCTTAATCATTTTTGTTCCCAGGTCCACACAAACCTGGGTTGGTAGTATCTTGTATGGTCCTAGCAATGGGTAAACAGTTAACTCTCAATGTTGGGTAAAATGACGATGCATGTATAAACATAATTTAATATTAAAATTACTAGAAAAAATTGTGAAAAAAAGACACCAGCAAAACCCTTTACTTTATAAAAATTTGTCAATGTGTTTTATTACGATAGAAAACAACGATCGTCTCGACAGACAAGGACGGTGACACTGGTGTGGGATCGAAATGTAGCCGGAGTGAGATCGCGCGCATACGAAGGAGCAGTCGGGAAGTCGTTAATAGTCTCTGCTTCTTCCGCCAACGGGTCTATCTCTTTATCTCTCTCTCTCTCCGTCTTCTGTCACATCGACCAGAATCCCTAGACGTATATTACCCGGAAATTCTTTTTCATTTTGGCTTTTTCAGGTTGTTACTTAATTGACGTCATCTACGGCCAGATACATATGTCAATCATCTTCGCCGGCTATCGGCTTTCAAGCCGATTGTTGTCTGTTTCTGCCTTCGATGTTGCACTCTGCCGCCACCAACCTCAGGTGGATATTTTTGTCAATATTTTTCCGGTCAAGATATTACATTACAAATGAGACTTGATCTAAACACAGAATTTTTATTAAAAATACATATTCTGTTCATACGAACAAATATTAAGAATCAAATACAAACCAAACAAAGTCATTAATATATGAAAGAAATACTTTACACATTAATTAGTTTCTGAAATGCAACTTGAACTACATTCATTAGCGAATATTTTAACACACCATTTCTTAACACGCCATTTTTATTAAAAATACATATTCTGTTCATACGAACAGATATTAAGAATCAAATACAAACCAAACAAAGTCATTAATATATAAAAAATAATTTATAAATTACTTAGTTTCTGAAAAGCAACTTTAACTACATTCTTAAGCGAATATCTTAACACATCATTTCAAGTAAAACACTACGCTTCCTTGGTCTCACACTTTCAGCGGACCTCAAATGGAATGACTATATCGAATCCATTGCTAAATCCGCTGCTATGAAAGTCGGTTCTCTGTGTAGGGCCCGGAAGTTTTTTCCGTCTAAATCTATCCTGCACATTTACAAATCTACCATCCGCCCGTGCATTGAATACTGCTGCCATATCTGGTCGGGTGCCCCTGCTGTTCTCCTCGGGCTTCTCGATAAGGTTCAGAGGAGGGTCTGTAATGTGATAGATACCGACTTGGCAGACCGCCTGCAGTCTCTCTCCCACCGGTGAGACGTGGCTTCGCTGTGTCTCTTCTATAAATACTTTCACGGCTTCTGCTCCGATGAACTTAGATCACTGGTGCCCCCTAAATACGAATTTGCACGAGATACTAGATTAGCAACTAGATCCCACCCTTTTACAGTGAAACCGATAAAATGCAGCCGTAACTTCTACTCCAACAGTTTCTTTCCTCGCACTTCCCGACTGTGGAATTCTCTTCCAAACGATTGCTTCCCCGACGGCTACAATCTCCAGGAGTTTAAATGTAAGGTCAATAGACACCTCCTAACACACTAACCTGCTCCCATTCTATCAAGCACTCTTCCCATCTGCCCGACCCTCATCCTCGCTATCCTTACTCATCTGTCACCTTTCTCCTGACATTCCCTATGTCTATCCACTCCTTCTCTTTACCTTCCCCTATGTAGCCCCATACGCAATAGTGGCAGTGGAATGCTTTGCTTGGGGTGAGATGATTAAAAAAAAACAAAAAAAAAGTCTTTTAAAACTATATAACTTAAGATTAACATTCTAGATTTCACCTAAACTTTAGAAAGTGATGGACACCAAATTGGGAAAACATATTTATTTAAAATACTTTTCTTTATTTTGAATGTATATTAGCTTATAGAGATTTGTAAAAACTACAAAATCCTATGTTTTACACAATTTAGAGCGAATTTAGTCAAATGAGTATTTTAGTTATTTTAGCATAATTTAAGTATAAATCAAATTCAATCATTATTCAATTTACATATTTTAAAGTCAAATGATATAAACCTTAGAAAGTTGCTGCTGTTCTTGTCAGAAAGAGAAAGTATCAATTGTTACTATACTTCTTTATTTCAGCAATTAATTTTACAAAGTGGTCTTAATTTCCATTCTTTTACTACTATGAATGCTTTTTTATGTATGCAGTGTATGTGGTTAAGACTAACGAGATAATACATCATGTTAAGTCCTACAATTACTCTTAAAATCAACAGTCAAATGTAGAATGATTCACTTGATTTCAAAAGAGAGTAATGTGACAACAGTGGGGGTTCACGCTAAATTTGTGTAACAACCCACCATTATCACACTTCACTTTCTATTTTGAAGAACTAAACTGTTTTTAAGGATTGTTTTTCTTAACAAATCTTGCAATTTCTTTCTTTCTCTGCTTAAGATTTCTTCAAGATTCAAACATGCCTTTGCGTAGTCGCAGATAAAACCAATCATAAAAAAGTATCAACAGTGTTTGAAGATTTCTTGTTGAACCTTCTTAACATTCGAGATAACCTGATTTACAACCAATATAAGGATCGAACAACACTCAAGCTAAAGTTTCTATTTGCCAGGTATATTATATGAAGATAAGAATTGTTGGATGTGGAGATTATGAGATTACAGTGAACAGATGACTGTAAACCGATGCTTTGAAGAGATTATGATTGTAGTATGCATTGAATCATATCCAAGAGAGCTTGTTCCTCAAAGTAGAAGTTCTAAAGGAAAACGGTTCTGTGTCAGAATTCCTCTTACAATTAGAATACGGATGAAATAAGATTGATACTTTTCCATACTTTTAATATCTGCCGAAAAATATTTAAATCGATTTACCTTGTTTAAAAAATGTTATTTATGAGGGTGGGAAAAACACTTGATTTCACAACATACGTATGGTTTTATTTGTACGATTTTTACCAAGGATACTTGATAGGGTAGAATGGACAATAATGTCGGTGTTTTAGTCTCTGATTTGATTTGCCATTTTAATATACCTCATAAATAATAATAATAATATCTATTTTTTAATATGATTTCCAACATCGGTTTTCATTGTCAAATATAAATACATTTACCCTCAACGGTCTATAAGCCGTATGGGAGGTTTCGTGTGTCTTTGATTTTTAAGAAATAGACAGCGAAAAACCTGGCTGTTTTCTCTTGGGCACAATACTATACAGATTGATAAAGAAATTAGCTGAGTATGATCAAACAACTTTTCTTGTTGAACTCTGTACGAATGCTTAATCCTTCCTGCATTTCTTGCAATGCCTGACGTCATGGAACATGTCCGCAAGGAGGCTAGCTTTCATTTTACAAGTCGAAAAAGACTTAGATGTAAATTTGGATTCAGAAATCAGAAACTATTTCTGAAAGTCGACTTAAATTTACATGTCAATACTGAAAATAAAAAAGAACATTTAATGTAATATAATGTAAACCACTTTGCTATATTGAGTATATTATTTTGTTCGTACCTCAATTAGTTAATAAGTTAGCATATTAGTAACCTCCAGTCATTACGTTTTATTGCCGGGAAGGTGGAAGGATTATTTTTATCACATTCAAATTTTGTTTTAAATGATAACGATAATGCATGAATGACAAAAAAAATTTGTTTGATTTTTAAAATTTTCTAAAGTATATCAATCTTTTGCAGGTTTAAAAATATTTTAAACTTTAAATTATGACTTGCTGATATTTTTTACTAATTAAACCTAAACTAGGGAAGAAGCAGGGTTCATACCTTTCTAATTTTTAATTTTTTTTTATAATCATTTTACTCCAAGCAAGGCAAGATCGTGACTGGCGCGCATGAAATTACAGTGAGAGAAAAAATACAGAGGTTGTTTAAGACAGATAAGAGATCGATTGGAATCAAGTACATAGAATATGCTAGTTGACGTTACATTTAAACTCTTGGAGATTGTAGATATCAGGGAAGCAACAAACGAAATGTGATTCCACAAACTGGAATTGTTAGAAGAAAATTTGTTAGAATAAAAAAGACGTCTACATTTCTGTATTTAAACATTTAAAAAATGGTACTCTAGATACTAATATTATTAAATTTAAAGAATGGTACTCTAGATACTAATATTATTAAATTTAAAGAATGGTACTCTAGATACTAATATTATTAAATTCAAAGAATGGTACTCTAGATACTAATATTATTAAATTTAAAGAATGGTACGCTAGATACTAATATTGTAGCACGCGTAAATACACGTGGTCGAGATAGGTGGAAAAAACCACGTCAGTTTAGTTGTCATGAAGATACTGGCAGAAAAGACAGAGAAAATTCACCTCATAATCGGTGAGAAATTGATTGCAGGCAGTCTACCAAGTCAGGATCGATCATATTGCAGAATTTCCTTTGGAATTTGTCGAGAACCACAAGAAGAATAGAAGAAGCACCCGACCAGATATTCCAACAGCCTTAGATGCATGGGGGAATTTATCGATTTATAGATTTGCAAAATAGATTTTGACGGGAAAAAACACCATGGTCCAACACTATGACCCAAATTTTCTAGCGGAACATACAGCTATGGATTCGATGTAGTTATTCCATTTGAGGTCACATGAGTGTTTGAGACCAAAGAGGCGCAGATTTTTGCTCTCTGGGAGACTAGCGTCATCTATTCTGATGGTAGGCAGAAAATCTACTCTATGGTGGTTAATAGAGAATCTGCTTCGTTTTATGGGCATTCAAATTTACGAGCCATTTTCAACTCGATTTAATCACAGATCAGAGATCTTTATGGACGGCGCCAGCCAGGTTTACTTTGTCAGTTTTTCTTATTAAAAGATAGAGGACTTCTTGGGAAATGATTACATCAGAAAGATATTTGATGAAGATCGGAAGAAGCGTAAGACCTAGGATAGAAGTTGAGGAAAGCCCGCATTCGTATGAAATGATCTGGAAGCATGCCCGTTCAAAACAAACTACATTTCGTAATTTTGTGGGGAAGATATCGTCCAGGAATATCATAGCTTTAGAACTGGCACAGAAAGCCAACATGCCAAACCATGTCAAATACTTTCGGGATATTAAGAGCAACGGTTCGTTTTTCATGTTCTAATCAAGAGCCTGCATATATATTCATTGATGGTCGTTAGAACATCAGCAGTAGACCTGGCAAAGTGGAAGCCATATTGTTTGTCAGATAGAATGTTGTGAGATGTGAGATGTGAGATGAGAAACTATTTTATAATAAATTATAGTCACAAATATCTTGCAAACAAAGGTAAGTGACTAACACGGGAATAATTATAGGGGGTAGAGGTCTTCCCAGAATTTTAAAAAAACTGAAATAAAGGAGGATTTCCAACAAGCAGAAAATTAAGAAACAGGTCGACATAAATATAGAGTTTGAAGCGGACTAGAACCGCTATATATATATAAATATATAATATATATATATATATATATATATGTGTGTGTGTGTGTGTGTGTGGCACTGTGGATATACGCGTCGGCTAGTTTCATTAACTTTCAATATCAGGCTACAGCAGTAGTGAACAAATAACTTATACATCTGAGTTAAACGGAGGTAATTACAAATCATCCGAAAGAGGCATCGAACATTAAAGAAAAATTATATACCCCAGTGATCGAAATAAAACGTTTGGTTCAATATTTGTAGCACCTGAAAAAAGCCCGAGGTGTACAACGGCCGAAAGGTCGTAAACATGGCAATACCCGCAATACAGATGAGGATATGTATGAACAGAGTATATATATATATATGATCGAGCGCTTTCGGCTACACTTTTAGCAATTATCAAGATTTTTTAAACAAAAATGTATAAAGTTCATTCATATAGAGTCTTTTGTGTGACAGTTCCATGCACGGCAAACATGGTCCAGGTTCATTACTGATGCTATTAAGTGTAGGATTTCTCTTTTGTATAATAATTCATTCATTGTTTTTAATATTCTTTTGCATGTGAATGATGCTATTGTTTATATATTATCAAAAAGTAAATCACAGATAGGTCCTTGAAGATCTCAATGTGTGTTGAAACGAGATCGGATGACACTGTTGTTTGAACTGATTATTCGATCACCATCTCAAACTTCGTAACGTAACCAACGGCAAAAAACATGGAGAAAAACAATAACATTAATATTTTTTACAAAAATCAAATGCTCAATAACTACAAACAGTGTGAATCATCACTTCACAATATCATGCGAAATAGTATTCACTGAACAATTCAAGCAAGGAATTTAAATTATCTATTATGAAAAATTAAAAAACTGCCAACCTCATTATCAATAATAATAATTCGTCTATAAAATCTAAACTTCAGAGAACCAGTGTCGTTTACAAATTTATATATTCATTGAGGAACTGTGTAGAATGCAAATCCGTAAATAATTACATTGGCTACACCTCCATAAAATTGACGAGAATGTTGACATTGCACATTTCCCATAAGAAATAATATACAGGGGTTGAAAACGCTCACATTTTTAGCGTCTGATTCAATGATATAAAAAACCTTGTCGACGAAAAATGATTTTTATTTGTACCATCTTCTTTTTTTAAATTTTTAACTCCTGTCATACTGTTTAAAATTGTTAAACTCAAATTCTATTTAGACAATTTAAATTTATTCGGATTGCATATCACTTGATAAAAAACCGGTGCATACAACGACAGAAACTTCGTGAATATGACAACAAAGATGAGGACACGTGTCATCAGTGATACATGTTTGGTTGATCATGTCTCGAAAGAGACATTACTGACCGGCTAGGATACTTTTACGCGGTAGGTTGCTATTAATTTCTGAGTTAACTGTTTGCCAACCAAGGCTATAGAACACAATGTATCTTGCGATTTCACCCATGGCTGGAGAGAAAAGAGACAGATTAATATATTTCCCACATACGCGAATGTAAATGTAACAAATTCAACTAGAATTCGAACTCGGCTCTCCGATTTCTCCTTTCGAGCCGATATCCACTGCACCACACCGCATAGCTTATCTCAGAAATATAAACATATAGTATCTTATGCTTGTTGAATTAGGAAGATGCTTAATCACTCATGAAATACATAATTATTCATTAGACAACCGTGACATATGGAGGATAATGCTAGTAAATTTAAATTTTGGATAATATAACGGTTAGTTTCAGAAGAAAGAATTACCGACCCTATTTCTAATTTCACCCTAATCTACTGCATTTTATTTCGCACTAACGCTATTCGTATGAAATTGTTGACACATCACAAGTAATTTTCTTCAACTTATGTTATTTCGTTTTCTAAGCAAGCATTGTTAAACGTTCATTCGTAGTAGTAAAATTAATTACAGCAGTAAAAATATTTTTTAAGTCATGGCTACAGATAAAGAAGCAACTTGCCTCTTCATTAGTCCTTCAATTTTTATTTATCTTTTGTTGAGTCTAGTGTAGCAATGTCTTTTAATTGTTGATGTGCCTCTAATAATTTTGACCGTGCAAAGCCCAATCTGCAATCAAAGCCCAAATTCTGACCAAAAATTAGAATTTATATTTGTATGGCTTTCTTCACTCAGCTGGACTTTAATAACAGTGTAGTCCTAGTCTTTTGTTGTTGGTAATTGTATCGAAAGAAAAATATCACCTATCTCGAAAAAGAGTTGATGTTTTGTGCGTGGTTTTCTAAAGAAAAAAATACCAAGTCTTGTTAGCACAAAATGAGCTGCTATGAGCATCAAAAAATTTACTAAATTTATTTCATCCTTGTCTAGCGTGACTACTCAGAAAAATCTCTCAATAGATAAATGCCATTGCTATCTGCTTACCCAGAGTGAGATTTGTTTTTGAGCTTTGAGAGAAAAACTACGATTTTTGAGATAGGTGAGCAAAAGTACGATATTCGCTGTTGCGAGGGGAAGGCTGTATTTTTGACCCCATTTTTGTTATTACGTTGCATGCTGGTCTGTTCACACCAGATTTGCGATTGAACTTAATGATGACACACGCATGTTTTTTTCTGTTTCTATTAGAGAGGCAATGTGTATATTGAGATTCAGCATTGAAATTAAAACTGTTGAAAAGACATCAGAGAATCTCTTCACTACCTTTTACAAGAATTTATTCAAAGATAATAAAAAAGTTATCAATCAAGACCGCCTAAGTCCTGATATTATACGGCAGTGCATTATCATCTATGCCAATATAAAACAACATTAAAGCTATTTTGAATAGATTTCCGTGTCCTGAAAATAATCGTGTCAATATGGTTTCATAATCCTCATATTGATTACTTTGAATGGTCGCCTAAATCATCTGTTCTCAATTAGGGAGATTATGAAAAAAATGGCACCAATGTAAGTCCGCACCGCAGATTATCAAAAAGATATCACCAAAAATTTGAATGAATGAAATCGACAATGATCTGGGTAAAAAGTTTTCGGGGTCAAAAATTCAATTCATTTAGAATAGTAACGTTTCTATTGAGATTAATATTGCCGCTGCATTCATTTATGTCTTTTATATTCTGAAATTGACCGAGACTTTGCTACGCGTTTTGTTATGAGATGTTCCATATTATCAAAAAGGAGAGGTGAAAATTAATGTTTTAACTATGTAGTCATTCATATTAAACTCTGTTTCTTCTCCACTTTTTCGAGGATGAGTTAAAAATAGTTCTTGACCAAGTCGAAGAACGAAACAAAAACGTATTTTTTCGTCAGTCAAATGTCAGCATTTGTTTAAAAAGCTAGAGATAAATTTTGATCAAGTTAACGGAATCACCAAAGCGTATTCCGAATTTTGCCTACATTTTTCACTTTGGATGTGTCTATTAATTTTTTTAATTTTATTTCTCTTCTCTTTGACAAAATTTCAATTGACTGTCTCTATTTGTATGAGACATTATCGCTTTTCGATAGTTCCATCAGTTCAGACCTTCAAATTTACATGTAATTATGCTTTTTCCAATGTATCAAATCACTCGAGTTTCTCTACATTCGAAGTGCTAAAGAAAATTCCCAAAATTACAAAGAGTTAACTAGAACTGTTGGGACAAACAATGATAAACGAAAGCTTAGAGAATTTCATTTCTTGTAGGAAAAATCGAAGAAAAAAAGACAAGTAGAAACAGCGATACTCACTTGAAAATTTGTGTAGAGATATGGCAAGACCATACATTCAAATACAAAATACGACAGCACAAAAAAGGTAAGAGGAAATCACAGATAATCATTTAAGAGATAAAGAAAAAATGAGTTAAAATGAAGGTAAATTATTTTCAAGTAAATAACCATAAATGATGATTAATAAATCATTCAAAACAGAATATGTTATAATTAACGGATTTGATACATCGGGTTGAATTGAAATGCATTACTAGATTCACTGGTAGATTATAAAATTTCGCAGTTGAAATTGTTAGATTCAACCATAGTTTTCATGCTGATAGTTGCTTCACATAAAATTTCTCAATTGTGGAAATCTCGTCCTTTGGACTACGATCTTCAAAATGTCAATGCAAATTTAAACGTCAATTGCCACAATGAATCCTGTTCATTTGTTCGCCTGTTGTTCACAGTAACTGCTTGCACACTAGTTCGTTGCTTGTGGTGAAACGATTATGTATATATATATATATATATATATATATATATATATATATATACGGGCAACTCTGGTTAATACTCCAGTTTTCCTTAACGAAAATTTAAAATGTATCTTACACCATAGACGCTACGTGTCGATGTAATACGTTAAGTTTAACCTCCTTTCTCCTTACCCTTTTCGTTCTCCTTTCTTTTTTCCATTTTTTCTTTTTCACGTGACTATTTCCTGGGTGATTTTAAGCGTTCATTGTTGTATGATTTGAGTCGCAAGAGCGGCTTCGGCTGCAAAATATTTATTGCACATGAATTTTTAAAATATCCAAACATTTTACTTGATTATATATATTTGTATATTTAGGCAGCAAATTTCCATTTAAAAATGTCAGATTAAATATACTGCAAACGCTATGTTTGCTTATTTTTAATAAAATCCGTACATACTCACGTATAATCCTTCGCATATTACAATCAAATGATGACAGAAATTAGCTATAACGTTCAAAGATGTTATTTTCATTCATTTCTTAAGGTACCCAAGTACTTTCACCCTCTTTCCGAGGTCATGAAAATAACATATGTCAACGTTTCAGCTCATTTCTGACATCTTTTTATTGTAATACGCGAAAGATTATCCGTGAGTATGAACAGATTTTATTAAAAATTAGGAACATAGCGTTTGCAATTTATTTAATCTGATACACACACACATTATATATATATATATATATATATATATATATATATATATATAATCAATTCTCTATCAATTTTTCTAATCGTATTACCCCGAGCAAGGCACCAACGCCACTGATGTGCAGGGGGCTACATAAGAGTAAAAACGATAGATAGGAGAAACCAGTTAGGGATGGAAATACAGGTGTGATGACATTTGCAAAGGTGGAGAGAAAGGAAAGGATATACAGGGTGGTGTAGAAAGAACTAAAGTCAAGTGGTTAAGAGATGGGTATTGACATTGCATTTAAATTCCTGTGCGTTGTAGCCGTCAGGAAAGCAAGGATAATGAAGCGAATTCCTCAGGCGGTAAGTGCAGGAAGAAGGCAGGATTAGCATTGTCGTCTGCATTTGGTTGATCTAACTTTGAATAGATGGAACCTAGTTGCCAGTCTGGTTGCACGAGTGAACACCGGTTGCAGGGGCACCGGTAACTTAAGTTCGTTCGAGCAGAAGCCATGAGGTATTAATAGAACAGACAGAGGAAGCCACATCCCGTCGGTGGCAAAGTAGTTGGAGTCGAGCCGCAAAGTCAGTACCTATCACATTACTGATTCTCCTTTGGAGTCTGTCAAGAACACTGAGATAAACAGCGAGGGTGCATGACCATATATGACAGCAGTATTCTATGCACGAACGGATGGTTGATTTAAATATATGCAGGATGGGCGAAAAAAAAAACATCCTGACCTGACACAGTGACCCAGCCTTCCTAGCAGTAGATTTAGCTATTGACTCAATGTAATGGTTCCATTTGAGATCGGAAAAGTTGGTAAGGACGAGGAAGCGCAGTCTATTGCTCTCAAGGAGATTCGCTTGGTTAATGTTCATGGGAGGCAGGAGATGTTGCCTGATTGACAGAGAGCAGGTTGGACTTAGACGCATTGAAAATAAGAAATGGAAATAAATTTATACTCATGGTTATTGCTCATTTTTTTTTATTCATCTTGATATATCGTTACACCTGATTATTCCCTTATAAGGAAGGATTTGTCTTTATTATTTTTGTTTGGACCAAGTTATTAACTGAAGGAGTAATTGCAACATGCCTTAAATTTATGCCTTTTTTATGATTATGAATACATTTTCTTTCGTTCAAAAACAAATATATCCTTTCTCCCCTAAATGAACATATCTCGAAAGAGTCATGACTGATTAGGCAGAAAGCTTTCCTGCAGTATGTTGCCATTATTTTCTGCGGTACACTGGTTGCAAACCCAATCCCTTCTGCTATTTAACCCACAGGTGAAGGAAAAACGGATTAATACCTTCCCTAAGGGTACTTGCGCGTAAGTGAATGCAACAAATGAAACTGGTTTATGAACTCGGCTCTCCGATTTCTCGATTCGAGCTGATATCCACAACCTACATATTTTGGATTAAGAATGCTAAATCATGTCAAAAACTACCGTTGATAAATGTCTATAACATTTTGAATTAAGCGAACACATCGATATTCAAATTTTTCAAAACATTTGAACACCGTTTTTCCAATGTAATTAAAGTTCATTTTATTTTTAGAGAACACTCAAACGAAGGGCATTTTATTCTTTACTAAAATTACTACCTGATTTAGTTTAATTTGTCCAGCTATCTAAAAATAGCGATTTTTATGTTTCATGGTAGATAGGAAATAACTATAAAGGTTCTTACGCATTTCTGTTAGTAATTCACTGCTACTGCTTCTTCTTCTATGTATCGTGTTCCTCTATATGTCCTCAAGGATATTTGGCGACCATGACTGTCCAGGAAAATACTTTCACCTGTCCATTTTCCAAGAAATAGTTCCTGTGGCTTCTAAATTTTCCATACATTCCCTATTATCCCCAAAATGTTTTATTCTAAATTATTTATGAATTTTCTCGAAGGAAGTTTGATCAAAACAACCAGCTAAGGCTCCAAGTTTTTTTACACATAAATATCTGATCAATAGAGCCAAAAATGTAGAGGATATTGTGTTTTTCTCTAAAGTAAGAGGTTTGTTAGAACCATAAGGGTGGAAATATTAGGTTGCCCCAAATGTTCGTAAACACTTGCGAAATGGGTATATCTGATCCACCACAATCGAGACAAGCGATGGCTCCAGAATGGGTAACAGACACCGTCGGTTCCAAAACAAGATCAATTCGGCAAGAAAATCATGTTGTGCATCTGGAGGGAACTTTGAAGGAATCGTGCATTTTGACTTGGTTACGAATGGTCGTGCCATCAGTGCTGAACTTTACTGTCAGCAACTTGAGCGGGTCTATGAAAAGTTTAAACAAAAGTACCCGACTCTGATCAACTGAAAGCGCGCTTTGATGAAGCAGGACAATGTCAAGCCACACACCGCCAGAAAGACCAAAGACAAGTTTGAAGAGCTGAACGGCGTTGAGATTCTACCACATCCAGCCTACAGCCCTGACTGTGCTCCATCAGGTTACGGTCTTTTCCGCTCAATGCAATACTTTCTTGGCTTTCGTTTTCGGCAATATTTTAAAAATATTGCTTTTTCCTCATACGGTATTTAAAGAATTTGTTTCAATAATAAATTATATTTGAATTCATTTTGCCACAAAATGTGTTCTAACTTTATTTTAAAAATATACTTTCCTGTTTACATGCAAATTAACATTTATCTTTTTGTTGTTATCACAAAGTTTCATCCTATGTGCGATCTAGCCTTCATCAGTGATTGTGGAAAACAGGCTATTTTTAAGGCTCCAAGTATTTTACACATAAATATCTCATGTGACAACAGCCTAGTAGATTAAATATGAAATAGATGATATATGTTTTTCAGTTCGGTATTCCCTGAAGTTTAGCCGGATTAATCCTCTCAGAAATTTGGACATAATTTATTTTTCAAAGTCTGCTAAAAACTGATTATTTTATAATTTCCATGATACCCACGATTTCGCGATAAATAACCTCTGAGACATTTCTGTATTCATATTTAACACTCGAAAAGCAATTTAAACTAGTGTTTCTTTTCCACAGACTGAAGTCCAAACCTACAAACTCTACCAACTTAAACGGCATTCAAAATTTCCTGTATTGATCTAATTTCCTTTTCCAATTTGTTAAACGTTCCATGTGTCAATCATTGCGGAATCGAACCCTGATTTTCTCTTGATGAAGCTCCAATGTAATACAGATTGTTTTATTCACCGGCGATTCCACCCTATCGCATCTCCTATTTCATTTGTCTCATTAACAAGGTTACGGGCTAAATATCACCCAGACCCCATTAGCAAATCATTCTTTGGTTTCACTTTGCTGACACTAAGAAACGAAGCCATAGATTATATTGATCAGCGAGCGAAAGCTATTACTTGTTGGGGCCAGAAGCAACACTGACATCTGGATAGTTAAACAAAGCGATTTGTAGATCAACGCGCCAACAGAATTGAGGTTGCAAAATCTTGTAGAAAACAAGTGACCACAGTCTGATAAAACATCAATTCTTTTTCGATATTTAGATAAATGACAAATGACATTTGATTTTTATTTTGATTATTTTCTGTCGGTGTAATCTTTTGATCTTTTTGTAGTTTTGTTATTATTGATTTAATAAACCAAATAAATCCTTCAAAAAATTAGATTTTATTTTTTCCAAAGAAATCGAGTAGACTCAAGTAGTAAGTATATATTACGATATCATTCTAAATGCACATCATGTCTATGTACGTTAAGATTGATTAAAGAGGTAAAAGAAAAAAGCGACCTTGAAGCGGAAGTGGTCGATTCTATCTCCAGAATCGTAATTGTATTGAAATTCTCATCCCAAATCAAGGAATCTGTTGAAGATAAAATATCTAACCAATAGAAAATCTATCAGGAGGCAGATTTTTTAAATATTTTTAGCCGAATTTACAGGGGAATAAAACTCTGTCTAAAGACCTACTACATGGAAGACTATTATCATTTTCTTTTTTTCTGGATAAATTTAAGTAAAATATGTCTTTAATAACGGCATTGTGTACAAGGTGTTTCACAATTATTGAAACAAAGCATCGGTATTTCAGATCGTCCCTGCTGATTTTATTCTTTTTTTCTCTTCAGATAACTGCTAGAAATTATATTTTGGTATATTCGACCAAATATAGCGAAATAATTTTTGGGGCAATGGAGCAGAATATCTGTTGCGTGAAGAAATAGGTAAATTTTCGTTGTAAGTCGCGACGCTTTTCCCCTTCACATGCAAAATAGTATTATCTCTGTGCAAATGTATATGCTGAACTCAAATCAACTGTTAGTTATTGAAAAGCCGTCGGCACATATACGAACATTTACCAAGGAATATTATGAAACTATATCTTTCAAGATTGTTCAAGCAAGATAAAAATGGAAGTTCAATTTCAGCACATTGCAAAAGAGGATTTAGATATAAGTCCGAACACCACAGAATGGGACCAGGATTCAAATGTGAGTTGACCAGAGTCCTTACAGAGGACCCAATAAATTAGAATCTTTGTATTTTCTGTGCGTCGCTGTCTTGAAATTTTTGGTTTATGCTTTAAGCTCAGTACTTGCAGACCATAAAATACTATCCTTTTACATTTCAGTAAATATAATTTCAATTATTCTATAATTTTTAGTTTTTGATTTGTGACCTATCATTTGGTTTCAAAAATTGTGGAACGCTGCATATGTTTTCCGACATTGAAAATGATATAAGATGGTGCAAGATAAAATAATTGGACGTAAAATTGAAATTCTCGATACCAAATCTCTTGTAGGTGCCGTGAAACAACTTGCTTTTTAACTGTGAATTCAGCATGAGATGAATAACTACGAATCTTTTTAACTGTAGCCTGATGAGTACTGTATATGAAGTTTTATACAGCGTATAATATCTGTCAGCACAATTGAGAAATAACATGTTTTTAGCCTTAGTCTCATTATTAAAAAATAAATAAATAATCAATGCCCATGTATTGAATACTGCTGCCATATCTGGTCTGGTGCTCCTGCTATCAACCTAGGGGTCCTTGACAAAATCCAACGGAGAATCTGTAATGTGATCGATTACTGGCGCAATGTGGCTTCCCTGTGTCTCTTCTACAAATGTTTTCACGGCTTTCTACACCTGCAGTTTCTTTTCTCGAACTTCCCGCCTGTGGAATTCCTTTCCATTTGCTTCCCCGACAACTACAATCACCAAGAATGTTAATGTAAAATCAATAATTTATCTCCTTAGCCTGCATCCCTCTTTCTCCGTCCACTCCAGTTTCATCGGCATTCTTATCCTTCTTGCCCACTTCATGACACTCCCTATAACCTGTCACTCTTTCTCATAACTTTTCTCCGATGTAACCCTCCTGCAAAACAGTGGTAGGAAAATACCCTGCTTGGGGCGATATGATTATTAAAAACAAAATTCGCACAAGGTAATCATAAGCAGAATTACGCAATGTCCGCAGAGATCAGTTATCGATCCGTATTGATCAGCTTTTGTCTTAAGCTACACATTTTTCACTGGTTGTGTTTTATTTATATTTGCCCATATTAAAACAAACTAAGCCACTCTTACCTTCAGGTAAAATCTAATTGATTGACAGAACCAAGTTTTAAATAACGGAGAAGAGATCGGATCAAAGAATTCACAAAGTGTTATTAGCTCTTAGAATCGGTTTATTTTTGAAAAGCACTTTGGTAACTTGGTCCAAGTCTGATTTCTTCACACGAAGCTGATTTAATTTAGATCCAAGTAAAATCAATTTATTCCGATCGAATAACACATTGGATAATTTGATCATGTCCTATATTTTTTTATTTGTTTCAAATCAACATTCTATAGTGTAGCGTTGAGTGTACGATTAGAATGTTGGCATAAACTCTCTTCCTTTTATATGCTACAAAACTAGTTAAACTAAATCAATTTCTCTAAGGTTTCACTACAGACACTCAATATTCCAATTTTGAAAGAATTTTGGCCAATAATGATCATTTCTCATATGTCATTTTTATATCTTCCTAGTGTAGGGAGACAATAGTTGTCTTTCCTTAAAGGGAACAACAGTTTTCTTCCCTTTTGAGGAACTCTCCTTGGTCTGGGTGCCGTTCCTATCCAGGCTTTAGTGATATAATCACAAGAAGCACTGCAGGCCTAACAGTATAAAATTTCTTTGCTATCCTTAATAAAACAGCCTTGTCCATTTGGACAACATAAATATTCTACTTGTTTTGGGACATACTTAAATAGTCTGAATGTATTATACTTGCTATTGATATATTAAAGGCCTATTTGTTATTTCCATGTAACTTGTTCTTCTTTTTTACTGCACGTCCTACGGCAGCGTATTATATATACACTAATGCTTATATTGTTTATATTCGCATCGCGTAACTGGAAATATCGCCGATTTGCAACTAATACTAACTATTCTAAAAATTTCTCTAATGTTCAAAGATGAAGTATTATCATTATAGCGTAGTATTATCTTGATTTGTGTTGAGACATTTCTCTATTTGTAACTCATTTAAAAATCAATTGTTTCTTGCTTTTCCTGTTGTTTGTCTTTTATAGATAAGAAACATTTATTATCATTATAGCATGACTTAAAGGAATTAGTATCCTTAAATATTTATATTTGGATCAATACATATTCAATGAAATGTTCTTTAGTCTATATACATTTCAAAGCGATTAACATACACATGATTCTCTTATGTATATTTCGAAATTGGGCAGCAATCTCATTTTATGCAGGTTTCATTGAAAATGACACACAAATTATTATCGTTAAGCTTTTATATAATTTTCTTGTGTCCTCATAATATTTTTCAGAACACAAACTATATAAGAGTTTTCCAAATGTGAATGTTACATTCCGAACACGGTAAGCATAGTTATGAACACGGATATAATATGCTTGCCGTGTTCGGAATATAACATACACATAATTCTATAAACATAAACTCATATTCAGTTAAGCGTTAAAATAAAATTCGCTCTTTGTAATGGCTAAAAAGATAGCCGTATGCGCTCGCAAAGACGACAAGAAATTGGTCTATTGTTATATAATTTGAGTTCTCTAAAGAAAAACATCATAAGAACATACGAAAAATTATATTAAAAAATAATATTTAATCGTTAACAAAGCAAAGATTTGTGACCGTGTAATGTGTAAGGGAGAAAAAATTTCATTTTATTAAATATTATTTGCCGATAGGCTTACGGTTGCTAGATCTGCATTTGTCATTTGACAAACGTAAAAGCAGAGACCGGCAGAGTATAATTTTTACTTTTAAAACAATTATCGTTTTAACGAGCTGCAGGTATAGAATAATGGTTTTTAGATCATCATTTTTAATTTTTCAAAGGAGAATATAGAGTGCATATAATGTTAAAAAGAAAAATCTTTTCTCAATTTATCAAGCAGTAGTTGCCGACAATTTAACAAAGGAGAGGAATAAAAAAAACAAAAACAAAAAATAGTATAATGTTACCGGAAAATTTTTAATTTTACAAAGCACTACTCGGCGACAGTATAATGGTTGATAAATCCGCATTTATCATTTAACAAATAAATTCGCATTTATCATATGACAAATAAATCCGCATTTATCATTTTACAAAGATAACAGAGGCCGTATCAGATTTAAAAGCGCAAAGCAGTAATTGCTGACTGTAGAACGGTTGCTAGATGGCCATTTGCCATTTAAGAAACGAGAGAGCAGAGGCCGTATAATTCTTACCATGGAAACACTTATAATTTTACTAAGAAGTAATTGGCGACTGTATAATGGTTGCTAGATCTGCTTTTACCATCTAATAAAAGCGTATGCATACACTATATAATATTTATCAGGCAAATATATTTTTGCCAAGCATCAACCATAGACAGTATAAATATTCCCAAATTGGCTTTTGTCATTTAACAGATTAGCAGAGACAGTATAATTCTTTCCCTTCCTTTATTTTACTAAACACGTTGTGATAGCCTTCATTGACCTAACAATGCACTTTTTACTAATATTATTCCTACTAATAGAAGAAAGTATTCTCTTAGACATTTTTTTCTTAAGAACTTCACCTTGTGGTATGGAATCCAGTGTTTATGCTTCCATAAACCATACAATCTTAACTTCTACAATAAATGGCTAGTTCTTATCTATTTCACTTTGTACTAATCAGCTTCACTTCCTATCACTTCCTCTGATATTCATGTCATTAATTCATTAATACTCTACCTTAAATGGCTCTCGATCTTTTTAATGTGTGAATTGTATAACAAAAATCACTGGAGAATGAATAATGATAGCAAATTTTGCATTTGATATTTGACCAAATAAAACTTGGAAAACGGCCATCACTTTAATATTTCACTTTTTCATATTTCACTGTTTGCTATAGGGAATAATGCCTTTAAAAACTACTTGTCTTTTATTTATGTAGGAAGTATTAATTATATAACAATCTCCGGAACAATATTTGTCAGGATTTTATAAATATCTATACAGATGATACGACAGGTTTTGAGAGTGACTCTAAAATTAAAGATGTCCAGAGTTCGACAGCTGATCTCTCTTTCGACCAATCTCTTTCAACTTAAGTTGGGGAGAAATATATTTTATCTTTCAATACCATTAAAGAAGAAACTCGTACGTTTTCTTCAATGACATAACACGTGATGTTTCTTTTTTTTTTTTTTAATCATTTCACCCCGAGCAAGGCAGAAACGCCACTGATGTGCAGGGGGTTACATAAATGTAAAAAGATTAATTAGAAAAGAGTGAGGAGTACAAGCTAGTTAGAAAGGAACAATAGAAAGCTGAGAAAGCAGGTGCAATGACTGATACATGGGCAGAGAGAAAGTGAAGATTATACAGGGGAGGGGAGAGAGCTAGAGTCCAGTGGTTAGTAGGTGAGTATTAAATTTGCTTTTAAATTTCTGGAGGTTGTAGGCGTCAGGATAGCAAGAATACGGGAGTGAGTTCCACAGGCGGGAAGTGCGAGAGAGGAAGCTGCAGGAGTAGAATTGTCGTCTGCATTTGGCTAACCTGACTGTGAATGGGTGGGACCCAGTTGCCAGTCTGGTTGCACGGGTAAACACCTGTTGAGGAGGCATCAGTGACTTAAGCTCATCCGAGCAGAAGCCATGAAAGTATTTATAGAACAGACAAAGGGAGGCCACATTTCGACGATGGGAAAGTGGCTGCAGTCGAGTCGCCAGATCAGTACCTATCACATTACAGACTCTCCTTTGGAGCTTGTCAAGAACACTGAGGAGAACGGCAGGGGCACCTGACCATAAATGGCAGCAGTACTCCATGCACGGAAGGATAGTTGAGTTGTATATATGCAGGATGGATTCAGGTGGAAAAAAACATCCTGGATCGACATAGTGACCCAATCTTCTTAGCAGTAGATTTTGCTATGGATTCAATATAGTGGTTCCATTTGAGGTCTGAGGACAGGGTAAGTCCGAGGAGGCGTAGTGTATTACTCTCCGGGAGAATCATCTGGTCCATGCTTATGGGAGGCAGAAGAGGTTGCCTGTAATGGTTGACAGACAGCCGCTTGGTCTTAGATGAATTGAAGTTGACAAGTCACTTCTTGCCTCAGTTCACCACAGAGTGTAGATCCCGCTCAAGGTCAGCAGCGAGATTATGTCTGTCCGCCACGACAGGTTTCTTACTGGAGCGGGAGTATATTGTAGTTTCATCTGCGTAGATGCCTACTTGGGACTTGATCTCATCTGGGAGGTCGTTGATGAAAATAAGGAAGAGCGTCGGGCCCAGGATAGAGCCTTGTGGGACACCAGCATTTGTGCTGTAGGACGAAGAGGCACGCCCATTCAGAACGACCTTCATTTTGCGGTTATTTAAGAAAGATTGGATTAGGTCAAGCAGGCGACCGGTAATACCATAACCGCGTAGTTTGCATATGAGGCCAGGGTGCCAAACCCTGTCGAAAGCCTTGGAGATGTCCAGAGCAACCTCGCGAGCTTCGTCAGACACATCAAGGGCCTGTAGCATGTACTCCGTTACAGTTGTTAGCAGGTCGTCTGTGGACCTGTCAAAGCGGAATCCATATTGCCTGTCGGAGAACAGTTTGTGGGCGGTGAGATGATGAACTGATCTATCATGAATATTTATACTCATAACGAGGCTCCTTGCTTATAATATCTATTGCAGTTGTTCTCAAATATTATTGCATGTGTTGTGTTTTCGAAATGAAGATTTCCTCGCTCCTAACAAAATTGATGTGATAAAATAAAAAAATAAAAATTAGGGGTTAAAAGGAGATAACCAAGGATTCGGATTAAGAACATATCACTGATAACTCCTCTAATTTGCGGACACTATTTACTTAATACAATATATAACTAATATAATAATAATTAATACAATATTTAACTAATATAATAATAATTAATACAATATTTAACTAATATAATAATAATTAATACAATATTTAACTAATATAATAATAATTAATACAATATTTAACTAATATAATAATAATTAATACAATATTTAACTAATATAATAATAATTAATACAATATTTAACTAATATAATAATAATTAATACAATATTTAACTAATATAATAATAATTAATACAATATTTAACTAATATAATAATAATTAATACAATATTTAACTAATATAATAATAATTAATACAATATATAACTAATATAATAATAATTAATACAATATTTTTTTTTTTTTTTTTTTTTTTAATCATATCACCCCGAGCAAGGCAGTAACGCCACTGATGCGCAGGGGGCTACGTAAGGGTAAAAAGAATGGAAAAGAGAAAGCCGAAAACCGCATCCTAAACAGGAAACAAGGGATGAGCCTCTTCACCTGTTCAATAGATGTGGGTGGAGTGTGAACCGGGCGATAGTTTAGTCTATCTACTCCAATTGAAAAAAAAAATAAAATAATAAAGGAAAAGAGTGAAAAGATTGGAAAAGAGAAAACCGGAAACCGCATCCTAAACAGGAAACAAGGGATGAGCCTCTTCACCTGTTCAATAGATGTGGGTGGAGTGTGAACCGGGCGATAACTAATATAATAATAATTAATACAATATTTAACTAATATAATAATAATTAATACAATATTTAACTAATATAATAATAATTAATACAATATATAACTAATATAATAATAATTAATACAATATATAACTAATATAATAATAATTAATACAATATATAACTAATATAATAATAATTAATACAATATTTAACTAATATAATAATAATTAATACAATATTTAACTAATATAATAATAATTAATACAATATATAACTAATATAATAATAATTAATACAATATATAACTAATATAATAATAATTAATACAATATATAACTAATATAATAATAATTAATACAATATATAACTAATATAATGATAATTAATACAATATATAACTAATATAATAATAATTAATACAATATATAACTAATATAATAATAATTAATACAATATATAACTAATATAATAATAATTAATACAATATTTAACTAATATAATAATAATTAATACAATATTTAACTAATATAATAATAATTAATACAATATTTAACTAATATAATAATAATTAATACAATATTTAACTAATATAATAATAATTAATACAATATATAACTAATATAATAATAATTAATACAATATATAACTAATATAATAATAATTAATACAATATATAACTAATATAATAATAATTAATACAATATTTAACTAATATAATAATAATTAATACAATATTTAACTAATATAATAATAATTAATACAATATTTAACTAATATAATAAAAAAATCACAATAATAAAATTGATAAATAATTATTTATAACTATTTATATTGGGACAAATGCAAGCAATTACAATTAATCCATTATAGTATTTTGAAAAATTATCTTTGATTGTCTTTCGATTCCTCCGCCTCACCTGCTATCCCCTTCTTCCGCACCAATGAGGTAAATCGTATCGTTTTGGAACCATTATTCTATAAGAACCAAAGTTCTTACGAGACATCCAATAGAACTCCTATGTGCGGTCCATCGCAAAAAGATTCTGTATAATGAATTGCTACAACAAATATTAGCACCTTCAGAAATAGTCAACCTCTATATGAACAAAATTAATTTCTAAATGGGATGTCAATACAATTTTTCTGTTTAAGCTGCTCAATCGGCACGTTTCAAAGATTCAGTGTCCCTCTCAGCACTTTTTTAAGCAATCTTTTTAAAAATTTTAGTATAATGATCACTATTTCACTTAACGGGTTCATCTTTGCTGGTATGATCATTGATTTCCAACTGAACTCTTTATTTAATCAACATGGATAGATTGTTCACGTCCTCTCAACATAGCTAGGGACATATCTCAAATTTCTTATTTAATGCAGTTCACTTTTTCCTAGGTGTCACTGCACCATGCTCGTTTGGACTCACATTTATTATATCAACAATTTCATCATAGATTAAGAACTCGACCAAATTCTCCCTTACAATGGAACAACAAGAATCTGACACTATAGCTTAAAAAAAACATTCAGCTCGTAATTACCAAAGGGTTAGCCGGATAGCAAGCATCTGATGAAGACTGGAGGGCAAAAAAGCTGGCACATTGTGATAAGGTGGGGCCCATAGACTGATTGTCGGTTTCCTCCTTACTATAGCCAATATCAATTTCGTTTCATGGTATTCGCCATATATAAACATGACGCCCAGCGAGGAATGTTTCCCGTTGTGAAATCTTCAGATTTGCAGTTTGGGAAATGTTTATTTTATTCAGCCAACAATGTTTTTCCGGAAGTGTCTACCATCTTTTTTCATTTGAATTGGCCAATTTCGACCGGTAATTGCTTTTAGAAGAACGCAAGGAATTCATATACGTGTTTTCTGATTGTCTTTTTAAATTCTTAACGGTAACAGAAATCGCAAATATAGCGCCAAGATCAGTTGCTGAAGAGGCACTAATATTTTTTAGAGCGAGTGTGTTAATCTCTCCCTTCAGCTACTCTGTTAAGACTTGTTTCTATTTTGATCCAGTCTAATAAATTGCATTCACCTACGCTTGGGGTATTTATAAATTTATCCATATCCTTCCATAGGTCAATAGTATGTCGTGTATCCAGAAACATCATTACTAACTTAAAAAATAAATGTTAACGCCATATTCATTCGCAAAAAAATTATTTTTAATTACAATCCTAAAGAGAATATTTCTAATTTAAATAACCCACAAACAGTTGAAGAGGTGTTAAAACTAATCCGTTAATCAGTCAATCTCATGTCTTTTTTAATCTCATTCAATAAGTTTTTCGAACATCGAAAAACTTATTGAATGTTATTGGCGATTCTAACGCATTATTCTATTCTATAGTCAACGTAAAAATCAATATATAGATTTCATTTGTTAAAATGCTTGAATTAGATTCTGTGTTCATTTTACTAATTTGAGTCGCTTAAATGAAAGAAGGACATGCTTTGTGGTACAGTGAATATTGTATAAGAACTAGAAATCGGGCAGCTGAGTTTGAACTCCAGTTGAATGTCCTCATTCACTTACACGCAAATACCCATGGGAAAGGTATTAATCTGTTCCTTCCAGACAGATTGGTTCTATAGCTTTGGTCGGCAAGTAAGAATGTAATGGCAACCTACTGAGAGATAATCTTCTGTCCAGACAGTCATGTTTCTTTTGAGACATGATTGCCCAAGCGTATATCACGTATCGCACTTAAATGACTGAAATAAAACAGATAAAAATATTCAAATAATATACCAAAATTTGAAATATATATAGAAAGATAGAAGAGAAAGATAGACATAAAACTTGTGATGTGGTTGGTTGAGGAAAAATTTATCCATTAGCCATTATATTTCAAAGGGGAACCATACGCTACGATTTCATATTTCTAACACACAAACTGAATAAGATTGTCATATATACAAATATACATTTATTCATATATATATATATATATATATATATGTATATACACATTCATTCATACATATATATATACATACATAGATACATACATACATACGTATATATGCATGTGTGTGAGAGTTTAAGAAATCGGATGTCTATAAAAATAATACAAATAAAGGTAAAAACAAAATAAAATATTTTACGCCATAGCTTGTGATTGCATTAACATAAAATACTTCCTTTTTGTCTTTCCTTTACGAAAAAACTCACACAGACGCATGCGCGTAATTTGTGTGTGTGTGTGTGTGTGTGTGTGTGTGTGTGTGTGTGTGTGCAATAAATGTTAGGTATTTGAAGGCATTTTTGATTGGATATTATGTACGTATAAATATCTGCTCGTAAACACTGTCAATGTAATCCATTTTCACCATTGATCAATTTTGCTTATTTCATAAATCCCGTTTGATGACACATTGTCGTGGTGTAATATTTAATTAAGTTGTTTAATCCTCACCGTGTGCTCCAGAGTTTCCAGGGATTGTACCACATATAAATTAAGATTAGAAAATCATTTGGCTATCTCGACGTGGTGAATTAGATACCTGGCTTGTCTCATGAGAACAATATTTTCGGACTCATGTGAATCCAGATAAAATAAAAAATAATGAATTTAAACAAAACGGTTATATAATGCATGCATTAACACAATAATTGCTGAAAATAAATGAAACTGAATGAAATAAACACGCATTTGAAACTAGCTATAAGAATGTTTAACTTGTGTGTGTGTGTGTGTGTGTGCGTGTGTGTGTGTGTGTGTGTGTGTGTGCGAGAGAGTTCAAAATTATACACAGTATCAAGGAAGCGAAGTGGTCCCTTCTTCAGTGTTCATTTCATTTTTTTGTTTTATTTTTAACCATTTCACTCCAAGCAAGGCATTCTACTGCCACTGTTGCGCAGGGGGTTACATAGAGGAACGTGGTGAGAAAGAGGGATTACTTATAGGAAATGTCAGGCGAAGGGGAATAGACGGATGAGGATACCGAGGATGTGGGTGGAGTAGATGGAAAAAGAGCTTGTGAGAATGGATGCGAGTTAGTGTAATAGGAGATGTCTATTGAACTTACATTAAAATTCCTGGAGATTGTAGCTGTCGTGGAAGCAAGTATATGGAAGTGAATTCCACAGGTGGGAAGTGCGTAAAAAGAAGCTGTTAGAGTAAAAATTGCGGTTACACTTTATCGGTTTCACTGTAAAAGAGTTGGACCTTGTTGCTAATCTAGTAGGTCGTGTGAATTCGTACTTAGGGGGCACCAGAAGCTGTGAAAGTATTTATAGAAGAGGCACGAGGAAGACACATCACGCCGGTGAGAGAGCGACTGCAGCCGAGCTGCTAATTCGGTATCGATCACATTGTAGATTCTCCGTTGGATTTTGTCAAGAACCCCGATGTGAATAGCAGGGGTACCAGACTAGATGTGGCAGCAGTATTCAATACACGTTTGTTTAAATCTAGAAGCAAGAATTAAAAGAAGCAAGCGAGCGAATATGCTTACCTTTTTAGAGACTTAAAAAGCGCTTCATAACAAGGATATTTGGCAAGGTCAAGTGGGGGTAAATCCTCCTAAGCAAACCCAGTCGAGCCATCTTCATTCATTACATATTCAATCATTATGAAGTAATTCCTATACAGGCTGCTTCTTCCCATAAACCGCTACTTTGTGGAACAAACACCCTCGGGGATGCTTCATCGAGCAATAGAATAATAACCTCATCATGTCCAGTGTCAATTGTTATCTATCATATATATTTAGATTCTGTAGTTTTTATTTTCTCTTGCGCCCTTCAATACAATAATTCACGAAAATTAGTAGCTATTTAATCTTACATCACATCAAGAATAATATAAAAACCTGAGCAAATATTACTGAGGGCAATAAAAATAAAGCCTTATATATCAAGTATAGCCAAATTACGGATGTGCCTTATGGTGCAGTGGACATCGACACGTAACGACAAATTGGGGAGCCGAGTTCAAATTCCAGTTGAATTCATTGCATTCACTTACCACAAATACCCTTGGGAAAGGGATTAATCCGTCTCTTCCCTCCAGTCATGGGTTAAATAGTAGGAGAGGCTGGGTTTTGTAGCCTTGGCTAGCAACCAGTCTACCGCAGGAAGTAATGGCAATCTACTGAGGGTTAATCTTCTGCCAAGTCAGTCATGTATCACCCTAAGCGTGTGTCACATATAGCACTTAGCTGATAGCCAACTTAGTAAAGAGAAAAGACAATGTTTCACTGGTATAGGATTATGGTGAATAAATCGGTTTGCTATTAAATGAAAATGAGTGTAATGTATTCTAAAAAATTATGCCATTGAAAATGACTGATCCTCTTTTATGTGCCATATACCTCCAGAGCGTTAAAATCATGGGTCCCCATAGTTACATCTCATTTGTAGCTCTTAATAACTTTTGTCATTATGCTGTCTTTCCCTAATAGTCCGAAATCACCCAATCTTGTTAGGTAGAATATAATTTATTTCCCCTGTCTCAATTCCGTGTAAGCTGCCTTGTGAGTATAAAATTTTCCAAACTGTTGTGGGATCTTCCCTTTTTGTATATGATGATAGACTAGACTGGGTATATATATATATATATATATATATATATATATATAATCCTGCCATAGAGAGAACAGGAGCGGCCATATAGTTGCAGTTGTAGTTGCAGTTGGCAGTGGTGAGTAATCATAGAGATACTTTACAGTTATCGGAGAGTTCCGACAGGTACCGAAATTACCCAGAGACTAGATTAGCTCGAAGCACCACTCAGCTAGAATAATATACACGGATATACTATTTCCAACGACTTCACTTCAATACTTGTATATATTTATTTTCTAATTAATAGTATTCCTGGATTTACTAACCTGCGTTCAAATTTGTATATTACGTTCAATATAACCTACTCTCCTAACTCCATATATGTTTTGTGGGTTCATTATTTTGTGCGGTTCCTCATCCGGAATCCCAAACAATTTTGCGACGAAGACTCGAACTCACGTATACCCCGCATCGCCACAACAACCTGGAGACGAAGATTCGTGCACAAGTCGCCACAGCAAATTGGCGACGAAGACCCGAACTCGCGTACACGTACATTACCACAACAAGTTTGCCATGAAGATTTCAAACAAGAGTCACCACAATAACTGGACGACGGAAGATTCAAACTTACGTATACCACACAACAACAGAATTCATACAGAACAACGTAAAAAACCATAGTGCCACACAGGTCGACCACAAACAATTTGGCGACACTATCGCAGATAATCTGCTGGCATTACAACTTTAGAACGAAAAGAGATAGAATGAAAAAACTGTAAAAGGGAAATTGAAATTCAATACTTTCCCGTTCAACAGGAAAATTCTTCTAAAATTTTTACGAGATCTATTACCAGAAATCAATAAATAAAAAGTGAAACCCCTCATGAAATCAAAACAGCAAACCCCTCATGAAATTAAAACAGCAAACCATGGATGACTTTCAGAAAGGAATATTAGAAATCATAAAAAGAAGTGAAGAAAGACAATATAAATTCGAAGAAGCTGAAATTAAATTAGAAGAAAGACAAATAGAAATTCAAAAGGCAAATGAAGAAAAAACGAATGAAAATCTAAAGAATGAACGAAGAAAGACAATTACAACTTCAATAAAAATTGCTAAAATATAAAATCAACACACGAGAAAGGAACACAGAAAAAGAGGCGACGTTTTCGCAAGACGCCGTGTGGAATGCGATAGAAACCTTTAAATACTCGTTTGATGAAGACAAAACGTTGGAGAATATTACAAGCGATATGAAGACATTTTTAATATCGATTGTCAGAAAGGATAGAAAAGAAAAATCTAAGGCTTTTGCTCAGAAAATTAGCTAGAGAGGAAGCATTAATTTGTTAGATTATATTATTCCAAAGAAGACAAACAACTTAACGTTTGATGAGGCAGAGAAATGCCTCATTGAGCTATTTCGTCCAAAACTTTCTTTCTTTCACAAAAGGTGGAAATGCCTTAATCTCGTGAAAGACGAAAACGAGCAGTATTAAAAATTCGCAGCCATCGTCAACAAGCATTGTGACGACTTAAAATTAGCTGAGCTAACTCCGGACAACTTTAAATGCCTTATATTTGTCCAAGGATTAGTCGCTGTTAAGGACAGCGAAATGCGAAAACGAATGCTTATTACACTCTAAAATGAACCAGGTTAAACACTGCAAAAACTATGAAAAGATGCCAAAAATGCCTACGTATTAAAAGGAACAGTAAAGATATTGAAGAATCAGCAGTCGCGCATATTTGTAAGTTAAACAAATATTTATGTCTTTCACCCTCCTCAAAATAAAACAAGATTTTAATGACAATATTACAAAATATCAGACAACTAAATTTTATGACAAAATTACAAGATATAAAGCAACTAGTGACAGTAATCAAGTAAAGAACAAGCCTCCTCCCCATCTGCATGCTACAGATGTAGTGGATTGCATTGGGTTAGAGATCGTCGGTTCAAATACAAAACGTGCCTACCGTGTGGAAAGATGGGACACAAGGCAGCGATATGTAGCAACAAAAAACTGTCTAGTAGGGTAAGATCTACTAGTGTGGAATATTAAAACAAACAAAACACGAGGAAATACGTAGAACTTGAAATATTGAATAAGAAGATCAGACTACAATTAGATTCAGGTTCAGACTTAATAATAATCAACCTACAGACATGGCGGAAACTGACTAGGCTGACCGTGTTACACACTAAATAAAATTTGCTAAATCTGTAACAGGAAAACGGATCAATTTCGAAGGTGCAATAATCACGATGCAGAAGTTTAATGCATGGGGTTTACACACTAGGTCTTGTTGTAAAAAAAAATAAAGAGCGTTCCGACAGAAGCTACGAAATTGATTAAAAAATTACACAAACAAATACCAGTATAAAACGAGGTAACAAATTCGCAACAACATCGAGCAAAAGCAGAATGTGCAACCAGTATTTATTTCACCCATATTTATGAAAAGAGCATTCAAACCAGGTGAACAAATTTACTTCAGAATATTAAAACATAATATGGCACATTAGGAACCTGGAACAATAATAAACGGACTAGGAAATGCGATATACACAATACAGGGAGAAAAATCTACTCATAAGAGACACACAAACCAAATACAGAAAGAAAGTGAAGAGCCAAGCTCGTCACCCTCAGAAAACGATGTCGGGATGCAAGAAATTTTTTAAGCATTTGAGAATAATAGAAAACTAACGGAAAAATATTAACACCTCCCAAAAAAAGAAGCTACGGAGGGGGTGTTGTGGGAACCCCCCTTTTTGTATATGATAATGGACTCGACTGCATATATATATATATACTCCTGCCATAGAGAGAACAGTGGCGGCCATGTAGTTGCAGTTGGTACTGGAGAGTAATCGTAGAGATCCGTTACAGTTAATAATAGATGATAATATTGTTTAATGTAGATCGCAATATGAACGCGGCTGAGAAATCCTGACAAAAATTATATATTACAAATTGATATTTCTTAAAATATTGGAAACCCGCTGGAAAGTGAATTGGTCAAAACATTTTAGCAGATGCAAAGCGACAGGTCAGATGGGGTCATCTATTTGTCGGCCATTATGGGTTATAAAGTGGAAGCTTTGGCCGCTATAAAAATCAAAAAATAAACTTTAGCTGGAATATTCTTTCAGGCTTGTCATAAACTTTGGTGAGGTCAGGTAAGGTTGAATCCTCAAAATTATTCCTGAGAACATATTTTAAAGTCAGAAAAATAATTGATGTAATTGAAAGGAAGAAAACAAACAGATATTACGTCACGTGAGGTGTTGATATTTCATTCACTGATTCATAACTTTACCTTAAATCGTGTGGGTGGAAAATAATCTCATTGGTCAAAGTTTTGAGTTGCATAGATCCTCCAAGAAAATTGAGGACAACTATAAAACGTCAAAACTCAGTGAGGAGAATCAGATTTTGTGTATTTTTCAGAGCTGTCGAGCGACAGCGACACAACGACCCTACCGCCGCTGTCATCATCAGTCTCCACTGTCTCCGTAAAGTTTGATAAAATCCCTGAAAAGACGTGTTTTTATTTGGAGAATTGAAAGCTCTGATTATTTTTAAAGAAACTCGTACCGTTATGAAAAGACATATTTTTATTTGGAACATTTGAAAGCTCTGATTATTTTTAAACGAATCTTTCTTTCCGTTGTAAAATTTGAAATTCGGTGATTTTATAATTAATTATTCGTTTTTATATATATAAAGACTTTTTAGTCACTCATCCAGGCGTCTTCGAACTTATTCATTTATCTATTTTATTTTATTTTGTTTTTCATTTTTTTTTTTTGTTTGGTGTCGTATTTATTTTTTATTAACACAAATGCACACAAGTGTCCGGTCTGTTTGATTTAGTAGAGAGACGGCTTCCGGGTTTTTTAACGTGACTTTTCTGAGATCAAAAGAACACAGCGTGGGTAGAGTGCTTCATCGTTGTAATAGACGTCTTCAGGACCAACTACTGTGACGTGGCCATCATCACGATTAGCGATCCGAGAGCATCGATAGCATCAACCCGCTCAGGTTTCGGACCAGTAGCAGCGAGCCAGCTGGGGCAGGTGTCACACTTGTATATAATTATTTTCTTACTAATGCAATTCCTAGATTTACTAACCTGCGTTCAATTTTGTATATTACGTTCAATATAACCTACTTTATTTTATCTCCATATCTGTTGTGTTGGTTCATTATTTATATGTGCAGTTCCTCATCCGGAATCCACAGCACAAACCGATTTTCTCATGACGCGCCTCTTCCTGGTGTTAATTATCAGTGTCTATTTTGTTACCAATATCATTAGAACTCGTTACTCACATGATTATTCTGTACTATTATCAACATGCTCCTGTATCTTCTTTATCTGCCCACAGTTTGTGCAAAATTCACTGTCCTATAAGAGTATTGATATTGCACATTAATACAGTACTCTTTATTTTAATTCTAAAGATATTTTCCTGTTTCTTAATATTTTACTTAGATTTTGAAAAACATCTTCCGCTAACTTAATGCGTATTCAGATTTACGGGTCGCATATTCCATCCTCTGTAAAAAGGATTCGTATATACATACATTTTTGTTGTTGTATTGTTTGAAATTTATTTTTGGGCGGTATCCTTTGATAACAAACATGTCTACTATTTGCTCTCAATTGATGCTTGGCCCTTTTTTTTTCGCTTTTTTTTCAATACATTCTGTAGGATGCCGGCCTTCTTTCTATCCTATCTCAGTAATTTGCCATCTGCTTATATTCTGTTGCTAAGATTAAGGTCACAAAAATGAATCCTGGTAGGATATTCATTCTCTCATAATTACTTTGCCGTGTAGTTTAAATTAAATTTACTTGAAAAGATGCATTAAATCATTGCTGATAAAAATTGACAACGATGGTAGAAACTCCTGCATTATTTTTCTGTGACTGTTACACGATGCCACGTTACCCTGACCCTAGCAAATCTCCGCTTTGGAACATATTTCTAGTACACTATCCTGCATCTGATTACGAAGTTTTTAATAGTTGCTTGTGTTTTTCTATATGAGACCTTATCATTTTTAATCAGTACAACGATATGCAAGGCCGTAAAGCCACCGAAACACAAGAGGTTATAGGTTATGGAAGAATTTGGAAAAGAAACATTAATAAGCAGAAAGAGAAATGAGTAACCAAGAGGATAGCAGATAGCGATTCACATTGTATTTACGTTTTTGAAGATTAAGGTTGGGTGGAAGGCATGGCTATCTACTGCGGGATAATCTTCTGCCCAGTCAGTCATGTCTCTTTCGAGACATGATCGCCCAAGCGTGTATCACGTATGGAACCTAAAGGACTAACTGAATATAATAGTTGGAAACATGATTAAGGCTTCCACTGGGCATAAAATGGAGGATGAGTTTTATATTGTTGTGAAATAATAAACTGATCCCCCACTAATTAAAACTTAATATAATACATCTCTTCTCTCTCTAGGTATGAGTTAAATATTAGGGCAAATTGGGTTCTATAGCCTTGTTTGGCAACCAGTCTACCACGGAAGGCAATGTCTATCTACTGCGACATAAATTTCAGCCCACTCAGTCATGATTCTTTCGAGACATGCTCGTCCAAAGCGTGTATCATGTATGACACTTAACTGAGTGTGGAAGCCTTGAGCCGGGATGAAATTCCACAAGCGAGAAGTGCGAAGAAAAGCAACTGCTAGCATATAATTTATGGTTTCATCGAGCCAACTGAACTGTAAATTGATGAGATATTGACGCGAATTCAAAATTCCTACGTACCAAATAGAAGAGATTATACGAACAATTACCATGAAAGTATTCATAGAAAAAACAAAAGGAGGCAACATTACGGTAGTGGGAAAATGACTAAAGACAAGCAGTCAGACAGGATTGATAATATTGCTGATTCTTCTTTGGATCTTCTCAAAGAAATCAAGGTAAAAATTGGGGCAATGGACCATATGTGACAGCAATGTTCTAAGAGTGACAAACCATCTTAGCAGCTAAACTAAGCTGAATAGTTTATAGGCTTTTCTTTAAATCTAAAACCGTTTAGATATATATATATATATATATATATATATATATATATATAAAAGAGTCAACATCGAAGTCAACATTCAAGGACGACGGACTGTTTCATGCTAAGCGCAATCATGAAACAGTCTGTCGCCCTTGAGTGTTGACTTCGATGCTCACTCTTTTATATTTATATACGCTCTGTCTCTGATATTGAGCACTTTATCCTATAGATATAGCACACCTTAAAACTGTATTTATTCATATATATATAACATCGCCGACTGACGTAAATTCGGTCAGGTTACAATGCTGAGTTAAAAGCAATTGGATGTCTAACCACACAGATGAGCTGTGATACAGCGAAACATATCTGACTGCGGATGACTATATATATATATATATATAAAGAAGATATACTTTCAAGCTATTGCGAACACAATGGATAATCTTCAACTATAAAAGTTTACTATATCAAAGTAAAGAAATACAAAGTAAATAATTATAGAAATCTACTAAATCAAAGTAAAGAAATATAGAAATCACTATATCAGAATTAGGAAATACAAATTAAATAATTATAGAAGTTTACTATATCAAGGTAGAAAAAAATACAAATTAAATAATTATAGAAGTTGACAACATCAAAGCGAATAAATACAAAGTAAATATTTATAGAAGTTTACTTTATCAAAGTAAGGAAATACAAAGAAATATAGAAGTTTACTATATCAAAATAAAAGAATACATTTAATTTATTTTGTGCTTCATCAATTAAATTGATATATCGTGCGTGATAATTCATACAAATATGAATAAATTATGTTTGAGATTTTCATTCTGATCTATTTTGGATTTTAAGAACGTTTTCCGTGGCAGCATAAGGACGTGGGCATTCACAATTTTCCATTCTACTTGTATCCCTTGGGGATATGCTTTCCCCTCGGGTACAAAACCACTTCTGAATATATTTTTAAACAGTTTCGTGTTAGCGGGATTAAAACCGTAGGGCATTCACTAAGTTGTAGATAATGTTATGATTTGAAACAAAAATTTAACAAAACCATAACAGAGAATTATTTCCACTTCAAGTATTTACTTTCAATCTTCCAGATCTTCAGGGCTTGGAAAATTGTTTTAATAAAATAGCGGAAGAGAAAAAAAATAAAAATTACGTTTTATTCACGTCAGAGAAGCAAAACACAACATAAAAGACGGAGTCGATGCCGCAAAGAAACGGGGAGTTACAAGTTAAATATAAATGTCTTGAATCAATTTTTTTAGTAAAATCCAACGTACAGAAAAGCGAAACGTTTATCACAAGTCCTTGCCCTATGGTTCGGAAGTATATTCGTTCAGTTCATTTGTGTAGAAAGTTCGAATCTCACTGATGCATATTATATAATAACATTTAACCCTATTTTTTACGGATGTTAGAGGCTATCAATGACACATTAGTTAAACAGACGTTTCATTACAAAATTGTTCTAGTAGTGCAAAACATTCTATCCTCTTGAATCATTTTCTGATTTTGTTCAGCCCCAAGGAACGATACGCGAATAACCAGAAATCGAAACATGCTTAAAACTGCGAACGAGAAAACAGAATGAAACATGATATTTAACAAAAGCGTAACTAATCCCAACACTAAATGTTTTCAGATAATGCAGTCGACAGAATTAAAAGATACAAATTTTCGCAAGAACTTTTCCAAGAAATAAAATCTGTTTGCGTTTATCCCTAATGTCGAAATTTAATCACTTCATTACACAATACCCGACTTATTGATTGAAAGAATGTGTCAGAAAACATACAACCTTCCTGACTTTGTACGAAGCTAAAACAAGATGTTTTTAAAAGTATATTGAGGAACAATATGTCTGAGATCGGATTTGACCATTGATATATTGATAAATATCAGAGGAAATTTAAATGAAGCGAAACACACAAGGATTTGAATCTTGGTTTTAAATAATAACAAATAAACGAAGACGGCTGTCTAAGAGTCGAAGTCGCATTCATTTTCATGTAGAAATTTTTGATTTAAACAATTTTAAACGAGCGTAATCTTTCTTTGGATTTGATGGTACATTCTAGGATTAACCGATATATATATATATATATATATATATATATATATATATCGGTTAAATCGTCAAACAAACTGTTTTAATTTTTTATTTAAAATACTGGATATATGTAGAGATGCATATATTGATGAATTTTTGTGAAGGTGGAATGAAGTTTGGGAGGAATATTTGTTGTCGTGACGCCTTTTATACAAACACAGACATAAATTAACCATTGACGTCCACAGAGACACACGCACAAGCAAGCTAAACAACTGGGGCTCACACAGGCATAACTTCATATGAACGATATGGAGCTTAGCATATATGTGTATATGTGTGACGTTTTTCACATGCATACGCATTTAATTTTTTCTTGTGTATTTGCGTAAGTATATATCTAATTCTGTTTATATGTTCATGCATTGTAATATGATTATGTCTATCTCGACTTCATTCATTCAGGGCTGGTCACGTTATGAATTCACCTTGACTGTATCCAATATGTAGCAATTTAGTCTCTGTATAAATAGAGCTTTAAAATTTAACAGACAAATTGAGAAGTCGATAAAAGCTAAATTTTGTAATTTGTGTATGGATATATGCGTGGGTATATTAATCTGTATATGTGTCTGGTTGCCAACATTTGTGGATATATTTTTCCATGTGTGGATGTTTGTAGGTTTATTGATGTATGCGTTCTTTCTCTTCCTCGTTTAATATATGAATAATTTTCTAAATCTAATGAATTGTTAAACTTAGAAATTTTTTTGAAATTTCGCAACAATTATAAAGTAGATATAATAGTTAATTTTATGCTGATCTCAATTTAATCAAATATTAATACTAATGCCCGCCAAGATTATTTTTAAGTCTGCCCACATCTCCAAATTAGAAGATGTCCAAAAGTTAGCGTGGTCCACATTGTACATATAACAATGATTCCCTGATTGAAGGGGTTTTTCTTGTTTTAACCTTTTAAACCATT
The DNA here is from genome assembly GCA_037127315.1 of Ascarosepion bandense. NCBI lineage: Eukaryota > Metazoa > Mollusca > Cephalopoda > Sepiida > Sepiidae > Ascarosepion > Ascarosepion bandense. Next base: position 4,272,409 of record JBBBDQ010000324.1, on the reverse strand, counting down.
CAATTTAAAATAAATCACATCACTTGACAAGACACAAGAAGTGTCGGAACAAAATAGCTATTTTTGTAGTGATATTATAACATATCCATGTTATAATTGGTGAAAAAAATTTTTTAACTCTACTTTGTATTGAGCACTTTTTTAGGAATAGGGTTTCTTTGGCTGGGAATATTATTCCATCCATACGTACCCTATACTCGTGTATATATATATATATATATATATATATATATATATATATATATATATATCGTGCTCTTCATATCCATTTCTATAGTGATATCTATTTCAACCCAATAATGATTGGCGGCACCAGTGATCTAAGCTCATCGGAGCAGAAGCCATGAAAGTACTTGTAGAAGAGGCACAGGGAAGCCACATCACGCCGGTGAGAGAGCGGCTGCAGCCGGTCTGCCAAGTCAGTATCAACCACGTTACAGATCCTCCTTTGTATTTTGTCAAGAAGCCCAAGGAGAGCAGCAGGGGCACCCGACCAGATATGGCAGCAATATTCAATACACGGGCGGATGGTAGATTTGTATATGTGCAGAATAGATTCAGGTGGGAAAAACTTCCGGGCCCTGCACAGGGAGCCGACTTTCATAGCAGCAGATTTGGCAATGGATTCAATATAGTCATTCCATTTGAGGTCCGCCGAAAGTGTAAGGCCAAGGAGGTGTAGTATTTTACTCTCTGGGAGGCTAGCCTGTCCCATGCTAATGGGAGGTAGATGCGATTGTCTATGGCGGTTAGTTGATAACAGCTTTGTTTGTCTCTGTCTTTCTCTCTCTCTCTCTCTCTCTCTCTCTCTCTCTGATATTATCCCCAAAGTCTCTCACTAATAAAGATAAATTCTTTGAAGATATCTTCCGATGAGATAGTTCCTAATGTTATTCCGATTAATGGTTTGATGAAAATTAATATTACTAATCATAATTAAACATCCTTAACCAAAATTCAAACGCTTTCAAAGATCAAAGAATTTATTTTAGTGATTCTAAAATATTATTCATATGAAGAGAAAAATAGTTATTCATTGACGATGAAACTGATAGACGAAATGAAGGATTTGAACAGAAATAAAGTGAGACTTATTTGTTACAAAAACTGTTTACGAACGATTAATATTTAGTGCTAAGTGTAAGAGAGAAAGAACTCAATTACATTAAAAAATGAAATGAAAATAAGATATCAATATATACAAAAAGATTTTATATATATATATATATATATATATATAAATTAAATTCATGATGTTGAATGACCATTTCTTCTGAAAGGATTTTTCGGTTGCCGAGGTGATGTGTTATCCCCCGTGGGGATTTTCACATCGAAATGGTCATTCAACATCATTGAATTAATCCTTTTTTAATTTATTAATTTATATTTGCTCTGTAATATTTTATTACATGGAGCTCTCTTCCTGTATCATTTTTTAATATTAAAATAAATTTTTTAATATTAATTAGGATCGGGCTTTTGGAATTTACCTTCCTGCTTTTTTTCACTTGGATTAAAGTATCTGAATTATATATATATAATGGGTGCCAGAGTTAAATTGACGTTTTAAAAAATATCCTGAAATTTTAGAAACATTGCTGTTGGTTTCAATGCACTTTCACAAAACGATCTATTTGTTTAAAGTGGAGAATGCTTTCATAATGATTTTTTTCAAATTATCTTTGTGATTCATTTAGTTGTACCCCGCAGAAAATATTCAAGAGCTTTGCAAGTCTCAGGAGTTATGTGATCAGAATTAAAAATGATGTGATCCCAGAACTTGTCTGAAGCTATGACTCGATTTATTTGCTAGTTTGGTATGATGTACAGTTGTCTTGCTAGACATAGGCTTTTCCAGCAGCCACTCTCTTGACCCGAGGGAGCATTACTTGTTCAAATCACCTGATGTAGACCTTCGTGCGAAGTCCTAGACCCCCATCAATAAATTCGGGAATTCCTTTCTTATCTGAACGATCAGAATGACATTTCAAAACGGTCCTGACTTCGTAATCACCTATATATATACATATATATATATATATATATATATATATATATATATATATATATATATAGTCATCCGCAGACAGGTCTGTTTCGCTGTATCACAGCTCAACCGTACGGTTAGACATTCGATTGCTTTTTACCCAGGATTGAAACTCGACCGAATTGAGCGCTCGGTAGAAGGAAACAGGCTTTTTAGCGTGTATATTATCATTATACACGCCCAATATCTGAGAGTGTTCTAATTCATTGCTGAATGAACGATACGTATATGCTAGAGTAGCTACAGTTTTTCAAATCTACCATTCTTCCAGTGTGCTCAATCAGGATGTGAGAGCGTTAATATATATTATACTCTCATTATGATTGAGCACTGTAGAGAGGAAAATTTGGTAAAAAACAGTTATCACTTCGGCGATATATGCATAAATCTAAGCAATTAATTGAGTTCTTTCGGTGACTGGCGTGTGTATACGCTGCTTATATATAACACGCTAAAATTTCCCTTCTCTGATTCAATGTGCCTCTGGCCTAGGGGTTAGCGACTCCGACTGACACCAACTCGGTTGAGTTTGATGTCGGCTAGAAGCAAATGAATGTCTAACCACACTGATGAGCTGCAATACAGCGAAACAGGCTTGTACTTGAATGACTAATATATATATATATATATATATATATATATATATATATATATATATGTAATATTTTTACAAATCTGTGTGCATGTTCTTCGCACTAAACATAAGTGTTCATATAAACCAGCCAGTTAAGTGCTATACATGATACACGATTGGGCGATCATGTCTTGAAAGAGACATGACTGAATGGGCAGAAGATTATCCCGCAGTCGGTTGCCATTGCTTTCTGCGATAGACTGTTTTCCGACCAAGGCTATAGAACACAATCTCTCCTGTTATTTAACCCATAACTGGGAGGAAGAGACGGATTAATACCTTTCCCAAGGGTATTTGCGCGTAAGTGAAGGCAATGAATTCAGTTGGAATTCGAACTCGGCTCCCCGATTTCTCGTTCCGAGCCGATATCCAGTGCACCACAACGCACATTCATATAAACACATGTCTTAAAATTCTTCTTTTTTGAATTATTAATTATTATTAATAATAATGACGCCGTGTTGCTAAGTAGACTAAGTTACATTTTCTCATTCAGGTGTATTTGTGACTGTTCTTTATTCAAAGATTAATGGGAAATATTTCGTTTGAAATTATCAAATTGACTTTGCCGGAACGTCTGTTTTTTTTTGCCCAAGTAGTAAGAGGGAGTTGTGTTTTTTTTTTCCCCCCATATGCACATAACGTCTATTGCATCTTTTCAGCTCAAATTGGCGTCAGGGTCATGTTACTTTAGCACGGTCGAAGTATTCTACAGAAATTTTCTTCTTTTTTCTTTAAGTACCGTGTCCCGTCTGGACGTAGGTGATCATAGGCTTTCAGTTACTTCTCTCCCTTGTCGCTTTCCTCACTTTTCCTGTTCCGTCATCGACCTGCTCAAATAAACCAAGTACGTCCCCCGCTGTTTCCCTTGTCTATATTTCACTCCATCCCTCCTAAGAGTGTTAGATTCTTCAAACCCTCATTCCTCATTACGTGACCCGGTAATCTCAGCTGCATCTTCCTGAAGCTAAGTTTCATTTTCGTTTGCATCCTCTCCAACACCTTTTTGTAGCTCACATGCTCGGTCCATTTTAACTCAAGCATCCATATGTAGAACAGAATTTCAGATAGATATGATATAACAGTTCACTACTCTTTTCTTTTCAATATCTTCTTATCTCTCAATATCTGCTCAGGTTTTAGTCAGGCCAATTTTTCTTCGGATCCCAATATTGCACATTCCATCACCTGTCTGCTACAGTTTCGGTGCATTTATCTCCAGTGATTACCAGTACAGACCAAAAGAAGGCTGTATTTGAAATCTTCTTTTAGATTTGTAAATGCTTACCATTTTCCCAACGCTAAATCTTATTACACTTATATTAATAAGACAAAAGCTAAGCAAAAGGAAACTCTATTACACAAACAGAAGAAGATAATTTAATTTCAGAATTTATAAACCTTCATTTTGAAAATAATACTGTATAGAAATATATTAAAATATATTACATATTTCCTTCCGTGTTTCTCTGCGTTTTATTCACTTTTTCCCCCATTGAGTTGTTGTTAACCTTTTTCTTCTTGATTATTTTCATAAGATTTTTTTTCTTTTTTCTCCTAATTCTTTTCACTCTATTTCATTCTCCTCTTTTTATAGTTTTTATATCTTCCTACCAAACGTCTATTCTCGTTTCCGTCTTTCATCTTCTGCTAAAGAAATAAACTTTTTTAAAGCACTCTTTGATTTTCCCGTCTATGAAATTTTCAATTCCATCAAACTGAATCATTTTTTTTATACCAAACAAGAAAAAAAAAAACAAGATATTTTTTTCTACCTGCCTCGATGTAGAAAATAGGTTCCCAAATAACTGAGATGAATCAAAGTGAAAAGAGTAAAAAAATGTTTTCATAACACTTTTAGTAATAAAAATTAAGAAAAAGTGAAAACAAACAAAAGATTTCATGCATCGAGTGAGTCATCGGTACATGAGTGACGAAAAGCTTTGTTAGAGATAAAATCTCATGTGATTATGCATATCAGAAATTCCCAAACACTATTTCCTACCTTGATAAATATAGAATACAGTCACCCACACACATGCACACAAACAATACACACTCATTATATATATATATATATATATATATATATATATATATATATATATATATAAATGAATAAGGAACGAAGAAAATAATTGCAACGATTAAAACATTAATTTAAAACAGTGGTCAACATAAAAATAGGGCAATTGAAATATCTTATTCATTATTACTTTACGACACACACACACACACACACACACACACACACACACACACACACGTATATATATATATATATATATATATATATATATATAGTGATGATCATCCACGTATACTGTCTTAATATGTATAGGAAAGAATATTAATAAAAAGTTTTGAATTTAAAAATGTACTTTTTTTGAACAGTATTTGTTTATTTTTATAAAAATAAACAAATACTGTTCAAAAAAAAGTACATTTTTAAATTCAAAACTTTTTATTAATATTCTTTCCTATATATATATATATATATATATATATATATATATATATATATATATATATATATATATATGCAAACAGACATAAAGTTCTAAACTGAGAGGTAGCAGTCTGTTCCATGCTAAACGCAGCCGTCATGCCAAATCTTGGCCTTGAGGTTAAATTCAATGTCCACTGTTTATTTACGCACTAATCCTGATATTCAATACACCATCTCATAAATCAAACGTAACTTTATATATATACTCACCTATATATATATATATATATATATATACTCACCTATATATATATATATATATATATATATATATATATATATACACATTTATATATGTGTGTGTATTTGTGTGCGTATAGCGTGTATAGAGTCATTATATATTGAGAATCATACACACACACGCTCTCTTTATGACAACTCAACGCTGAAAGGAGATCATAGGTATAAGTCGCCATAGTATAAATTACAATAAATATCCTTATTACCCCAATTAGTCAAAATAAAAATTATTTTTTTTTTTAAATTTGGGCAAGCAATTACTTCCCTACTACTAAATCAAGGATTAGATAACATACATCCGACTACCAAGGGGAAATTACTACTAAATTCCTTCACCTAGCCCAACCCAATGAAAACCAACCCATCCCAAACCCTTTCTTTACTAAGCTAAATCCTGGGTTTAAAATTTTTCATCGTTTTCTGTTTATAAGGGGTCGAAAAATGCATGCCATGTTGAAAATGGCTATGTTGCCACTAAGTTTTATTTGAATTTACAGATAAATAAAGATATATATATATATGTGTGTGTGTGTGTGTGTGTGTGTGTGTGTGTGTGTGTAGACATCTGCAAACAAATCTATTTAGCATCAATACGGTTAGACACCCGTTTGCTTTTACCCATGATTGAAACCCGACCGAAATGGCGTCAGTCGGTGATTCTACTTCTCAGCTATGGGCGCTCAGTAAAAGGATGCAGACTTTTAGCGTTTGCTGTATCATACGCCACTAGTTAGAGTGCCTTAACTTTATTGTTATTATTATATAATATAATATCAATGCTTTTTGTATGATATACTAAATGTCTATAATTTGTGTCACTACACGTGTTCCAAGGTTAGAGTTGACTCTCTTCAGACTGCAGAAATAACAACATGGTCATTTAATATATCAGAAAAAAGAAAACAATTTTGATAATAATACCATCAATAAATTTACACTTTAAAGAAAACATTCACGGATTGTCGCACTTTTTTTTTCTATATCAATTTCTCTCGTTGAAACAACCCCTATTTCTGTTTTTCATTTACATTATATATATATATATATATATATATATATATACAGTCATCTCAGACAGGTGTGTTTCGCTGTATTACAGCTCATCAGTACGGTTAAACATCCGATTGCTTTTACGAGGTAGACTTTTAGCGTGTGATATACCATGTAAACATACGCCAGTAGTTAGAGTGATATATTTCATTACTGAATGAACGATGCGTAGATGCTTGAGTAGCTACTGTTTTTTTCAAATTTACCATTCTTCCAGAGTGCTCAGTCAGGATGGAAGCACAAGTATATTTAATGTAATAATGGAAATATTTGCTTATAAGTTATCATTTATCTATTTTCCTTCTTTTGTTTAGTAACTATTATTTTTTTTGTTTTCATTTGACTTCGTGTTGTCTAAGATATTTAGGTATTAATTATAGAAGTTTAGATGTGTGTGTGTGTGTGTGTGTGTTTCTTTTCGTGTATCATAGAAAGATTAATTGACGAGTGCTTTTGAAATATCTACAGAACTCTACTGTCGGCGTGATTCTGAACGGGCAAGAATATCTTTGTTCTGTGCCTCTTATTCATTACACGCACAAAGTGTACATGTAGAAGAATCGATTTGCTAAGAACACAGATATATAGATAGTAAGAAAGAAAGAAAAAGATGATCGGAGAGGAGATCGTTCTGTATTCACAAGATATGTATGAAAAAATCAGGTTGGAAATGCGCAACATAAGAAGTAATAGAAAATGAAAATGTCAAACAAGGAAAAATTATAGGAATCAGTGAGAGAAATGAAAGTAATAAGCAAGAAAGCTTTAAATTTTCTTATAACTTGTTATCAAAGGTATATATGAAAATAAAAAATAAATAAGCATATATGATGAAACCCGTGCAAGAAATGAAAGATTTGAGCAGAAATGAATAGTGTGGGTTATTTGTTCAAAAGAAAAAAAAAAAAAAAAAAGAATGATTTGGTTTGTATTTTTTATTTTTTTGTGGTAAGTGGAAGATAGCAGGGACGCCATCACGTGTAAAAATGAAAGGAAAATATTATGAAATAAATCTATACAGAAAAATTATAAGCGGAAAATGGAAAGTAAAGATTGTGTTGAGAGGAAATAAAATATAGTAACAAAGAAAAGCGAATGTTACTAAGCAATAAAGGCAAATAAGAGATTAAAAGACAGCTATTTAATTGAATAACTGCATGAAATGGATAATCAAATAGCCCATACAATTATCTGTCTATCTATATATCCATCGCTCTCTCTCTCTCTCTCTCTCTTCATGTCATTTTTATTAATGCACCCCAACCGATGCGATAATGACACAAAAACGCAGAGGGTGCTAGTAGGACTGAAAAAGAAAAAGATTTAAACAGGAAATGGAAACTCAGTCCGAGAAAAAAAAAGGGATAAACCTCTACAGTCAGTTAGTTAAGTGCCATACGTGACACACGCTTGGGCGATCATGTCTCGACAAATCTCTGTGCATGTTCTTCGCACTAAACATAAGTGTTCATATAAACCAGCCAGTTAAGTGCTATACATGATACACGCTTGGGCGATCATGTCTTGAAAGAGACATGACTGACGGGGCAGAAGATTATCCCGCAGTAAGTTGCCATTGCTTTCTGCGGTAGACTGGTTGCCGACCAAGGATATAGGACCCAATCTGTCCTACTATTTAACCCATAACTGGAAGGAAGAGAGGGATTAATACCTTTCCCAAGGGTATTGGCGCGTAAGTGAATACAATGGATTCAGCTGGAATTCGAACTCGGCTCCCCGATTTCTTGTTCCGAGCCGATATCCACTGTACCACAACGCACACCTCTACACCTTGTCAAAAAAACTACAGAGGAGTTTGAACTGGATGTAGGCAAACTGATCTACTTCTATTAAGAAACAAATAAATCAATAAAATTGAATAGAATTTTGTAATTTAGGCGGAAACATTAGAAGTAAAGTTGAAGTAGACTTTAAAAGAAATTGGAAACTCAATGCAAAACAGGAAACAAGGGACAAACGACTCCACCTGTTGGAAAAACTTGGAAGGATATATAAACCAGACGGCTATGAAGGACTTCACGTCCATGTAGGACCTCCTGATCAAACAGATTATGAATAATCTTTTATCATGAGGTCCTACATCGCCGAGAGGTCAATGTACATCAAGACTAATGACAGTTTCACATATGGGAAGCAAGTTCCAGTCTTTTTCAGAGTGGAGGCAGTTTATCTAACAAGATTTCTCAAATATTTTAACCGGCAGATATAAATAATTAAATTTACTGCTTAATGATACAAATGGTATATAAACATAGCATCTACTCAAATATCCATTACAAATAACGTTTTAAAGCTTAGAACCACTTTAATAAAAAATTATCCAAATGTTGGAGAATTTTTGTCTTTATTTTCCCCTGAAATTAAAGCCAAAATACGATGTTTAGAACGGCTCTTAATTAAACATTATATATATATATACCTCTTTTATATTTACTCAGCTTGAACATTTAAAAATGAACCGAGAATTTCGCCAATGTCGACGACTGTTTAAACTTTGAATAAAAAAAATGAAAACATGGAGTTAGAATTTTGCTTTTATATTCGGTGTGTGTCAATCATGAATCGGTCAGTGAGTTAAGCACTTTACATGATACACGCTTAGGTGATTATGTCTCGAAAGATTTTCCCGCAGTAGGTTGCCATTACTTTCTGCGGTAGACTGATTACCAATCAAATCTAAAGAATCCAATGTGTCTTGCTGTGTAACCCATAGCTGGGGGAAGAAGCGACGGAATAATATTTTCCCTGGGGTATTTGCACGTAAGTAAAAGCACAAAATTCCATTAAAATTCTATTGTGCTGTCCTTCCTTTAAAGTGTCTCTGTTGGATTCTGCCTCCTAATATAAGATTAGTAGGAAAGGAACCTTGCGGGAACAGCTGAAATTAATTGAACGCTAGACAACCGACATACACACTAGTCTTGTAATACAGTTCTGTTGTATTCACTGATCAATATACAATATTTTTATAAAAGATGCTTTTTTTTAATTCTTAAAATCTTCATGTGGTTACAACAAAATATTTAATCGGCTTTCCCATTTCTCGTTTCGAGCACAACAACGCACATTAAATGATGAATACACACGGAAAAGAAATTAGAAGACCTCCAACAGAAGGTAGCTGAAGAGAGTGACAAAAAATGCAAGTAAACCAAATACATGATCTTATTTTGGGTTCTTCTTCATCATTCAAGAAAGAGATTCCGTAATTTCTCGAAATGAAATCAAAAGGCATTATGGACATAATAATTTCCGAAAAATAAAAACATTTTTTTAAATTATGCTTTTCCTGCTGTCATTACCAATGAAGTATTGATAAACATGTATAAACGTATGTGCAATAAAACGGAGAATCAAATGAACGGTTTATGCCATGACCCGCTTCATACTTCGGCGAAGTTTGTCGTTTTAAAATGAATTGATTAAAACTCTAATAAAACGTAAACATATGAAAGTTAATTTATGCATTTTATTTGTTCTTGAAAATTAACAACAAAAATAGCAAACACATTTCATTATGTGAAACAATCTTTTTAGCACTACGACTTATTGCTGGCACGTTTCTCCATGTTTGCCGACGTACTTAACATTTTGGTACTCCTCTCCTTTCTATGGTCTACACCCATGTCACAGCGAAACACCGGATATCGCACAATCAGTGAAGTTAACTAACGCCAAACTTGGTCATTAACAAAGTGGGTGAAAGGTTGGAAAAACCAGCTGATGTAAATTTGTTTGTGAGGGTGGTGTAATGGATAAACATCTCAGATAGTAAATCGGGGAGACAAGTTCAAATTTCGGTTTTCTTATATTCACCTACATATAAATACAACTTGTAAGCGGACAGGTAAAGAATTCCGCAGACTTACAAAGATAGAAAGTGGGTGTAAAACAAGCATGTGTCTTTTCACTGGATTTATTCAACTTGTAGGGCAAGACTATTCTGAGAACCCTAGAGGTTATGCCAGAATTTGTCATCTGAGGCCACAATTTGAAAAACGTAAGATATGCAGATGATACAGTGCTGATTGCTGACACGGAAAGGAAGCTAGAAGACCTACAACAGAAGGCAGCTGAAGAGAGTGATAAAAAAAGACTACAAAAAAAAAGCATCCTCCGTATAAATACAACTTGTAAGCGGACAGGTAAAGAATTCCGCAGACTTACAAAGATAGTTTATAAGATTGTTTATATGCGGTCAGTATTCTTCATCTTTCTTATTATGAATACATTTCGGCTGTTGTGCCCTTTAGAATTAATCAGGTGATTGACTACCTGGGAATCTCGAACTGAACACTTTAATTAATAAGTATTTGTTGGTATAGTATTTAACTATATTACTATCAAAGACAAATACTAACCGTGACGTAATTTATTTAATTCTTTGCTCTAGATTGAGTTTCAGATTTGTTTAATGGTATATCAATCTCTGTGGATTATTTAATGCCAAAAAGGTGGGGCTTTAAGGGATTTTTTTAATGTTTGGTAAGATGTTGAAGCAAATTATTTTTTTTATTTGAGAAAACTGAAGATGCTTTTAGTTTTATATTCAGAATTGTATTGCTGGCAATAATTTGTTCCTTCAAAAATGGCAATAATTTTTTTCTTTCAAAAATGTGTTATGGTAAAAGATTTTGTTCCTTCAAAAATGTATTATGGCAATAATCTTTTTCTTTCAAATATGTGTTATGGTAAAAGATTTTGTTCCTTCAAAAATGTATTATGGCAATAATCTTTTTCTTTCAAATATGTGTTATGGTAAAAGATTTTTTTCCTTCAAAAATGTATTATGGCAATAATTTTTTTCTTTCAAATATGTGTTATGGTAAAAGATTTTGTTCCTTCAAAAATGTATTATGGCAATAATCTTTTTCTTTCAAATATGTGTTATGGTAAAAGATTTTGTTCCTTCAAAAATGTATTATGGCAATAATCTTTTTCTTTCAAATATGTGTTATGGTAAAAGATTTTGTTCCTTCAAAAATGTATTATGGCAATAATCTTTTTCTTTCAAATATGTGTTATGGTAAAAGATTTTGTTCCTTCAAAAATGTATTATGGCAATAATCTTTTTCTTTCAAATATGTGTTATGGTAAAAGATTTTTTTCCTTCAAAAATGTATTATGGCAATAATCTTTTTCTTTCAAATATGTGTTATGGTAAAAGATTTTTTTCCTTCAAAAATATATTGTTGGTAATATTTTTCATTCAAAAATGTATATTTTTCAATAAAATTCTATTTTTATATATATATTTTTATAAAAGTTTATTTTTATACTTTCATTGTGTTTTGACCCCAGTTAAATAGTTAACTATTTGCACATAACTTTGACTCTAAAAAATGGTACCACCCTTGGCCACAATAGACCTAGGAGGAACAGCAATTAAGAGATGGTTCCATGCTGCTCACAGCCTTGTATTCAGAGACTTTGCTGCCGGATGCTGTTTACCGTCATACCTAGGAACTTGGCTCTAATATTACGGATCAAATTTTAATGATATAATTTAAAACCAGAGTATTTACCGTTATGTGTAATCTTCATGTGCAGTGTCTCTTCAGAACGGTAGACGATTCTGGATATCATTTGCTCCTGTCCCTGTCACATTTTTCTTTTGCTATTTCTCCCAAACCCCAACGTACCATAAATTTGCTCAAGACCATCAAATTTGTCTCGCACTGTCTTCTCCTGAATCTCTTCTCCTCTAACCGTTATGTGAGTATCAGATTCTCTAAACCATCCTTCCTCATTACGTATCCCAGGAACATCGTCTGTCGCTTCTTAAATGTTAATATAAGTTTTCTTCTCGTTCGTATCCTCTTTAACACCTTCTCGTTGCTCACGTGCTTGGCCCATGGTATCTTTAGCATCCTTCTGTATAACCACATTTATGCTTCATTAAGCCTCTCCTGCATTCTTGAAGAGACCGTCCATAATTCGATGGCATACAGAATGTTAGAGTTCACATAGCAAGCTATTGTTTTTTCCTTTATTTCCTAGGAGATTTTCTTGTCTCCCAGTAATATGGTTAACTTTAGAAATTCGACCATGCCAATGCGTCTTCTGGTCTCAGAATCTCACATTCCATCCTCTATCAGAAAGTTCCAAGCTATTTATTTTTTTTACTTGTTTTATTTTAGTTTCCTTAATCTGCAGTTGGGATTTTGAGGTTTTCATTTTGCTGATGACCAGACATTCATTTTTCTTAAAGTTTATACTCAGCTGTTTATTTTCTCTTTTTCTTGCTACTTAAAACCATATTACATGAAAACGACTATAAAGTATATTTCAAAATAATATTAACGATTATTTAAAAAAAAGAATCAAGTATCTTTAAAAAATATTTCACCTCTCTTCTCAAAATAGCAGTAGGCATCATTGATTATTAATTCCGGGCTCAAGAACTTATTTACAAGCAAATTACTCTCCACAATATTGCAACCGTTTAACACTTCGCTTTTCATCAGAGTACTGTCGAAACTTTATGTAAACTTTATCTAATTTCAAACTGTACTTTCTATAAAATCTACAGAGCCAGATGGTTCTCGTGACGCTGTTCATCTCTAAGTGTGGAATAAGTCATTTTTTCTTAATTTTTATACTGCTCAATTATTGTTCTCCACATATCCGAAATGCAGACAGAACTTATTTTCTATCCGTCTTATGTTTACAATTCAGAACAACATTTAAAATTTCTGAAATCTTCATTGCAAAAAAAAAAACGCTTAGAAATATTAATACTTAGAATGTTTAAAAAATCTGACGCTCAAAGGTCATATGGAAAATTTCGAAAGCAAAACGGTCAGTGCAAAGTAACGGACCACATACAGGTGTAAGCAGGCGTTTTAAGGATTGAAAAAATAAACATTACTAACAGTTATCAAGAATGGAAAATTGTGGAAAATCATGTTCTGAAGACACATGGTAAATAGAAGAAGAAAAAGAAGAAATATCGTTAGTATATCACAGAATATTTATGTCTTCCTTCTTTATGCTTACTCATATTCAGTTCTGATTATTAAATGTCGTGTTATAAATAAATGCGCTAAAATTTTATTACCTCGTTTCGTTACTATTTTAAATCATACTTATCATTGTATGTTTATTCTGTCGAATTTTTACCTCTATGATACAGTATACACTCACAGTCAAAGAGTTATAATGTATGTTAATACCATGATTTCATAGAGCATTTAAACCTTCTGAGTGTCCTACTTAATCATATGCTTTTTTACATTTAACAGAAGTCAAACAAAATAGATTTTTAAATATATTATTATTTCCTATAGTTGGTTTGTTGATTTTAGTTACGCTATGATTCATCAACCACTTCTAAAACTTGTCTTTTCACGTGGATAATTTTCACTGATGATGTTTGTGATTGTGTATCTATGTGTTTCCGAGTACGCGCTGTTAATTTAATGAATTCCTTTTATTAAACTTTTTCTTTTCAGCATTCGATCGTTTTCTTTTATTTTACTGCTTGTATCCTTTCCTTCCACATTCATAATATTTTGCTTCACTTTCCTTTTCTTTATGCCCACCTGGTTTTCCTGTTCCCTTCTTTTCTAGTTAAATGTGAAAGATTGTATTTTCCAATTTTTAATCCAAAAACGTCATTAAAATTTCGTTGCACTACTGAGGAACTACGTGCATCACGTTATGAATTCTAGTCACCTGAAACCTTATGGACCATTTCTAAACAAACAATGAAGCGCAATTTAAAAAACAAACAAAATAATCGATCAGTATCATGCTAGCCACTTCAGCAATTTATTGGTCTCTATGAAAGCGATTATTTGATAAATTATCGGAGAATTGTTGAACTTCAAAGACATGGTCATTCGCAAGTAGCCATTGCAAATGAAATTGGTCATAGCAGAACTCTCATTACTAAATTCATTAAAAAACTGATACGTATGCTTCTGAAAAGTAACATGGTTTCCCCTATAAAATCTCACTATTTCTAGCCAGAGGCATTCAGCGAAGATTTAAGATAGATTCAAAACTAACAACAAATGCAGTTCTCGAACAATTCGATGGCATTTAAATAAGGGTTTAAGTACGTGAAAAGTCTGCAGAAGCCGCTCCTTCTTCCTTCCATAAAACCTACTGTTTACAATTTGTTTCCGAATATCAAACTTGGGATGTAAATAAAGGGAAGAAAGAATATGCTGTTTTCATGCGTGAAACAATTCAATCTTGATGGCCTAAACGGTTTTCCGTGTTACTGGCTTGCAAACGATGTCTGAAAATAAATGTTTTAAACACGACATTGTGGAGTAGGATCAGTTATTGTCTGATGTTCATTTTTGTTCAATGGAGTTACATGAGGTAAAACGTTGTCAAACAGCTGCTAGCTAAAGTGACATATTATGAAAAACATCGCTAATTACTGAAGGTCCTCGTCTATGCCGAGAGACTGGATTTTCCAATAGAACAATGCTGCAATTTACAACTCTCAAGGGTCATAATATTTTCCTTCACTTTCCTTTTCTTTATGCTTACCTGGTTTTCCCGTTCTCTTCTTTTCTAGTTAAATGGGAAAGATTGTATTTTCCAATTTTTAATACAAAAACGTCATCAAAATTTTGTTACACTACTGAGGAACTACGTACATCACGTTATGAATTCTAGTCACCTGAAACCTTATGGAACATTTCCAAATCAACAATGAAGCGCAATTTAAAAACAAACAAAATAATCGATCAGTATCATGCTAGCCACTTGAGTAATTTATTGGTCTCTATGAAAGCGATTATTTGATAAATTATCCCGGTCTATCCACAATTTTTTCCTATCTATTCCACACATTTGATGCAATAATTCTGCGATAAATCCGGATTCTTAACCTTCCCCTTACTGAGTGCATACATTTGTTAATATTTTTCTTTCCACGTAAATGATTTGCCTGGAAAAATGTAGAATTAAAATGTTGGTCTTCATATGAGTCATCAGCGTCTCGTCCTTCAGAACGTATAAGCAAAAACATTATGGATCACAGCAGTCGATACACTTTGGAGTTTCTTTCTCACATCATATGGCAAACATATTTAGAGATTATGAATTTACTTGATGGAAGGCAAAGATTATTAACATTATCAACAACAACAGAGAGGAACCAAGAAGAGCCAAAAAAAGAGAAAAGGAGAACCGAAAAAAAGAAAGAAGAACAGTAACACGTAGAAGAAAAAAGAAGGAAATGTAAAAGAAAAACACGTGCAAGAAAAATATGAACAAGATAAAAAACATGAAGAAAATTACAAAAAATTAAAATAAAACGAATATCAGCAACAACACAAAGAAAAAGAATAAGAGACAGAAAAAAATGATGAGCAAGAAAAAAGAACAAAGAGAAGATGATGAAAAAGATGATTAAAGAAAGAAGAATAAGCAATAAAAAGATGAAGAAAAAGAAGAAGAAAATAGAACAAGAGGAAAAGAAGGAGAAGAAAGAGAAACAAGAAGAATATGAGGAAAAAGAAGACAATGAAAAAAGAACAAGAAGAAGATGAGGAAAAGAAGAAGAAGAAACAGAAGAAAAAACACGGGGATGATAAAAAAGAAGTAGAAGAAAGATTACGTGAAGATGAAAAAGAAAAATGTGATCAAGATGAGAAAAAAGAACAAAAAGAACAAAAACAAAAAGATGAAAATGAACAAAAAGAATATTAAGAAAAAGAAAATGACAAAGAACAGGAATATGAGAAAAAAGAAAAAGATGATAAAAAACAAGAAGTTGGGAAAAAGAAGAAAAAAACAAAAAGAACAAGAAAAAGATGAGAAAAAGAAGAAGAAAATGAACCAGAAGAAAACGACGAAAAAGAACAAAATGAACAAAAACACGATACAGAAGAAAAGAACAAAAGCTGAGTACAAAGAAAAAGAAAAAGAATAAAGAAAAAGAAGATGAGCAAAAAGATAAAAAAGAAGATGGAAAGAAAATAGATGAGAGAAAAGAAGAAGTAAAGAACAAAAATATGAGGTGGAAAACGAAGAAGAAAGAAGAAAAAGATCAAGAAGAACGTGAGGAAAATGAAGAAGAAAAGAACAAGGAGAAGAAGAGGGAATATAATGAGGAAGAAAAAAAGAACAAGAAGATGTGGAATAAGAAAAAGAAGAAAAAAGAACAAGAAAAAGATAGGAAAAAGAAGAAGAAAAGATCAAGAAGAAGAAATAGAACAAAAAAAAAGAAATAGGAGAATAAAAAGAACAAAAACTAAATCAACAAATGCAACAATAAGAGCCAGAAAAGGGAAAAAAGAAAAAGACCAACAACAGGAGCACAGAAAGCTGAAGTCAAATGCACATCAACTACAAGAACAAGAAAAACAACAAGAACTCATAGGAGAAGAAGAGGAGGAGGAAGGAAAGAAAGAAGAAAAAGCCAAAAAAAATAAACAAGCACAAATTCAATGAAAAAACGAAAATGAGCATTCAAGAATAGTTGTGTTTGGGAGAGTCTAAGCGTGAAGTCTAATATTAACTATTCTCGAAACGGTGGTTTTATCCCAGAATAGAATCATGTATAATATATACTCTCGTTCAAAATATTAAGACCAGATACAAAAGGGTTAAAAAATATAAAATAATGTTACTTTATTGGAAATATATTTGCGAAATATTTACAAGAAGAAATATTTTATCAACAGACAAATGAAAACTTAAAGATTTTAATTGATTAATTTAAACAAACATTGTACAAATTTCGAACTTCGCAGGATTGTTGACATTCAAAGACATGGTCATTCGCAACTAATCATTGCAAATGAAATTGGTCATAGCAGAACTGTCATTAATAACTTAATTAAAAATCTGGATGAGTATGCTTCGGAAAAGTCACGTGGTTACCCCAATAAAATCTTAACATTTCTGTACAGATGCATTAAGCGAAAATATAAGATAGATTCAAGACTAACATCAAATGCAGTTCTCGAACAATGCGATGTCATTTAAATTAGGGTTTAAGTACGTGAAAAGTCTGCAGAAGCCGCCCCTTCTTCCTTCCATAAAACCTACTGTTTACAATTTGTTTCCTACTATCAAATTTGGGATGTACATAAAGGGAAGAAAGAATGTGATGTTTTCAGACGTGAAAAAATTCAACCTTGATGGCCGAAACGGTTGTCCGTGTTACTGGCTTGCAAACGATGTCTGAAAATTAATGTTTTAAACACGACACTGTGGAGTAGGATCAGCTATTGTCTGGGGTTCATTTTCGTTCAATGGAACTTTTGATTTACATGAAGTAAAACGTTGTCAAACAGCTGCTAGTTAAAATGACATATTATGAAAAGCATCGCTAATTACTGAATGTCCTCGTCTAAGCCGAGAAATTGGATTTTCCAGCAAACCATAGCGGCAATTTACAACACTCAAGGGTCGAAAAAGTTTATTTATGGAAAAAAAAGTTCAACTTTTGAGTTATCTACTATGCTCTCCAGATATAACCGCAGTCGAGAATGTTTGGGGATGGATGGTAAAATACGTTTATAAACATGAATCTCAACTTTAAATTGTGGATGAGCTTCATGCTTTAGTTTATACATCCAGGATAAGCACCCCAATCACCCTCATGCAGAAATAAATAATTAGGATGCTAAAGCAAATTTATAAAAATAAAGGGTCTATCGAATATTAAATTGTCGTTGTAACTTATGAGTTCTGTATTTTCTATTTTAATTGTCTTATCTTTATGATTGTTTTATGTTTATGACCAACCTAAAAAAATACATTTTCAATGCTTCCTTAAATTAATCAATTAAAAGCTTAAATTTTTCACTGGTTAGTTGATAAACTACATTTTCTAATTAAAGGTAAATCCTACACCAATACACTTTGATTAAAGTAACAGTATTTTGTATTTTTGCTAACGCTTTTTTATCTGATCCTTATATTTTAACCAGAAGTGTATCTAAATAATGATAATATATTTAACATACCTATTTAATATAGAATTAGGAAACTTCACTAACTGCTTTCTTTATAATGCATGGTGATCTTTTTGAGAAAATCATGTTTAACATGCCTTTTTAACATAGAAATCGGAAACTTTGCTAACCGCTTTCTGTATAATGCATGTTGATCTATTGAGAAAATCATGGAAACAATCGGTGGAGAATCATGACTCACTTCGTTTGGCAAAGACAAAATGAATCTAGGAATAAAATGCAGGAGTTTAAGAAGACAGAAAATGTATGCTAATGTTCCATATAAATTTTTGAAGACTGAAGATGACAGGTAAACAAGTAATCAGAAAAGGATTTTAAGGGCGAGAATGAAAAAAAATATAAGCTGTTAAATATAGAATTGATGGTTGCATCTAGCTGACTTCAACAGTAAAACAGTGACTAATTTAGTAGCACGCTTAAATTCATTAAGTCGGGCAATAATGATAAGCTTGTCAGAACAATTATATTGAAAATATATGTAGAAAAGACAGCGGGAAGCTGTGCCAGGTCAGTTAGAATCTGACTGAGGTTAGGGTTGAGATGCCAAGTAAGTTCATAATATTACAGACCCTGCTTTATGTTTTGTTCATAATCCCGTGATAATTAGTAGTTGCACCAGATCAGATATTGTAGTAATTTTTGATGTCAGGGTGAAGGTTAGAGTTGTAAATTGGCAAGTGCTTTTAAAAACAAATAGGCAGAGCACATTAATTTTCGTAGTAGTGTTGGCATTTGATTCAATATAATCCCTCTACTTCATATTAGCGGTATGCGTAAGTCATAGGCAGAAGTGCTGTTTCCTGATGGTTAGCATCAGCCATGATGATGGCAGGCAGAAAATGTTTACTGTGGTGATTAAATATTACGAATATTTATTATGGATATTTATAAATGATATCCCACATAGAAAACCGTCACCAACCGAAAAAGTATATTCCTAATTATATTGTAGATATCGTAACATATGTCAGTCAGTCGGTTAAGTGTCATACGTGATACACGCAAGAGACATGACTGACTGGGCAGAAAATTATCCCCGGTAGGTTGTCATTGCATACTGCGGTAGACTGGTTGCCAGCCAAGGCTACAGAAACAAATCTGACCTGTTATTTAACCCATAACTGGAGGGAAGAAGCAGATTAATACCTTTCCCAAGGGTACTTGCACGTAAGTGAATGCAATGAATTCAACTGGAATTCGAACTTGGCTACGCAATTTCTTGTTCCGAACGAATATCTACTGCACCACAACTCACAGCCGTAGTATAAGTACAAGTAAATTTATTTTATTCCCGATTCTTTATTATAAGCAAAATGATCGAATCGGGAATAAAATAACTACGGGTAAATTACTGTGAATTCTCTTTTAAATATATTGTTGTAAGTTAGCAACCATTTAAAGGAGACGCTATTACGTTTGCATACGCTGATTCCCCGTGAGAAACGAAATTAAAAAAGTGCTTCCATTCAGTGAGGTTATGTACTAGGTTCTATTCATTGTTAACTAACAAATATGTTTTGCATGTCTTTTATCCAGACACTGGCAAAATATCATCCGACACAACTCATAGTACATTCCAGATATGACATCCTGTATCTTCTGGCTATTACAAAGGAAAAACACAATATCAGGCATTAAAGAAAAATGTGACACGTTTGCTCAGGGAGATCCCGGATAAGAAAACTGCTGGTGTGAAAACTCTAAATGACGCTGGTATGTAAAATCCGAAATTTAATGGTAAGAGCCCTTATATTCATTGACTGATCACTTTGTCCTACACCACTTTGAAATATCAAAAAATACTTTTATTAAAAGTTCTTTCAGGAAAATAAGTTTCCCAATTCCAGTAACTGTTATCGTTCTTTCTCGTATTAATAGGGGTTTACTTTTTAACATTTTGTTCAAAGTAGTAAGGAATGCTAACATCTATATGTCATTATTTTTCTTCGAGACACATGTGATAACTCTTTTGATAGATATTTCCCTTGAAAGTTCTGATGTGATGTGGTATATGTTATTCGGTACAAATTTTAGAGTATTTACATTATTCGGACTATTTTCCTCATCTTTGTTGCTATTTGTACGACATTTCGACCATTGTACGCTCCAGCCTACTGGAAATTTCTAACCGAAGCCTTTATTACAATCACTGGGGATATATCATCCTCGTTCCTTGCGAAAAGCCCGATTAGAAGTCATGAGTTATCTCCCTTTAACCCTGCAAGTTACTTGTTCACCACTGCTGTAGCCTGGTATAGAACTCACAATTCTAAGTCAATTCACAGGACCTAACTAACGACTAAATTCGCTGGCCCAATCTAGGCTTATAACGCAAGGAAGTAGGATGATATACCCCAGTGATTTTAATAAAGTGTTCGGCTCGAAATTCCTAGCACCTGAAGAAGGCCGTAGCGTACAACGGTCTAAACATCATACAAATGGCAACAAAGATGAGGAAAATAGTCCGAATAATGTAAACACTGTAAATACTATCTCATCTCAGTAATATAAACAGGTACAATTTTTGTTTGTGAATCTGTAGCACTGGTCAACAAGATTCGTAGAAGTACGCTAGACGGTTCAGTAGAGCAAAACCATTTTCGTCATTGAGCAAACTGTTTGTATATATCTAAATATGTTTTTTCCTCCATGCACAACATCTGCATCAAAATCTTTATGTGATAAATCTGTTTAAAAATATGTCCCGAATTATTAAGTTTTAGAAATGAATAACATCTTGAGTTTTGTTTAACGGCATATCAATTTCTGAGTTACTTAATGCCAAAAAGGCGGGGTTTTAAGGTAACTTTTTCAAATGTTCGGTTATAGTGAGAAAGTTGATTTAGTCATATTTTAAGGAGTAAAATGTTTTAATTTTTTTTATATTAGTAAAAGTGAAAATTTCTTCTACCGATACCCACGGGAAATGTAGCTTAAGTTATCTATATAAGAGTTATATCCTATATCTATATAGGAGCTATCTATATAGGGAATTATGGAAAAAAGTTAAGACGCTCTCTGAATAGAATAGTTTCCTCGCTGTCCTTTATGCAAATGGTGACGTAAGTTCGAAGCACTTAATGTCCTTTATTACCTTCCATAATTCTGCTGCAACCCGGAACCAGTCCTGTAAGTCCCTGTTTCACTTCTAAAACATTTCGCGGGTCATCCACATAATTTCTGGATTGACAACAAGTAACACCTTTGTTCGTGTACCCTATTTTCTTGCTCTCCGGCTGACATCTTCACTGCTGTTGCAAGGAAGATTATGTTTCCTTTGTTTTGCATTTGAAGTATTCACAATTGGGATAATTTGACTCTTTTTTTGTTTATATATTTTTATGGTATGTGTCGCAGAAGAAGATTTGGCAGAATCAAAAGATTTTCGAGACAGATTTTGAGGGATGTAGCAGTCCAACTGAATCAGGTTGACTTTCTTTCTTGGCCTGTTATATATGTGTTTGTCCAGAGGAATGATCTTTATACTTTGTATAGCCAACTTTACTAGGAGAGTCATTTCCGGAATGGATAGAGTCAATGGGTAAGGGGGCAGTAGAGGAGGAGCTATTTTTTAATTTAGTAAAATGGCCCGCATTGTTTTTTGGCTTTAAATCTATTTTCTAAATTTTTTCCTAAACCGGTTCGAATTATTTATTTAATTCATGTTGCTTGCTAGAGTACCTAACCAGAGTCTCACCATTTGGAAAGAGACTTTTAGTGCCTTTACTTTCGGGTGCTTCAGGTAACTGAGATTCGACAGGTTTGTTCTCATGCTATTCCCGACCGGCCCGCTCTGTGTATCATTTGCCTTTGGTTAGACAGGCAAAGTGGGTACTTGAATAGACTCATCCTGTTTTGATGACTGGTGCCAGGTACACGCAGACTTATTATAGGCTCCGAGGAACAAGTATTTTCAACTAAAAGGGAATTTGGGTCAGATGTAGGTGGGCCTCAAAAAGTCTTCTTCTCTTTGCAGGAAGTGGTGACAGGATCAGTCTCGTCACACTTCTAACATGTTGATTCCCACTCCGTCATAATGACAGGATAATACTTCCCGCCTATTTGCAACCTATTGAAAATAGAAATGAAGGCTTCACGATCTGACAATTACTCGAACCCCCCCCCACTAAGCCATTTCATATTCTGGAGTAACACTCACTAATTCGCCATACTGCGTAAGATATGACCTAAGTGATCTACGAGAAGAGAGTCAGGAATATCCTTGTTCCACTTCCTTTCTCGGCATTCTGTGCAAACGATACGAACTTTTGTGATTAAATCACGTGGCGTCATACATGAAGAGTTTTCTGGCGTGGGCAACAGTATATCACACATGTAACACTTTGAAATTTTTATCATTTGTGAGAGGTTTAACCCACAATGAATTTAGTGATGTCGTCATTGTCTATTTTGTGCACCGACAAATTTTTCGGATGAGCTTGGCGAGCACAAATACTGACACTGTTCTTTTCTCCATGCGCTAATATGTGCATCGTGGTCTAACTATAGCCGCTATCGGTAATCAGATGAGCAAACATTTTGGCTTGCACGATGAACTCCGTCACATTGACTATGCATTTTGGGATAGAATCTTCAAATAGTTGACAATTTCCTAGCAACTATACCATATACTTTGTCTTTCGAAATGGACACCATATTTGTGTTTTGTTGGTTTTAATTTTGAGTATTTTCTTTGCTTTGCTCTCTTACGGGATGACTGAATTGGGTTTCGCCTTATAGAGTACACCTTTGGAGGAACTAGTATCTTTCCTTTTTATTTTGTGTGATCGTTTGGGGAGGAGCGGAATTTTTTTTGTCTGGTGATTCTGCTTTAGTGAAAAACCCAAATAAATTGACAATGATAAATGAGAAACTGACAATGATGAAAAAAACAAAAAAAAAACAAAAATAAAAACAAACTAAAAATAGATCGCAGAAAATAATACAATTTAAAAAAATACTTTTAAAGTGAAAAACAATTTTGCCATCTAATAATGTTCGTCGGCAAAAAATACGTAAAATAAAACAAATTAGATCGTAACTGAAAAAAGTAAAAGCTGGCAAAGTCACTCAACAAAGGAAAATTAATGAAACAAATTAGTCAAAACAGAAATAAAATTTATCATTAAATTATCCAACAAAGGTGTCCTTATGTATGGCTAAAAACCTGTCAGTCTGAAAGGCTCTGACTCATATATATTTTGAAAAAGTAAAATATGGGGTCAAAAGCCAAAAGGGCAATAGAGAAAGGATCGTATTCTTTGGAACGTATTCTATGTGCCTTGTCCGTTCAGGACGTAGGCGATCATGGTCTTCCACGTTTCCCTATCCCTTGTGGCTCTGAGCACACCTTCTCCTGTTACACCATGCAATATTCGTTCCGTCATCCACCTGTTTAGATCTTTCAAATATGTTATCCGTTGCTTTCCCCTGTCTGTTTTCCGCTCTATCTGGCCTGTTAGTATCAGGTTCTCCAGGCCCTCCTTTCTCATTGCGTGTCCCAGGAACTTCAGCTGTCTCTTCCTGATGCTCAGTATTAATTTCTTTTTTGTTTCCACCATTTCTAAGACCTCATCATTGCTCACATGCTCGATCCATGATACTCGCAGCATCCGTCTGTAGAACCACATTTCAGTTGCTTCAAGTTTTTCCTTCAACTTTGATGGTATTGTCCTGCATTCACTGCCATATTGAAGGATGGACAGTACGTAGCAATCCAGTACTTACTTTTTTGTTTCAAGCGAAATTGTCCTGTTTCATAATACTCAATTTCTGGAATGCTTCTTTCGCCATGCCAATTCGCCTTCGGATCTCTGTGACGCACTTTCCGTCTTTTGTTATAAAGCTTCCCAGGTATTTAAATATTTGTACCTGCTTAATTCTGGTATCCCCGACCTGTATTTGACATTTTGGGCAGCCCTTTTACTGATAATCATGCATTCGGTTTTCGTGCAGTTTATTTCTAGTCCCTTCTTGTTACTTTCTTCTGTTATGTTCTGTAGGAGGTCTTGTAGTTTCCTTTCCGTGTCTGCTATCAGCACTGTATCATCTGCGTTGTTTAAATTGTGGCCTCCGATTACGAATCCAGGCATAACTTCTAGAGTCCTCAAACTATTCTCACTGTACAAGTTGATCCGGTGGAAAGATACATCCCTGTCTTACGCCCCTTTATATCTGTGTATATCTACTCAATTCATTATCTGTTCGTATGCAAGCGGTTTGCTGCCAGTAAATATTCTTTGTTACTCTCAAGTCTTTCCCAAACATGTCCAGGCTGCCAAGCATCTCCATCAGTTCTTTGTGGCGTATTTTGTCAAACGCCTTCGCATAATCCATGAAGTACAGGTATAAGTCCTTCTTCATTTATATTGCCCTTTCGGACATCATCCTAATCATAAATATGGCATTCTTTGTTCCCGTGTCTTTAACGAAACTACAGTTTTCTTGTCGTGGAAAAGATCTTTTATATATTCTTCCCATCGTTGGAATATTTCCTCTTTATCCAAAATGAATGTTCCATCCTTAGATTTTAGACATCCTGTTGAAGAGCAGGTTTCTTGTCCTGTCAGTTCTTTTATTTCCTTGTGCATGTCTGCTTTAATATTCCTGCTCAATCTCTCTACTTCTGCACATTTGTCATTGAGTCATTTCTCTTTAGCCTGTCTACATTTTCTTCTTATTTCTTTGTGTAGTTTCCTGTACTCCATTCCATGTCTTGATATAATTTTCTGCCTCCTTTGCTTCATTTCCAGAATCTCTTCCGTCATCCACTCGTTTTTCTTTCTGCGCCTATTTTCTTTTGGAGCAATATTGTTTACTGTTGTCAGTATTGCTTTCTTTAGCGGGTCCCATTTTGAGTGTCCTTTCCTAGTTTGTTCTTCACGCTCTTAGTGTATTCTTTCTGTAGTTTGAGGTCATTCACGAATGCGTTGTATATCAGTTTTGATGCTGCATTAGGCTTTTTTAATATCCGGGGTTTCACTTTTAATTTGCAGATGACTGGGGTGTGGTCGCTTCCACAGTCAGCACCTGGATAGGCTTTGATTTGAACCACTGCATTTCTGAATCTGCTGTTAATGATTATGTAGTCTATCTGGTTTTTTGTGTCTCCTCCTGGACTTCTCTATCTCCATAGACGTCGTGGGTGTTCTTGAAACCAGGTGTTAGTTATTAACTGATCATTTCCCATGCACCATTGCACCCATTTTTCTCCATGTTCGTTACGGATTCCTAACCCAAATTTTCCAGTTGTCATGCCTTCCCTCTTATTGCTGATCCTGATTTCTTGGTCTTTACATTGAGCCTTGGCCTTCTCTAGAGTGGAGTAAAAGGATTCTATTTCTTCCTCGGTGCTTTATGTTGTTGGTGCATATTTGACTACAATTGCTATGTTGAACTGTCCCCCTTTCAGTTTGACCAGGAGAACTCTTTTGGAGAACTGTCAGTATCTCAAAGCACATTTCTTCATTTCCTAACCCAAATTTTCCAGTTAAGCCGACTCCTTTTTCATTATTTTTGCTTCCAGCGTATATTATCCTATGGTTGTCGATATTGAAGTCGTCATTATTTAACCATCTGGTTTCGCATATTCCCATATATATTGATTTTTAGTCTGTTCATTTCCTGCTGGACCTTTTCTAGTTGTCAGCTGCTGTTTAACGTCCTGACGTTGCATGTCTCCAAGGTAATCCTTTCTTTGTTGCGCACAGTCGCAGTGTAACGGTCCAGAGACACTTGTTGCTCATGTCGTTTCTTCCCGGGCGAGGGACATATTTTGGGAAAATATCAACTAGTCAGCTTATAATTCTTGTCTCTGTGGGAAAGCGAATTAAAATTTTAACAATCTAAACCACAATGCACATTTAAAAGAAACTAAGTAAGATATTCTCAGTAATAAAAAAAAATCCTTTATTATGGCAGAAACAGTAAACTGGACGAAATAAAAGAGGAATTTTTTAAATCGTTTTACTGCAAGCAAGGTACAATCACAGGTGCGCAGGGGGATACATAAGAGAAGAGTGAAAGTTTAATCAGGAGGAGAGCGAAGAGAAAGACAAACCAATTACAGGATTTGCCGAAGAAAAGGGAAGAGAAGAATAGGAATATTAGTGTGAAAACAGTTGCTAGGGTAAGAAAGAAAAAGTGAGAAAGAAAAAGAACAAGATACACGAGGTTATTGGGAAATGATGAGAAAAGGACTGGAGTCAATTGGACAGCGGATGGGAACTGACGTTGCATTTACATTCTTGGAGATTGCCTCTGTCAGGGAAGCAAGTATACGGAAGTGAATTCCACAGGCGGAGAGTGCGAAAAAAGATGATAGAGTAAAAGTGGTAGCTGCATTTCTTGATTTAACTGTAAAAGGGTGAGACCTTGTTGCCAGTCTGTTTGCTCGAGTAAATTTTTGTGGAAACATTCATAATTCGTTCAAGCACTCACTTAAGCAAACACTCTTCCGAACACATCAAAAAATGCGGAAAAGAAACAACTGAAATACGAACGGCGACCCGAATTCAGCTGAAAACTGACATTTCTGAACATCATCCAAAGAAAAGTTTGAGAGAGAAGAAATAGGAATATGTGGTATTGTGGTGCATGAAATGTTGAGAGGTAATGGATGGGTTCTTTTTGGTAATTGAGCAAATTGTAACGAGTGAATTGGTCGTGATAGTGTTTAGCTAGGTATACAATAGTTAAGCGAGAACCAACCTCTACCCACTCCCTTTTCGGCCATAAGCCACAATTTTATATATTTATACAAAACAAATATTGAGAAGAAATAAGAATGAAACTAAAGAGAGTTGGGGCATGAATAAAAGATCCCGATGAGCTTGCTTTCCTTAGGCTAATACACTTTGAATGAAAAAAACAAAAAGCAAAAACAATCCTAAACTCACCTAATCAAAAGCGTTGAACTGATCTAAATTGATCAGTTTGGTTTCGCTGTCGACTTACCATGATCTGGTGGGGGAGTAGAGTAAATATACTTACCTTTGATCTAGCCTACCAAATGAAGGTTGTCCTGAATAGTCCTGCTCTTCACAACAAATGTCTGTTCGGGACGAGTCAGGCTAGAGATCGCAGTCTACAAACGGTTTATTAAAACTTTCAAATCTGCGTTTAACATAAGCAAAGATCAATAATTATCTATACCATTGCCACCGTTGAAAATTGGAGGACGGAGTAGATGTTGAGGCGCGTGGATTTTGATAAAATGAGGAAAATTGTTTTCGTCAGTTTCGCCTTCAATCTCTTTTAATTATTCTCTCAGCCATACATTCTCTGTATTTCTTGAAACATAGTCTTCTCTGAGGCTGGGGCATCGCCCTTAATGCTGGTAGAGAGATTGGGACTGTTTTTGTTTCAGCTGTAAAGAATACAGAGTTCAGCTGTCTAGCGTTTTTTCGTCTTACCAACGACGCCACCATTCGATTAGCAAAAGTATTTTCTGTGAATTTAGACCTGGAGACCAGGATATTTTAACACTTACCGTGCTAGCTGGTATTCTCAATACCGGCGTGAAAGAAAGAACAGTCTGTACCAAAGATGGATATAGGTTCGCTGCGCCAGAACTACATAGGCCTTCTTACATTGGAATAAAGAAAAGAGGTGACCGTTCACTGCGCATTTCTGTCCCAATACACCGTTAAGAACGAAAACGTTTCGGTCTAGCATAATATCGTTCAGGTTGTCGGAGTTTTCTTTGAGTATTTGACCAATATGAAATCACGGCTAGAGGCGTCCTCACAGTGAGAGGCTTGGGATACAGTCTTTCCTTTGATAATTCTTTGATGTTTGAACCACGGGAATGTCAGTTTCAATACAATAATGGCACTTCTATCATGAGAGCTATTCTCTAGTCGCTATACAGTTGCTATTGTTGTTGGACTCAGACATTTGTTTTCTTGAATTTTAGCCAAACGTTACGACCATACTTTTCTTTTCAATGAGGTCTTCATATTTGTTTATGGCTACAATCTTGGCAGCCACTGGTCATGATTTATTTTTATCGGGTATTTTTACTTAAATCCAAACAGATCTTATTTCATCGGCCTTCGTTTGTCGGCCATTTACTATTTTTGAAAGGTTTCTTTTTCATTCGCTTTAATGAAGGTGTAGATTTTCTATAAAATAATAAAAATAAAGAAATATCAGAAAAATAATAAACTTAAATTAATAGAAGAAAACAAATTTGACGAGGCAAATGAAAAAAATCCAGACGCAAGCTCGTTTAACAAACAGGTGTGATCTTAATCTTAAGCAATATATATGTAATTAAAAAAAAGATATATATTATACAGAAAGAAGGCAAATGATAATTTTCATAAACAACAAAAATACAAGCATAAAAGACGCTTAACATGTAAACTAAAAAGTATAAACCACGCAAATAGTACAATAAAATTAAACATCGTAGAATTAAATCAAGCAACGTAATTGGAAACTTAAAAGAAAACAAGTTACGAAAACAAATAATTACAAGAAAAATATAGAGACACCTGTAAAAAAATAAGTATCAAGTCTTGCGAATTGAAAATAATGGCCGACGTAACAGGAAAATAAAACAAACACATTAAACAAAAACGTTAAAGAAAATTTAGTCTAAAACAATACAAAGCCTTTAGATCCGACTGAGATAAAAGAATAGTATAGAACCCGAAACAGGAAGAAAAATTAAGGAAGAAACACAGAGAAAATTACATTCATTAAGAAAAGGTAATGTGAAAAGAAAATAAAAATAATAATAAGAAACTAAATTTGGGCAAGGATTAAATATAAAAGACAAAAACGAAAATAATTTACACGAAAATAAGTTAAAATCCTAGAGAAAGAAATATTTAAAAAAGAATATTAAAACCTGGTGAGGGACAACTGGAGAAAAATTCAAACTTTGCTCAGTAAAAAAGCAGGAAAAATTCAAAATTAAACTTAGCGAAAAATCAATCTTCAAACACAAACCAGATTTCTAAACGGAAGAGCGCTAAAATGTCGTCAGGCACGCGGTACAACATAAAGGCGTATGTAGTAAACAAACTAAGTAGATTAACCACAACAACCTAATATCGATTGTACTTTGTACAAATGTGCCACAGTGGTAGAATGGAGATTGGGGGAGGTAGTCTCTACGTGTTCTAGTGATGAGTAAACTAGCCCCTATCACTGGCCCAAATGTACGGATATTGTTACATTCACCCAAAAACTGTATCCACCATAACACTTCACAAACACCATAATACCTCATAGTGTTAGTTTAAGGCAAACCGCCATATTCTGAGATAACAGTTAACGGAAAGAAAAATAATGCGGTATTAATTAATCAATTTCACCCAAAAACTGTATCCACCATAACACTTCACAAACACCATAATACCTCATAGTGTTAGTTTAAGGCAAACCGCCATATTCTGAGATAACAGTTAACGGAAAGAAAAATAATGCGGTATTAATTAATCAATTTCACCCAAAAACTGTATCCACCATAACACTTCACAAACACCATAATACCTCATAGTGTTAGTTTAAGGCAAACCGCCATATTCTGAGATAACAGTTAACGGAAAGAAAAATAATGCGGTATTAATTAATCAATTTCACCCAAAAACTGTATCCACCATAACACTTCACAAACACCATAATACCTCATAGTGTTAGTTTAAGGCAAACCGCCATATTCTGAGATAACAGTTAACGGAAAGAAAAATAATGCGGTATTAATGAATCAATTTCACCCAAAAACTGTATCCACCATAACACTTCACAAACACCATAATACCACATAGTGTTAGTTTAAGGCAAACCGCCATATTCTGAGATAACAGTTAACGGATAGAAAAATAATTCAGTATTAATGAATCAATTTCACCCAAAAACTGCATCGACCATAACACTTCACAAACACCATAATACCTCATAGTGTTAGTTTAAGGCAAACCGCCATATTCTGAGATAACAGTTAACGGATAGAAAAATAATTCAGTATTAATGAATCAATTTCACCCAAAAACTGCATCGACCATAACACTTCACAAACACCATAATACCTCATAGTGTTAGTTTAAGGCAAACCGCCATATTCTGCGATAACAGTTAACAGAAAGAAAAATAATTCAGTATTAATGAATCAATTTCACCCAAAAACTGCATCGACCATAACACTTCACAAACACCATAATACCTCATAGTGTTAGTTTAAGGCAAACCGCCATATTCTGAGATAACAGTTAACGGAAAGAAAAATAATGCGGTAATAATGAATCAATTTCACCCAAAAACTGCATCGACCATAACACTTCACAAACACCATAATACCTCATAGTGTTAGTTTAAGGCAAACCGCCATATTCTGAGATAACAGTTAACGGAAAGAAAAATAATGCGGTATTAATGAATCAATTTCACCCAAAAACTGTATCGACCATAACACTACACAAACACCATAATACCATATTTGCTGTAGGAATTATTACCTAACTTACATATATATTCTTTGTGGAATGATAATAATATTCTAAACAAAAATAATTTCCCAATTTTCATGATACACAACTAAATAAAACAGCGTTAGTTTGAGGCAAACCGCCATATTCTGAGATAACAGTTAACGGAAAGAAAAATAATATAGCATTTATGAATCAATTCAATTTCATGCACCTGTTCTACAATCCCTCAAACTTCCACTCATACATTTAGTTAGACGCAATAACATTTGCGCATGATCACTCTGAAAATGAATCGCATCCCAAAGTTATCAGAGAACTGCCATCCCTGTCGCACTTTGGCGTAAAGGCCAGGATTACTGCACATAGCTTCTGGACGACAAAGAGTTCTTTCCGCAACACCAGGCTGGTTAGTGAAGCTTCGGCGATATTTAGATATCTTTGACCGGACGCAAAATTCTACAGAATGCTAAACTCCTCATTCATCAAACCCAACTCATCTCTCAGAGTATCTCTAGCATAACTTTGTACGAGGGCCATTCAATAAATAAGGTGAAAATTTCGGTATAAGGAATTCTACGATGATCATTCAATAGATAAGGTGATTTTTTTTGTATAAAGACTTCTACAAGTGTCATTCAATAAATAAGGTGAATCTTTCGGTATAAGGACTTCTAGGAAAGTCATTCAATAAATAAAGTGAATTTTTCGGTATAAGGACTTTTACGAAGATCATTAAATAAATTAGGTGAATTTTTCGGTATAAAGACTTCTATGAGGGTCATTCAATAAATAAGGTGAATTTTTTGGTATCAGGACTTCTACGAGGGTCATTCAATAAATAAGGTGAATGTTTCAGTATAAGGACTTTTAATACAAATAGAAGCTTCTTTTTTTCTTTTTCAACGTAGTCTTCCAGCAGTGTCACACACTTTTCCCATCTGAGCACAGGCTTCCATATTCCACCAGCGTAAAATCTTTGGACTGATGTCTCAGACAATCGCTCACAGCACTTTTGACTTCATCGTCACTTACATAGTTCGTGCCTTTCGTGAACATTTTCAAGGGAGCAAACAAGTAAAAGTCTGAAGGGGAAAGGTCTGGGCTGTAAGCGGGATGAGGGAGCAGTTCCCAGCCCAGCTCGTTGATGGTCTGCAT
This sequence comes from Ascarosepion bandense, assembly GCA_037127315.1. Taxonomy (NCBI): domain Eukaryota; kingdom Metazoa; phylum Mollusca; class Cephalopoda; order Sepiida; family Sepiidae; genus Ascarosepion; species Ascarosepion bandense. The sequence goes on along the minus strand of JBBBDQ010000324.1, from coordinate 4,240,362 downwards.
CGTTTGGGTTGCTGTGTGAGGCCTTGCAGCTGACCTTCGAATAGGCAAGGTCATCATGGACAATTTTTGTGCTGTCTCAACAGATAGGCTCAAAGTCCTTGCAATGTCATCCACTGTTACCCTTCTGTCAGACTGAATGTGTTCAATGACTGATACGATCACCTCAGGAGACCTCAATTCTGTAGGCCTCCCAGGCCTGTTTTCATCGTTAACACTGCTCTGTCCTTCTTTAAACAATTTAGCCCACTTGTAGACATCTTTTGGCTGAAACATATAGCACCATACACAGTTAACATTCTCCTATGAATTTCAACTGGTTTGCACCTTTTAGCAACCAAAAACTTGATAACTGACCTCTGTTCAATCCTGGAGCATGCTTCTTGGCCGGCAATCTTTCTTAACCTCAAAACTATCAATTTTTTTCCAGTATACAAAAAAATAAATCCCTTTGAAAAAGAAGTAAAGGAAATTTTTTTAAAGTAAGCTTCTTTCTGTATCAGAAGTCCTGATACCGAAAAATTCACCTTATTTATTGAATGACCCTCGTAGAAACACAGGGCATAATTCCTTACAAGAAAAAAATATTTTCTCAAAGACCTTCTTTAACTCGTCTTTCAGAGGATTATGTGTCTATATTTCTGAGATGAGGTAGTATTTACAGTATCACATTATACGGATTACTGAACTCATAATTGTTGCCATTTGCATGACTTTTCGGCTGTTGTAAGCTGCAGCATTCTTCGAGTGCTTGGAATTTCGAACCGAAGCCTTTATTACGATCACTAGGTTATGTTGTTCTCATTCCTTGTAATAAGCGTCTTGTGGTAGTCATAAGGTCTCCCTTTATCCTGACTCTCTAAGTTAATTTTTCACGACTGCAGAAGCCTGGTACTGAATTTACAACTCTTTGGATGAAGTCACTGAAACTAAGCAATATTCATTGGATAATCAGGGACAGACTGGTCTCGGATTCTTCCGTAGGAGAACGTACCAGTATTCCATTAGATAACCTGATTGGATTGGGATAAGACATATCGGCAAGAAAAATATGACTTGGCAGAAACCCTTAACATCGAAAATTGCAATATGATCTCTCACAAAATTGTTACTGAACATTAAGTTTATAAGTTCCAGAAATTCAGTTGTTCTTGTCCTTAAGGACACATGGCCTGGTAGATATAGACGTTGGTTAGTTCGAGTGAATTGATTTGACCCAAAGAGTTGTGAGTTCAATACCAGGCTACAGCAATTTGAAATCTGTAACTTACAGAATCCGGTTAGAGCACTAAAGACGAACAAAAGAGGCTTTGCACAATAAATGAAAATGATATACCCCAGTGATCGTAATAAAAGTTTTGATTCAAAATTTCTAGTAGCTGAAGGAGCGTTAAACGGCCGAAACGTCATACAAATGGCAAAAAAGTTAATCTAATTCCGAATAATATAGTGTCTTTTAGAGCGTGTCGACACTTGCTATATAAGGAGCACTCAGTTCGGTACTTACTCATCTTGCCAACATGCAACGTTCTCAGAAACTGATGTCTCGTTTTCAGAAGAATCGGTTAGTTTCTTCAGAGTTGAAAGAAAGAAAGTATGTCTATCTTTCTCGACCGAGTTTCAATCAGTAGATCTAGGCCTGACTGAATAGATCTTTGTTCGAAGACAGACAACTTGAAAATTGCGAGTCATGAAGCAGAATACCTAAGTGCAACTGTCTTGTATGTACCCGTTCCTCAATCTAGAGGACGGCGTGATAGAAGTTCAGTTTTAACGTTGGCAATCCGTGAGGTTGAATAAGTCAGCCCCGAACTTTGACCCGTACTCGCAGACGCAAGATCTGTCACACAGGTTTTCTTGACAGCCGTGGTATCTCTGGAAACCGTGTTCCAACTATGTAGTTTTCTGCCCGAAGAGCTTGACACTTGCGAGCCAGACAGGCAATTATCTGATTTTAATGGCCTGGTATTTACGCATGCTTCACCACAGAGTAGAAGTGTGACACAAGTTCAGGTTAAATGTGATTAACACGAGATGTTATATTCGGGCAATATCAAAATTTAATCAGATCTCGCATTCGCGAGAACAAAGACAAAGCGTTAATTATTCTCAGCTGAGTCATTGTCAATAGAGGCAGCCCCTATTGAGTTGTGTTCTACCCGATGATAGAGTTCTTGACAGTTGCTAGCTAGGCTGCAAATTGTCTAACTCCAACGGGTTGGTATTTAGCCAAGCTTCTCAACTGGGAAGAGATGTGACACAAAATCAGTCTTTACGGGGGAACACAAGCACTTACACTCAAGCCCAGCGTCAAATTTGGCCTAAATCCTGCAGGCGCGAGATCAAGCACAAACCTTTTCTATATTTCTCAGCAAAGTCTCTGTCTAAAGACTGAGCCCTGACTAAGTCAAACTCTGTCCTAAATCAGAAATATTGTTTGTCTTTCTGTTCAGAATCTCAAACCATAGACCAATGGACGATTGAGTCGTTCATTGCCCGATGACAGTGAGCTTGACAGTTCCGAGAAAGATAGCAGAGAGCCTAACTTAATTTATCCTAATATGAAAATGGATATTCGAACAAGACAAGCTCCCAGGTCGCATCATCTCTCGAAACAGTGATGGTGTTTGGCCACCACCTAACTTAATTTATCCTAATATGAAAATGGATATTCGAACAAGACAAGCTCCCAGGTCGCATCATCTCTCGAAACAGTGATGGTGTTTGGCCACCACCTAACTTAATTTATCCTAATATGAAAATGGATATTCGAACAAGACAAGCTCCCAGGTCGCATCATCTCTCGAAACAGTGATGGTGTTTGGCCACCACCTAACTTAATTTATCCTAATATGAAAATGGATATTCGAACAAGACAAGCTTCCAGGTCGCATCATCTCTCGAAACAGTGATGGTGATTGGCCACCACCTAACTTAATTTATCCTAATATGAAAATGGATATTCGAACAAGACAAGCTCCCAGGTCGCATCATCTCTCGAAACAGTGATGGTGTTTGGCCACCATGATCATGCAACTTTGAGACTGGTCAGTACTTAGATGGGTGACCGCTTGGGAATACCAGGTGCTGGAAGCGCATAGTAACGGTTGTGACTTGTGGTGCAGAGGATATCGGCTCGGAAAGAGAAATCGGTGAGCAGAGTTCGAATCCCAGCTGAATACCCTGCATTCACTTAAGCACTAGTACCCTTGTGAAACGTATTAATTCTTTCCTTCCCTTCAGTTATGGGTTAAATAACAAGGGTAGGACTTGGGGACCTTTTCCTTAAAAAAAAACAAACAAATCCCAATGAATCTTGATACTCGAAAAAGAAAAATGTATTACTAGACACAAAACTTATAGAAAACAAAACAAAAATAAATTGTTGAAAGAAAAAGGTATTATCAGCAATAAAGTTTAGTTGGCAATAAATGACCCACCGAGGTTGATTTGCCATAAAAACAAACCAACCAATTTTTCTAGTTCCATTTTCTCTAAAACTTCGTGTTCGATTCATGGTATTATCAGCATTATTCGCTTGGACCACATTCGATTCCTTCAAGGTTCTTCATCTGTAAGAGATTTTCCAGCATTCTCTGTCATAGAGCAGGTTTCAAAATGCATAGCAACTGAGCTTTCTTTTGTTTTGTTCTAGCTAACTTTATTTGTGGTCAAATATCGCATAATGATGCAGCAGTATTTTCTCTCTTATTAATTTGCCTACTTTTATTTAAGTATTTCACCTCAGGCAAATCAATAGCTGCACTAAAATGCAAGGGATTACTGGGTGTGAAAGAATAAAAGAATAATCAAGGAGGGAGAACAATAGACGAACATGAATTATGAAAACAGAAGATGATTTATAATGATTAAAATTTTTTAAAAATCAAAATTATATTTAGTTCCACAAACAAAAAGGCAGTCAGTCAATTAAGTGTCATACGTGATACACGTTTTGTGAGATCATGTCTCGAAAGGGACATGACTGACTTGGCAGAAGATTATCCCACAATAGGTTGCCATTGCTTTCTGCGGTAGACTGGTTTCCGAGTAAGACTATAGAACATAATCTGCCCTGTTATTTAACCCAGAACTGGAAGGAAGAGACGGATTAATACCTTTTCCAAGGTTATTTGTGCGCAAGTGAATGTGAATAATTCAAATGGAATTCAAACGCAGCTCCTCGATTTGTCGTTCCGATTCGATATCCCCTGCACTACAACGCACACCCAGTTGTGGAAAAGTGCGAAACAATAAACTGTTAGCACTGAACGTATAGTTAAATTCAGTCAGTTTAACAGTAAATTCATGAGACCTAACTGCCAATCTAGTATTGTGTCTACATTTGTAAAATCAGAATGTTAAAGTGGAATGCTCATCAAAATATATATCGTGAAAGTATTTGTAGAAATGACGAAAGGTAGTTATATTATAGTAGTGCGAAAGTGAATGATTCTCCACTTAAATATTAGGTTGTCCAAAAAGTTCGCATACACTTTCAAAGAATTGAAATTTCACTCGCCAAGTAAGCTAAGGTTAACAGAAAACACTTTCAAAAAACTGAAATTTTACTCGCAAAAACAACAAAAATTATTGCTCAAAATAAAGACCATCATTTTCCAAGACTTTCTGCCATCATATCTGCAAGCTTTCGGATCTGGTCAAAGTACCATTCAGCCGGTTTCGAATCAAAGAATTCTTGACACGCTTCCTCGACTTCATCAAACGAGTCGAATCGGCGGCCCTTCAGAAAGTGTTGCATTGAGCGGAAAAGGCCGTAATCTGATGGAGCACAGTCAGGACTGTAGGCTGGATGTGGCAGAAACTCAACGCCGTCCAGCTCTTCAAACTTGTCTTTGGTCTTCCTAGCGGTGTGTGGCTTGGCATTGTCCTGCTGCATCAAAGCGCGCTTTCGGTTGATCAGAGACGGGTACTTTTGCTTCAACTTTTCGTACACCCGCTCATGTTGCTGACAGTAAAGTTCGGCACTGATGGCCCGTCAATTCGGAACAAACTCAAAATGTGTTTTCGAGCTTTTGGGACAACCTAATATTTGCAGATATTTCTTTGGATTTTAACAAGAACCTCTTAAAAAATGGCAAAATAAGCAGGCCAGATATGACCGCAATATTCAAGTTATGGATGAACGGTCACCTTATAAATATTTTTGATAGATTGTAGTGAGAAAAACTTATACCAATAAAGGACCAAACGTTCTTGTCGACATGCGGAAACCTACGTTAAAAAACAAGACTTGATCACATATGAACGTCAGTGAAATATGTAAAAAAAATTAATGACAATAATATAAACGTTATTGTAGGCAAGAGAACAGACAAATTTCCTCTGATAGGGAACATATATTTTCAGCTACAGTCATACGTGCATGACACTTTAATGAATTTTCAATTCCAAAGGCGATTGTATTTTGAATTTTATACGGACCGAATCATATTGCATGCAGATAACTTCGGGAAACTGCCCGCAAGATATCATGTTCTTGTTAAGCCTCGAATGATATATAATCTCTTGGGATATATCCTAGTATCTAGATCAATTTTCAAATCGTGGCCCATAATCAGAATATATATTAATTATTCCGATTATTATGATCTATAATGTCAACTTTGCTTAAGTCATGTAAATAAATTTATTTGCAGATATATATAATTTCGAATCCAATCTCAGTTTTTATTAAGCTGATCTTAGTTCGCCACGAAGAAGATATTAGAAATATGCAATTTCCTTCTACAGAATAGAGGCCCCAACAGAGTTATTCCTTAATTTATTAGTAATTTATAAATAATTATCCTTCTACTATTTTATATCTGTGCTGTGGGCTTCTTAGACTGAAACTAAAGGCAAGTCGGAGTGATTATTTTCGATGGGATCACTGGCCTGGTGTCTGTGAACAAGGCGAGCCCTCATGTTTCAGAGCACCGGCTTTCCTTAAACGTGGAAAGTATTGATTTCTATTATTTCCTGGAAGGGACAACTCAACAATACTGATTACCGCTGATTGAATGCAGGCACAACTCAGAACTGTGAAAATACAGGATAAAATAAACAACTCTGCACCAGGAAAACAAAAGATTTTTTTAACCAAATAAAAGTTATTTATTAAGGACAAATTATTAATCAGTAAATATTTAAATTATTTTGAAATAAATAAATCTTAAATAAATTTATTTTTTAATAAAGTGAATATATTTCATAATTAAGTGAAAATTGCTTTTTTCGGTTGTAAAAAAAGTTATGGTTATCCTTGTGGGGAGTTGTCTCAGTCATGAGTTGTCACGGCGGACAATCGGCGGTGTTTACTCGGAGGTGTGCTGGCGTCTTGCACTCCCACAGACGTTACACAGAATAACTCTTCGGCTTTTCAAGGCAGATATGCGGGTAGAAGTAATCGGGTGCTCAGCTACATAGAAACCCTGGGGTCACATTTGATCATGGCAGGGATGACGATGATGATAATGATGGTGATGTTTTACTTAAAATAATATCTAGAAACGGATCTGCAACTCTTCTTATTTCCTTTAATGTCATGTTTCAACATTTCTATAAAAACATTAAATCTAAACCACACACCTGGTCAATTCAATATATTTCGACAAAATATGAATATCGTAAATCAGTTCACATGGCGCATCCCCCTAATATTTTTCACTTAACGGTGTCTTTTTAAATGTAGTTTGGTTAATTTGTCATTTGCCATCTGCAAAATTCTACTTTTCTTAATTTTTTTCTCATATATACAACACCAGCCAAAAATCAAAATTATACATTCAGATTTCTCTTAGTTATTACGCTTTTAAACTTTCTCAGATTTTTCTGACACTCTGAAAGATATTTCGCTAGTTCTATTTTTCCAATGTTTTCATAGATTTTGTTTATTTTTTAGTGATTTTTTTGTAACTTGTTCTCAGTTTCCCAAGTTTTTCTCATCTCTCAACAACATAGCAATATATTGTTTCTCTCTTATGATTCTACATCCTTTTTACGGAAAATATAGATATAAATAAAACAAACACTTGAAAAATATTAATCTGTAAAATTATTATTTAAAACACATGCTAAATATAATGTTGTGAATTTTCACAATATTTTAATCTGTAAAATTATTATTTAAAACAACACAGAGATGTGTATCAATTAAAACACATGATAAATATAATATTCTGAATATTCACAATATTTTATTTATTATCTGCATTAATACAGGCAAAAATAATGACTTGAAATTCATACACTTCTTCATATCGTGAATATTAGCAATAATATGTTGGTTAAAAATACATTTCTTGTGAAACATTGACATGCACAAGAAAATCTGTAGAAATGTATTTTAATGATAAATCTTTATCAGAAAATTCAGGAAAATAAACTGAAATTAATTTCATGATAATAAAAATTTACTCTAAAAAATGTCTTATTTTTACGAGTTTTTGTTTTTCAAACAACACTTGATACAGTTGTTTGTTATATATTCTTTCTTTCGTTCACATTTTTCCTACATTTTTGACCCCAAACAAATGCACTGAGTCAGGTCAGTCACGAACAGAAAGAACATAGCAAACATCCTCAGTACATCTTATGCTTTTCCTCTTTGCTTTACCTTCACCTGTCAGATCGATATGTCCAGACTAAGATAGTTCTGTGTTCGCCGCACAACAGTAGGACAACACACCAGAGACGTCAACCTCCTCTGATTTCAGCCTACTGTTGAATTCTATTTGACAGCCATTCCATGATTTGTCACGAAAAATGTTTTCTGAAACCTAAAAGTGAGTGTTTGTAAGAAAAAAGAACGATAAGAATATGTTAAAAACAAACACATACACATGCTCGCCAAAACACACACACACACAGTCATTAACACACACACACACACACACACACACACACATATATATATATATACTGATACTACTCAAAAACCTAGTACATATATTGGTTTTACCACAACCACGCTCTCCCGTAGACTTACATGTCATCTTTCTGATCAGAGTACTATTAAACAACATTTCTCTGAAAAACATAAACATGTAGGTAATATCAGACAGATTTTGGTCAACAATACGGTGATCCTTACTCATACACACAGTAAGAGGAACCTGCAGATATTGGAGGCTATGTACATCAAATCAAAACAACCAACACTCAATAAAATCAACTTTAAAACAGGAAATAACATATTACATTGCATTTGACTAGATGGTTTTGTTGTCATTTCGCGCTGTCACGCGGTGTGACGTCATAAAACCGCATCGCAAACTTAAGAACTGCGTTTATTATTTTTGGTAACTATTGCCGTTGCCAAGCGGAGTTTTATGTCAACACAAAATAAAATCGTCGGTGATGGTGGATTTTATAATATTTCAGTTTAAACTACCTCTCTGAAGATGGCTCATGTGAGCCGAAAGCTTAGAAGAAAACCAATAAATAATTATCCAAATGTTGGAGAATTTTTGTCTTTATTTTCAACTGAAATTAAAGCAAAAATACGACGTTTAGAACGGCTCATGATTAAACATAATAGACATTCATTGTCTCTTATATTTAATAGAATATGTCTAGAAAATTACTTGCTGCCTCGATATACTAAATATATATATATATATATATATATATATACATTGTAAAACATGAAAACAAATATTATTTCACAATTTTACTTGATTTAATATTTCTGTCTTTTGATTATACGAGTTGGTCTGATTTTTATCATCATCGAATCGGTTGACAGATTTTTTTTCAAATCCAGTTTGCAACTAATTCTGTTTTTTCACAGCCACATTAGATCAAATCGATTTCTCTGAGAGGTCGTTCTTTTGCTTTAACCATTTTCTTTTGCTTTAACCATTTTCTTTTGCTTTAACCATTTTCTTTTGCTTTAACCACTTTCTTTTGCTTTAACCATTTTCTTTTGCTTTAATCATTTTCTTTTGCTTTAACCATTTTCTTTTGCTTTAACCATTTTCTTTTGCTTTAACCATTTTCTTTTGCTTTAACCATTTTCTTTTGCTTTAACCACTTTCTTTTGCTTTAACCACTTTCTTTTGCTTTAACCATTTTCTTTTGCTTTAACCATTTTCTTTTGCTTTAACCATTTTCTTTTGCTTTAACCATTTTCTTTTGCTTTAACCATTTTCTTTTGCTTTAACCATTTCACCTAAAGCAAGAAAATAAATCCACTAAAACGCAAGGGGTTACTGAATCTGAGATGAAAGGAGTAAAAAAAAAAAAAAATAAGATAAGAGAATAATCAAAACAATACAACTAAATCAATAAATATAATCAACTACAAAGTCAACATTTTTTCTCGATTATTCTCGTTGCCGGTCACAATGTCTGTGATCTAGAGTAAACTGGTAAGCAATCTACCATCCGAAGATATCTATAAAAAGGCTTCGTCACTGGCATGTGACAATGTTCGACAGGGTTAAGGTCAGTCAGTTAAGTGCCATACGTGATACACGCTTGGGCGATCATGTCTCGAAAATGACATGACTGACTGGGCAGAAGATTATCCCGCAGTAGGTTGCCATTGCTTTCTGCTGTAGACTGGTTGCCGACCAAGGCTATAGAACTCAATCTGTCCTGCTATTTAACCCATAACTGGAAGGAAGAGATGGATTAATACCTTTCCCAAGGGTATTTGCGCGTAAGTGAATACAATGGATTCAACCGAAATTCGAACTTGGCTCCCCGGTTTCTCGTTCCGAGCCGATATCCACTGTACCACAAGGCACATCCTAGGGTAAGGTATCTATTACCGTAAAACTTTAGTACAGGGTTTGATTTGGGGAAGATATGAAGAACAGATACTCATAACAATGTGTTAATCACATAAATTATGGGAACTGGCAGTTGATAAAAATTTAATTATTTTAAATTCTTAATCTTGTCTGTCAGTTCTTTCCATTGTGTTTCATCGAAACGGCGGTGCAACTAGGATTTGAAAGCCCCTACATGAAGCATTATGTTCACTTTATACTAATATCAGACAATTTTAGCGTTTCTTGGACTACAATGTTCTTGAATAATCATATTTCGTAATATTATACAATCAAACATATGTACTTGGGATACAGATACCAATGAATCTATCATAACAATTTCCAAATAATGAAATTTTCATTACTCTTTATCGGCCTCTGCTTTAACAAAGGCTAATATAAAAGCAAATTGAAGAAAGGAGATATTGATTTTACAAGAACCCTGCTACAAAATGAAAATATTGAACTTAAATCTCTAGTTATATTCATAAGTCCCCATGGATTTTTTAGAAAATTTCGAGAAAAAGGACATTAGTATTTAATAAAAACAAACATATTTTCAATGGCGTCAACAAGAAATAATCGGCAACTGTAAGCATACATGAATCCATCCGATAATCTAAAAGTTACTTTCCGCTTTACCAAAAGTAAAGCAATCCCACAAAAGTTTTAGAAAGATGTATAACATTTAGCACACATGACGAACCAGATTTTTCTGAAAGAAATGTTGTTAAAAAAAGATTATAAGTTCGACAGACATTTCGCTTAATTCTGTAGTTTTTATTCTTATTTATAATGTTCGAACTTTTGTCCTCAGCTTTATTGCCTAGATTACATTTCAGCCGTATCACGTTCCGGCCAGCATCATGTGTTTGAATTCTCGAACCGGACGCTTTATTTTGATCATTGCTGTATATAATTCTCATTGCATGTGCAATGCTACTTCGGGTAGCCATGTAATTATCTCCCTTTAACTTAACACTTTCAGTTTTTTTTTTACCACTGCTGTAGCCTGGTTTTAACTCAAAACCTTTTGCTTTAAGTCACTCCTTAAGCACACATTGTCCAGTGGATGTAAGCGTTGGTTAATCCCAGTGACTTGAGCCAAAGAAGCAAAATTTAGAATTAACGTGTAAATATTAAACAATGTAAGGAGTAAATATAAAAGTAGTCTAATTCAGAATTTTTTATTATAATTTTTTTTTAATAATCGTGTCGCCCCAAGGAAGGCATTTTACTGCCACTGTTGAGCAAGGGGTTACATAAGAGGTAAGTAATGAGAAAGAGTGACTGGTTATAGGGGGTGTCTGGAAGAGAGTAACAGAAGTATTAGAATACTGATGAGAGTGGATTGGACGAAAAAAGAGCATGGGAGAGAGAGAGAGAGAGAGAGAGGATGTAAGTTAGTGAAATAAGAGATGACAATTGACTTTAAATTTGAATTCTTGAAGATTGTAGCTGTCAGGAAAGCAAGTAAACGAAAGGGAATTCCACAGGCGGGAAGTGCAATAGAAGAAGCTGATGAAATAGAATTTGCGTTTACAATTAATTGGTTTCACAGTAAAAGGATGAGATATTTGCTAATCTTGTTGCTCGAGTAAATTCATATATAAGGGGCACCAGTGAGCTAAGTTCATCAGAGCAGAAGCCATGAAAGTATTTGTAGAAGAGACACAGGGAAGCCACATTGCGCCGATTAGAAAGTGACTGTATCCGAGCTGCCAAGTCGCGATCGATGACATTACAGATTCTCCGTTGGATTTTGTCCAGGATCCCTAGATGGAGCACCAGACCAGATGCAGGGAAAAGAAAGAAAGAAAGGAAATAAAAAAGAAAGAAAGTGACAAACGTAAAGAGGAATCTATATCAATCTGGTTCTAAAAAATTAAGTATTTCTCTCTATGATAGCATGTGATCATTTAATCACTTCTTTTATTCAGCAAATTAGGATTATCGATTTGGTTTAAAATGACAAGTTTTTCTAAAAGACGTAGAACACATTTATCTCTTTTTCGATTGTTATATTTGGATTTAGCTACGATATTCCAGGTAATATTTAAGTTTTTGAAGTTGTTTTTAATTTCCAAAAATGTATGGATAAAGCAGTACATTTGTTTATAATCATATCGCCCCAAGCAAACCATATTATTGCCACTGTTTTGCAGGGGTTTACATAGAAGGAAAGCTATGAGAAAGAGGGACGGGTTATAGGGGATGTCAGGAAGTGGGTAAGTAAAGGATGAGAATACTTTTGAGAGCGGACTGGACGGAGAAAGGTGCATGTGAGAGGATGTGGATTAGTGAGATAGGAGATGACTATTCACTTTACATTTGAATTCTTGGAGATTGTATCTGGTCGGGGAAGCATGTAAACGGGGGGGGGGGGGGGGATTCCACAAGCGGGAAGTGCAAGAAAAGAAGCTGTTGTAATACAATTTGCGTTTAAATTTTATTGCTTTCACAGTAAAAGGGTGAGACGTAGTTCCTAATCTTTTGGCTCAACATAAACAATTGTTATTCAAATATGTTGTTCAGAATTTTTATACTAGGGAATATGTAACTTAATTTAATTTATTAATTATATTTTGTCATAAGAAGTGGAAAAGCAATAAACTTGTAAATTAATTAAAAGTTTAGCCTACCAGCTAAAAAAGTAGGTCGATAAATGAAGCAAAATTTGAAAAGTTATAATATTAATGGTTTCTTTGAAAAATGAACATATTTGGAATTTGTTCTCTTGCTTTACTTCAATTTTATTTCCTCAAGAGATTTTCAAGTTGGGTTTCTTAAAACATTTGACATAATTTTTATTTTTAAATCACTCTTTTACTAAAGAATTTTGAAAGATTTTTTTTATTTGTTATTTTTTGCACTCAAATTATTAGTTCTTGCTGGCTTAGCACTGAAAATCTCTCCGTTTAGAATGCACAGAAATCGATTTGAAAAAATAAATGAGAGTACCAGAATTGATTTTTATTTTATTTTTTTGTTGCTAAATCCTTTTCCTGTGTATTTTCCTTTGTGTGATGGTTAGGTGTTGTGTATGTGTGTGTGTGTGTGTGTGGGAGGGTTTTATTTCTGCTTTCTACTTAAATTCATGTTACATATTTCCCTTTCCCTATTCACAAGCATGCACTTCTACCCAGACCGCAAACCCCCTAAATTATATTTTCCGACAAACCCGTGCGTCTCTCTCTCTCTCTCTCTCTCTCTCTCTCTCTCTCTCTCTCTCTCTCTCTTATCTTTCCGCTGTTTATTATACAATTTTATATTTCTCTATTCATCGAAAAAATTTTACGGTTGCCACCAAATAGTTTGGAACGAAACAAACTCTCATTCACTAACTCATTGACTCACTCACTTATGGATATTTCTCTCTCTCTCTGCCACCAAATAGTTTGGAACGAAACAAACTCTCATTCACTAACTCATTGACTCACTCACTTATTGGATATTTCTCTCTCTCTCTCTCTCTCTCTCTCTCTCTCTCTCTCTCTGCCACCAAATAGTTTGGAACGAAACAAACTCTCATTCACTACCTCATTGACTCACTCACTTATTGGATATTTTTCGCTCTCTATCTCTCTGTCTCTCTCACACACAGACACAAACACACGAGCGCGCATTTAGTTTTTCCGATTAGATTTGTTTGTGTGACAATATTTCACTCTAATTTACATGTCTACTCGAGTTTCTGTGCGTTTACACAGTATATAAGCCTACTCATTATCTATCTATCTCATTCTGTTCAGTTCTCTCTGTCGATACACAGATAAAGGGCCTTGACTATAATTTTGACATATATATATATATATATATGTGTGTGAGTAAGTGTGCATATATATATACGTATATATATGTGTGTGTGAGTATATATCTCGTCTTTATATCTGTTTACCCGTTTTAACAAGAAATGTTGTTTTATGAGTGAAACTCAAGGCTACATCCAAGAATAGTCATTTAAAGTTATTTTACGATTAAACAATCAATTACACAAGGGATCACTGTGAAAACATGTCTGACATGTGTGTCTTGTAATCATTGCGAATTGCAGAGTACGTTAGTTAAACTGTCGCAAATTATATATATATATATATATATATATATTATTTGTGGTTTCTTTTATTTTGTCGACTGGGCAGTATAGTAGAGTGAGATGGGCACTCACTGTAAGAAAAAAACACCCCATGAAGCAATATTTTCAAGGAAATACAAGAGTTCAAGATAGTATAACTTTCTTAATTCAAATTTCCTCGGTTAACCTGCGTGGTAAGTGTAATCGTTTCTTAATTATGTATTTTTTAGTAATCTTTTTCGGCGTTTATGCTCCATTTGGAAAAAAATTGCTTTACTGTTTTGAGATTCTCTTTATTTATTTATTTATTTATTTATTCTGTAAAGCGAAGCCATTCCTCCCAAGATAGTGGCCGTTACTGGACAGTTGACCGAACCCTCCCCCACCACCCAACCCTATGAAATCTCTAAGTTTCGTAGATGGTCTGTTCTTCAAATTCAAATTTGTTCGTTTGCTTTGTACACGGACAGGCAGCTTAGCCAGATCTTAATTTTCGGGAAAAGACAAGAGTTTTAAGATAGTATAACTTTCTTAATTCAAATTTCCTTGGTTAACCTTCGTGGTAAGTGTAATCGTTTCTTAATTATGAATTTTTTTACTAATCTTTTTCGGCTTTTATGCTCCATTTGGAAAAAAAAAATTAGCTTTACTGTTTTGAGGTTCTCTTTATTTATTTATATATTTATTTATGCTGTAAAGCGAAGCCATTCCTCCCAAGATAGTGGCCGTTACTGGACAGTTGTCCGACCCCTCCCCCACCACCCAACCCTGTGAAATCTCTAAGTATCCTAAGCCGGAAACCACATCCTAAACAGGAAACAAGGCGCAAGCCTCTACTCCTGTTCAATAAACGTGGGGGGGGGGGGGGAGTATGAACCCGTTCAATAGTTGGGTCTATCTACTCCTATTAAAAAAAATGTTAAGGGTGGTAAGTTAACTATGTTTAAACTTAGTTAAAGTCCATTGGAGCATAAACGCCGAAAAAGATTAGTAAAAAAATACATAATTAAAAAGCGATTACACTTACCACGCAGGTTAACCGAGGAAATTTGAATTAAAAAACATATACTATCTTAAAACTCTTGTCTTTTCCCGAAAATTAAGACCTGGCTAAGCTGCCTGTCCGTGTACAAAGCAAACGAACAAATTTGAATTTGAAGAACAGACCATCTACGAAACTTAGAGATTTCACAGGGTTGGGTGGTGGGGGAGGGGTCGGTCAACTGTCCAGTAACGGCCACTATCTTGGGAGGAATGGCTTCGCTTTACAGTATAAATAAATAAATAAATAAATAGAACCTCAAAACAGTCCTCACTCTCTTCTAATTAATCTTTTTACATTTATGTAGCCCCCTGCACATCAGTGGCATTTTCGCCTTGCTCGGGGTGAAATGATTAAAAAAAAAAAAGTTACCTCCACCAGAAACTGTCTGGCTGTACTGCTTAGTATTTGTGCCGAAAGATCGAATACGATCATCTCAAGCAAACGCTTGTCAGTTCCGTTTTCTAATAGGTTTGCTTACTTGAATGATTACTTGGTTCCAACAGAAGGTGGTATGTCTTAAGATGTTTAACACATCTAAATGTAAATACCAGGAAATAGAAGCTGAAATTATCAATTCCAGTCTCATATTCACATTTTGACCTTAAAATCAAATGTTTCGGTGAACAACGAAACTAACGTATTTTGAATTTACGACCGAATAATTATGGAGGAATGCTATATATATATATATATATATGTGTGTGTGTTAGCGTAGTGTTATATATATATATATTTTTTTTTTTATTTTTTATTATGAGTTTAATAAAATTATTATTTTTTTTTTTTGTTCTTACCCGCCTTTTTGTTGTTGGTATGGTTCCTCCTTGTCTTAGTGTATGTCTATTTATTTGGTTTATCTTTGGTGTTTTAGCCTTTGCCCTGACGATCCGTAGTGTGAAACCGCGGTAGGTTTTGGCTCGCTTGAGATTTTTTGTTTATATATATATATATATATATATATTCTTCATTTTTTAAACGTTTTTTACGCGAGCGTTCTTAAACAATTGGTAAACGGTAAAATCAGTTTTTGTAAATCGTCTGAAGACACCACAGGGTAAAAACCTAGGTTGCGTAGATCGGTGGAAAAGCTTTTGCCTGTTTGGAAAAGGGGGATTTTAAATCATTGTAATTTATGCATATTGTTATTATTTAAGCATATAACCACGATTACTTTATACCTTTTTCTTTCGGATTATTAAATCATCTTTCATATTTTTCTGCAATATTCCCCCACCCATGTTCTTTCCATCTAAAGAACACATTAGGCAGGCTCTTCTCTATGAGTTTCACGACACCTTCAGACACCATTTTTGGGTAGGCTTGTCACAGGTGATGAGAAGTGGATTCTCTACCATAAGGTTAAATGTCGGCGATCGTGGATAATTCGAGAAGAAAGACCAGTTCAGCAAACGGGAGCAGGAATCCATCCCAAGAAAATAATGTTGAGCGTATGGTATTGAAGTGATTATCAATTACAAACATTTACACAACAGTCAAACCATTACTGCTAGTCTCTATTGTGAAAAACTTCGCCGTTTGAAAATTGCTTTGACCCTAAAACGACCTTCTTTATTCAAGAGAAAGGGAGCCATCTTCCATCATGTTAATGCTCGTCCTCACACAGCACTACTGACCAAAGATCTCCTGGGAGAATTTGGTTGGGAAATCTTGCCCCATCCTGCATATCCTCCTGACCTAGCTTCCTCGGATTATTACTTATTACGTAGGATTACAATGCCATTTAAATGGGCTAAGGTTAACATTACGAGAGGAGATTGAACATGAGTTAGATTCAAATGCAAACCTAAACAATTTTACAAGCGAAGCATTATAAGCTCGTTGACAGATGAAATCAAGTTATAGAGAGCAACGGTAGTTATTTTTACGAATAAAGATTTCCAAAAACACTCAGCTTTTCCTTTTCAAGATGAAATTTTAAATAGGCAAAAACTTCTGCACCGACCTAATATGCATGTAGTAGCAGGTTCGACTAGCAGACGGTAGATCAAAGTGATCAATGCACAATCAATACTAATGACCTGAATATGCAGAGTTAACAATCGACTTCACATCACTTATTTGCTACCTCTGTTTCGACCAGATCACTCTCTTAAGGCCAATTTTTCATACAAAATGTATAGATCTGTTCTTGTATCGTCTTGTTTATACTCTTACACTAGCTTTTGGAACGGCACTAAAAGAATATACTTTCTTTCATGTTTAGGATCGGGTTTCTGTCTATTTCTTCGAATTTTTTTAAACACTTCAAGTACTGAAGTCTTCATGGTATTATCATCGTGCTTTGGGTGAATTGACTTATTTTGTTGTTTAAGAATTAGTCTTCAATTTACGACTTGGTACCGAAATTATTTTAGTTCGAAATGTTTCATAAAATTTTAGCAACTAATCAGACATATTTATTTTAAAATCTCTCTAACTGCTCTGTTCTGAACTCATTCTTAAATGCACAAGTCATAAAATATTACTGGAACATACATCTGCAAGAGTTTTGCTGGGATAAATTAATTACTGTGTTACAAAATCTGTCTTCTCAAAGTAATAATGAAAAACCTTTCTGTAAAAGAGAAAGCCAAAAATCTTTCAGGAATTTTAGCTTTATCGTTTTGAGGAGTGGCAGTATAATCCTTTTGAAGCAATTCTGAATGTGTGCTCTTCAACTGAACGTATAGTTAAGGCTTGGGATTCATGAAATTTAATAATGATTATGGATGTATTTAAGTATATAAATAAAAATATATTTGTAAATATCCTTTATTGGTTCAGGGAAATTACATTTGGCTTATGTTAAAAATAGACGAGCCTGCATTTCTAATACGTAAGATTATATTTTATACAGATGATTTCTTCAGTTAATATATGTCAGTGTGTTTGTTTGTGTGTGAGCGAGTGTGATTTTTTATATATATATATATATATATATATATATATATCTTTTCAGCAATGAATTGAGTTCTTTCGGTGACTGGTCTATGCATACCATGCTTATATACAACAGGCTAAATGTTCCCTTCTCTGATTCCATACACCTATGGTGTAGGGATTATCGATTCCGAATGACAACAAATCGATCGATTTTCTATCCTGGACAGAAACAAGTGGATGTCTAGCTCCACTGGCGAGCTATGTAGAAGACATATATATATATATATATATATATATATATATATATATATATATATATTTAATTCAGATACTTCAATCTAAGGGAAAAAAGCAGGAAGGTAAATTCCAAAAAACCCGATCCTAATTAATATTGAAAACATCTTTGAATTAATCCTTTTTTAATATATATATATATATATATATATATATATATATATTTGAAAATGACAGGCAAATAATTATGGTAGATCTCAATGTGTGTCTAAATGAGATCTTATCCGTAAAATACTTGTGGGTAATACATACATAATAGCATCAGCCACATTCAAAAGAATTTTTAAGATAATAGTGACATTGATAATAAAAAAGAAAAATCTTACATTTAATAACATTAGTTATGTACATGGTAACAATATGCTTAACGTGTTCGGAACGTAACATAGACTTGATCATATATACATAAAATTACACATTTTTATTACTAGTAAAACAATATTCATTCTTGATGGCTAAACATATATCTTAAATCGCTCGACAACCTGTAACTTTCGGATAATTCTCATATGAACAGAATTATGAAAATAAAAAATATAAAGACATGAAAAATGTTATAACAAAATTAATGATCGTTTCATTTCTATCATTTTCAATGAAACCTGCATTAAAGAGAGGTTGGTGCCTACATACATATATTTAAATATATATATATATATATATATATATATATATATGTGTGTGTGTGTGTGTGTGTGTGTAATTTTTTTTGTGTGTATCCTTGTCTGTGTTTGTCTCTGTCTGTGGGTGACACTGCATGTGTTACTTTCCAAGCAAAAGAAACTTATATAAACAGATTTTGTTTTTAATCGTATCACCCCGAGCTAGGCGGTAACGCCCCTAATGTGAAGGGGGCTACGTAATAGTGGAAAGATTGGAAAGAGAAAGCCGGAAACCACATCCTAAACAGGGAACAAGGGATGAGCCTCTTAACCTGTTCAATAGACATGGGTGGAGTGTGAACCAGGCGATAGATAGATCTATCTAATCCAATTGAAAAAAAAAAACAAAGTGAGAAGATTGGAAAAGAGAAAGCCGGAAACCACATCCTAAACAGGGAACGAGGGATGAGACTCTTAACCTGTTCAATAGATGTGGGTGGAGTGTGAACCGGGCAAATAGATAGATCTATCTACTCCAACTGAAAAAAAAACAAAGTTATCTACATTCACAATGTAGATGTAAATGGATGAAAGTAAATAAATACAAAAGAAAACATATATAGCTATGTAATGAACTTAAATAAATTGACCTAAATATGTTGATATTTAGCTAGCGCGATGAACATGCTACGATTGGTTTGGTTGTTTTCGTTTCGTTGCATATCAAACGCTATGAAATATGCTATGAGAATTATAATGACAGATTCAAAATGGCATTCGCCCTTTTGAAAAAAAAATTCTTATCTGTGTGATTTCGAAATTAACAAATGATTCTCAGAAGGAATAATTTTTCAAACGGTAAAATGAATATTTCTTTGCAAAAAAATATCTATATGTATGAAAAAATTTAAAAAATGTAGTTACACTCGGCCGTCATATATATGGGTTACATTTATATATTCTTAAAATTGTTTGGAAAATATGTTGTAACAAGTGTCAATGAATGAGAAAGAAACTTCTATGACAGTAAAGAAATTAGAACGATAGTAAAGAAATTCGTACGATAGTGAAGAATGAAGAAATATCTATATGTATGAAAAATTGCAAAAAATGTAGTTACACTCGGCCTTCATATATATGGGTTACATTTATATATTCTCAACATTGTTTGGAAAATAATTCTGTAACTAGGGACAATAAATGAGAAAGAAAATCGTACGATAGTAAAGAAAAATCGAGTGTATGCATGTGAAAGGAAGGACAATAAAATGTTCACATAGAGAGATATACATATATTTATCGTTTAAAAATATCTGCGAGAAGGAGAAAATTTCAAGGAGTTCACAAAGAAAAAGACATGCAAGTAAAAGATGTGGAAGAAACAAATAAGGAAGAATATCACAAAAATAAGGCTGAATAAACGAGGAAGAGAATGAAAGTTAAAAATCAATCTGAAGAATAACAAAAGAGAAAGTTTTTTATGCAATGAATTATATATATGAGAAATAGAAATAAAGCTGGAACCTTACAAGAGCGTATAATTTTCATACAATAAGATTATTTATAAACAGATGATCTCAGACGTACATACATAGACAGACAGACATACAAACATATACATTAAAACACAAAGGCACATAAGGACAGAGATAAAAATAGAAAGATAGTTTTGGTATAGTAATATATATATATATATATATATATATATATATATATATACTTAGACAGAGAAAACTACATATTTTCCATTACAGAGGTTATCAATTTTTCGTTCAATATATCATGTGATGTATCGCAGGTGACTATAATGTTAACGAAAATCACATAATGATAGATAAAAAATTATATATATATATATATATATATATATATATATATATATATAATCATCCGCAGACAGATCTGTTTCGCTGTATCTCAGCTCATCAGTACGGTTAGTCATTCCATTGCTTTTAGCCATAATTAAAACCCAACTGATTCGGCAATTCTACCTCTGGACTATGGGTGCTTGGTAGAAGGCAGACTTTTAGCGTATGGTGTACCATGTAAACATACGCCTGTAACTGAAAGTGTTCTAATTTACTAGTGAACGAACGATGCGTAGATGCTAGAGTAGTTACTGTTTTTTCAAGATCTACCATTCCTCCAGAGTGCTCAATCAGGGTGTGTGAGCGTAATATATATATATATATATATATATATATATATATATATATATATATATATATATATATCCGCAGGCAGATCTGTATCGCTGCATCACAGCTTATCAGTACGGTTAGACTACGATTGCTTCTAACCCAGGATTGAAACCCGACCGAATTGGCGTCAGTCGGTAATTCTACCTCTGGGCTATGGGCGTTCGGTAGAAGAAGGCAGCCTTGTTAGCATGTATATTGTCATTATACACGCCCAAAAGCCGGAGTGCTCTTATTCATTAGTGAATGAGCGATGAGTGTATGCGAGTGTAGCTACTGTTTTTCAAAATCTACTATTCTTCCAGAGCGCTCAATTAGGGTGTGAGAGCGTAAATAGTCGTGTATATATATATATATATATATATATATATGTATATTAAAAAAGGATTAATTCAATGATGTTGGATGATCATTTCGATATGAAAATCCCCACGGGGGATAACACATGCTGAGGTGATGTGTTATCCCCCGTGGGGATTTTCATATCGAAATGATCATCCAACATCTTTGAATGAATCCTTTTTAAATTTATATTTGCTCTGTAATATTTTATTACATGAAGCTCTCTTCCTGTATCATTTTTTAATATTAAAATAAAATTTTTAATATTAATTAGGATCGGGTTTTTGGAATTTACCTTCCCGCTTTTTCCGCTTGGATTAAAGTATCTGAATTAATATATATATATATATATATATATATATATATATATATATAACACAACACTCAATAAATAAACTTAACTAATAAAAACTTTTAGACAAAATCCGACATTATTGATCAACATAGTTTTCTAGTGACATACACTATTCGATACCTTTTTTGTAGAACGATTTGTCTTTGGCCTCAAAATACGCCTTAGTGTCCCATATCACTTTATTGGAGCCAAATCTCTTTCCCTGGACCGTACTTTGGAGGTCAGCAAACAGCCAGTAGTCGCTGGTGGTGAGACCTGGAGAACAAGGTGAATTCAGAAGCAATTCGACGTGCAATTCATGTAGTTTTGCCATTTTTTGAAGATTTCTTTGTTTAAACACGCCAATAATGCTATAAAATATTCGTTATTGATTATTCTTCTGTTCTCAAATTAATCGATGAACAAAATACCTTGCGCATCCCCATGTACGAAGGCCAAAACATTGCTTGCTGATGTTTGTGTCTTTGGTCGCTTTTCACCTACAGCTCTCCACTCAGCTGACTAACGATTTAATTCCGGAGGGAAGTGTGGATTTGTGTTTCATCAATTGTCACATAATTAATCAAAGACTCTTTGTTGCGTTGAAACTGTTGTAAAAAACACTCTGAATCGTCAACGTGTTGTTTTAGATCGACTGTGAGCAAACGCGACCCTCACTTTGAACAAAACTTTCTCATTAACAGATGTTTATGCAGAATGGTGAATACACTACCTACTGATATGTTCACCTCCTCTGCTATATCACGTATCTTCAATTGACGATCGGCCAAAAAGAATTTGTGAATTTTTTTAATGTTTTCTGGGACAACTGCTGATTTTAGGTGACCTGAGCATTCAGCAGCACCTGTGACTTACGACTGTATTTTTATATCAGCATAGTACATCTTAACCCTTATTTCCGACGGAGTGGAGTCCAACTAACACTTATTGAAACATTGCTTTGCTTGAACAGTATTTTTTTATCAGAAAACAATGCTTCATCATCACACGAAATTCAGATATTTCCATTGTTTTGAAAATGTGCAACGCTAGCTTCACTTCTATAACTTTAATTTGTAAATTAATAATCCGATTGGGCCTAAATTTTGTCACGTGCAATTTGAAGAGTTTTACTACAGAAAATCATATAGATTTTTTATTTTAGGTTCCATCTGTTTTTCAGGCCCGGGACTTATTTAGTGCTGTCTTATATATACTAAAATCATGAATAATTTCTCGCTGTCTTCCAAAAGATGATGTTTCCAGAAATGTGTGATTTTAGTTTTAGATGGTGACACACTAGGCAAGAAGTAGTAAAGCTTGAAATTCAGTGTATGTCATTTCGCCGAAGTGCAAACAACTTTGTTTTCAAAGCTTTAAACATGTCGGATTTCGTGTCAAAGAAAGTGTAATTGTGGGAAATTTTACTGCAGTATATTATTCATAAGAATCTGCAGCTGAATCGCACAGAATTCTTGTTAAGACGTATTGTGTCCATGATCTTTTGGAAACAACATTTAGAGATTGGTTTAGATGCTTAAAAAATGATTATTATGTTGAAATTGGAGAATGCTATGGTGAACCGAAAATGTTTGAAGATGAAGACATGGAGGCATTACTTCATTAAGAGACATGACAGGCACAAGTTGCACATGCTAAATCGTTAGGAGTTAATTATATAAAAAGTTTTGTAACGTTTAAAACGTTAGGAATGATTCAAAATCAACAAAATTAGGTGCCCTATGAGTTAAAGCTAAGAGACGTTGAATAGCGTCTTGTGGCGTGTGAACAGTTGCTTCAACGGCTGACAAGAAAAGGTTTTTCATTGTATCATGACCGGCGAAGAAAAGTAGATACACTGCGATAACCCTAAGTGTAGATGATGGTTAAGTAAGCCTGGCCATGCATCACCATCGGGGGCAACACCGAATAGCCATGGTTAGAAGTTTCTCTCCCGTATTTGGTGGGATCAGCTGGGTGTACTTTATTATGAGCTGATTAAATCGACCAGAATATTCACAAGGGATCGTTGTCGACTAGAACAGATGAAGGCGAGCCGAGTATTGAAGAAAAAAACGACCACTATACGAGCAGAAACATTACAAAGTAATTTTGCAACTTGGCAACTCTAGACCATATGAAACCTATTTGGAAAGCTTAAATGAAAATTCCTACTTCAGCCACCGTTTTCCCTATGAATTGTCCAGTCCGATTAACATTTGTTTCTATCAAACGCACATGGTCTTTCTAAGCTGCAGTTTCATACTCATGAAAATGAGAAAAAAATGGGTCGATTCGTGGTAAGCCTCGAAAGACGCGTTATGTTTTATTATGTAAAATTCAAACTCTGTCAGAAAGATGGAAAAAGTAGTGACTACAGTTGGACTATACTTTTAGTGACGTTTTTCTTATTAATGTTTGTAAATAAATCATTACTTTTCATCAAAATTTGGTCAAAAATTATGCAAGTTCATAATATATATGTAGTCATCCGCAGAGAGTTCTGTTTTACTGTATCTCAGACATCCGATTGCTTTTAACCCAGTTTGAAACCCGACCAAATTAGCGTCAGTCAGCGATTCTACCTCTGAGCTATGGGCGCTCGGTAGAATAGCGCACAATTTTAGCGTGTTATCTATCATACGCCAGAGTAGCCATATATATAAACTTGTGCATGTATAGTTATACTCGTCTCGAAATCTTTCCTCGAAAACTTTCGAACGAAAGAAAAAATGGTCTAAAAAAAGTAGAAAGAGCTTAGGACATGAAATTCTGTCAAAATTGTTCGGACAGATATCAACTCGAAGCCCAAAGAAAAAAGAAAAAAAAAACCGACACGAGTAACCATCTAACAGAAAGCGCTCACGACAAAGGTAAAATGAACTTAATAGAACCTAATGAGCCATACAAACCTACGTAGGTTTCTACTAAACGGATCGTCAGGGAAAGCTGGAGAGATTAGGTTCTGACTCATTAGGTTCTATTATATATATATATATATATATATATATATATATTAGCGGATGTCTCTGAATAGTCATCTAATTTATGAATAAAGGACAATAACGCTGACATCTAATTTTAACTGATATATTTACCAAAATTACACAAAAATACCTTAAAATACTAAATAGTGCATTTATTCAATAAGCTCGCTATTGTTTTTGAGCGCATCATTCAGACGACTTGGAATCTTCTTCATACATTCTGAATTGTCGACTTAAACAGTTAGAAACACTTGAACCAGGGCAGTTGATATAGGTCTCCGTGTTCAGTCTGAGGCCCTTGGAAGATGAATAAAGGCATATACACGCCATCACTAATTTACATTCGTATTCACCATTAGACTCATCCAAATCTTTCCGACTGCTCTGCACTCTCATCAAGCTGACACCCACACATTCTGAAATGTTTATATTGGAACTTCCGGTGCGAATTCTAAGCACTATATCAAACAGTTTCAAATTTCTGGCGGGGTCAATTGTGTCATGGTGGTATTTTTCTCACAGTAGGTGTTCAACGTATTCTTCTGTACATTGCAGTCAAGAAAAGAAAAAAAAGAAAATCGTCCGTCACTCGTTGCTTGTATACATTATTTCACTACAATTTTGAACGGAAATGTATTTCGTTTTGTCATTCACACACACTAACTCTTCCAACATATGAACACACTTAATTCGTTTTTAGCTTATATACTCTTGACTCATGCAATATTTTTGCATGGATACAATTTCATTTAAAATATACATTTATTGCTTTATTACACGTAACACCTATCTAACTAATTAAATCAAACCTGAATCAATGTACTGTTTTTTAAATTTTATATTATTCGTCTTTGAAATATTTCTTAAGAAGCTTGTTGAAATGAAAAAGGAGAGATTAAATGTAATATTATCTGTGATCCACAGCATATAATTTCGGTTAAAACTCGGAATGAAAAATAAATGTGCTTACGCTAAAGGCAGCGGTTTTAAGGTTAAAGAATATAAAACACTAGCAAAAGAATGGCTAAAGTCAAGGACAGCTAACCCAAGGTAATAATCGGCGAAAGTGTGTGTGTGTGTGTGTGTGTGTGTGTGTGTGTGTGTGTGTGTGTGTGTGTGTGTGTGTGTCCATAGAAGACTCAGTCATGCAAAATTCGACGTATTACAACATATATGATCGGGATTTTTTCCGATCAATTCGTTGCACACGTGCTCCGTTCATGGTATCCTCAGCATCCTTCTGTAAAACCACATTTCTGCTGCCTTCTACCTCTTCTTCATTTTTGATGAGATCGTCTAATATTCACTTCAATACAGAAGAACAGATAAAACATAACAATCCAGCCCTCTTTTATTTGTTTCTAATGAGATTTTCCTGTCTTTCAGTACTCTGGTTATCTTCTAAAAAAGTCTTTGAATAAGCCAATGTGTTTTGGGATTTTTCTTAGGCAATAAATTTGGCTGGTTTTCTCTTTCTTCTGGTTCAATTCCGGTCTCCCTTTCCTTGAAGTCAGAAAACCACGTTTGTTTGTTCGAACATGGTTTTGTGTAACAATTCCAATTCTTAGTTTGTGCAAATTTTGCTATAATACTTTATTTTGGCATTTATCATAGTGATTCTTTCTTTATATAATATTTGCCATATTTCTTTTCTCGTTACTGATTATTGTAAACTTTGTCAATTCTGTTTATTGTACAGTTCTGTTACTTATTTTTCATTTGACCCTGGACACATACTTCAAATCAATGATAAATATCAGCACGTAGAATTAGTAAATCTTATAAGTTTTCAATATCCCGCTGTATGGATCAATTATAACAAATTTAGTAAGGAGGACAATGATATTGAAAAAACATCCGACTGCACTAGAAAAAATTTCTCCCAACAATACGATCAAAGTCAAAGCATAGGCGTAAAAACAAAGTTATTTTTTATATTTCTGAGATGAGGTAGTATTTAATCCATTTATATTACCTGAAATGATGTAAATTAATATTTGCAAATATTTCTGAATCATATATATATATATATATATATATATATATATATATATATACGCATTACACCTAAGTCATGAATTGAGTTCTCTCGACAAATCTCTGACTAATGCCAAATCGGTCGTGTTTCGATCCCGGCTAGAAGCAACTGGAAATCTAGCGACACTGTTTGGGTGTAATAAAGCAAAATAGGTTTGTATGCGGTTGAATATATATATATATATATATATATATATATATATATATATATATTCAACCGCATACTACCTTTGAACTATGGGCGCTCGGTAGAAGGAGGCAAATATTTTAGCGTGTATATTATCATTATACTCGCCCAATTGCTAAGAGTGTTCTAATTAATTGCTGAA
Organism: Ascarosepion bandense; assembly: GCA_037127315.1. NCBI lineage: Eukaryota > Metazoa > Mollusca > Cephalopoda > Sepiida > Sepiidae > Ascarosepion > Ascarosepion bandense. The sequence continues at coordinate 4,213,457 of JBBBDQ010000324.1, read as the reverse complement.
TATATATATATATATATATATATATATATATAACCAATATGAACATTGGTGTATCTGTATATCCTATATGTACAAACAATTATTTGCTGAATTGTTAAAATAATTTTAATTTCGTTTTAGGAAACTGATTTATTAAAAGACATAGGAACGAAATGTCCTTTTTTTTTTATTTGATCGACATTATAAATGATATTTTCTAAAAATCATTGTTTGGTTTTAGTAAATTTTTAAACCGCAGGGTTTGTAACTAATTTTTCACCAGTTATAAATATTTTGTGTTTTTGCATTAATGTAATTGTTTTTGCAGTCACCAACAAAATTTTCTTTTCATTACACGTTTGCATGGTCGAAATTTTGCCAAAGGTTCTAAACATCTGGAATATTCAATTTTAAAACTGTTTCTTTGCATGTCATCTTAAGAACTCTTTAAAGAATTCAAGGATTTGACCATTTTCTTTTACTTTAGACCAGGCTCTTCAATTCGCACTTAGCTTTTGTTTAATATGCGTCACTGAGAAAATGAAAATCTGTTCATTCTCAGATTTTTAAAATAACGCAATTTAGTCACCAGTTAAAAAAGTAATTTTAAAATCAATAATGAAAAGGCAGAAAAACGCAAGTAAACAATAAACATGCTTCCAGCCAGATGATAAAAAAATAAATAAAATTATTCTCAATCCGTCAAAAAACTCATCCTATAGCTTTCGTGTGCTGGACTGCCAAAAGTTCCATCAAAAGAATCTCCACTCGTTTTCATATGATATCAGAGCTGAAGCAAAGTTGTTTGTGAATGCGTAACTACAAGATTATTAGAAAAATGTATTTTCAATCATGTTCTATTATTTTCGACTTGATTGTTCAAGTCGAAACCATGAACCGTTGCTCCAGATGGTGTAAGGCATATTTAGAATTATTGCAATAGTTCTTTTGTTTTAAATCAGTAGCCAAACGGCAGCTACACTTAAATGTCAGACTTTTGAAATTCCAGATCGCTTATTTATAAAAACGTGAGTATTTTAAGAATAAATAAATAAATAAAATTATCATTTTCACTTTACTATATTAATTTGTATTTGCTATGATTTTAATAACAGTGGCATATGGGGTTTCTTTAGCTAAGGATAAAGGCACTTAAATTTGTTTGGAATTTTTATCAAGAAAATGCTGCCTGAATCCTTTTAATTCTTCGGGCTTAAAACAAAAACATTCGTAATGAGAAAGAAATTTGAAAACACACACACAAAAACAAACACACACATATACAAGTGTTTTCATTTCTGGACACAGATTAAGGACTTTTAACTACCACACAGACACCACATATTTTCTTGATAATAACAGTGAAAGTCAAAATTATTTGAGAAAACTAGAAAATATGAACGTAGAATAATTTAATCACAAGTTTAAACATGATAATTAAAACTTATTCTGCAAATTAGAAAAATACAGTAAAAAAATAAACAGGCAGGCATTTTTAATTTTTTAATTCTCTTAATCATTAATAATATTAATGGGATGAGTATTTACTAGCTATATATATATATATATATATATATATATATATATATATAAGAAAAATTAAGACAGACGCGTTATTTCATGGTGAATCGGAAGTATAGACCTATACTTTCGATTCACCATGAAATAACGCACCTGTCTTAATTTTTCTTATATTTGCTCTATATGTATTTATAGGCATATATGTTTAGAGCTATCTTAGAGAGTTATCCTACCACTGTCTGTACAGGATACTCCTTTGGATTCTTCTATGCCCAAACTGCATGCTTATATATATATATACAACCTGTCATAATTATTAGGCCAAATGAAAAAAAAAAGAATGGTTTATTTGTTCTTTTTACTTGCAAAATTTTACAAGGCAAGGAAGCAAAGATGAACCCGTCCGAATCCCATAAAATTTTATTCATTCTGTCATTGATGAAACTGCAATATAGGTAATTATTAAATATTTATAAATTCATTTGATGTATATGTTATTGTGCAATATTAACATAAGAACCATTCTATTTTTATTTACAATTATTCATTAGCAATAAATGATAATAGATAATATGAAATACATCGTTTTTTAAAAAAACAGGGGTGGGTTAATAATTATGGCCGGTAGTATGTATATATATATTCTAAACATATACTGTTAAATATAAGAGAAATTGAATATCTGTTTTGTTCAGTCATGAGCCGTTCTAAACATCGTATTTTTGTTTTAATTTCAGGTGAAAATAAAAACAAAAATTCTCCAAAATTTGGATATATTTTTATTAAGTTGGTTCTAATCTTGCGGCTCACATGAACCATCTTCAGAGAGTCACAAAGACGTTAACGTAAAAACATCCACGATCAGCAAGGATTTTATCTGGTGTTGACATAAAGCTTTTCTCAGCAACGATAACAGGACCAAATTAGCAAACGCAGTTCGTAAATTTGTAATGCGTTTCTATGACGTCACACCGCGCGAGAGCTCAAAATAAATAACAGAACCATATATTTAAATGCAATGTAATGTGTTATGACCAGATTTAAACGTGATTTTATTAAGTGTGCGTTGTTTGGATTTAATCAAGATAGCCTCCAATATCTCAAGGTTCTTTTTACTGTGTGTATGAGTGAGGACTGTTGTATTGTTGATTAAATCTTTCTGATATAAGCTTAGAAACAACTTAATAAAAAATTATCCAAATGTTGGAGAATTTTTGTCTTTAATTTCACCTGAAAATAAAACCAAAATACGGTGTTTAGAACGGTTCATGATTAAACATAAACGACATTCATTGTCTCTTATATGTAAGTGTATATGTGTCGAAACATTATCTGGTGCCTCGATACAATATATATATATATATATATATATATATATATATATATATATATATATATATATATATCCACCGAACGCCCATAACCCAAGGGTAGAGTCGCCGACTGACGCCATTTCAGTCGGGTTTCAATCCTGGGTAAAAAAGGCACTCGGAGTCTAACCGTACTGATGAGCTGTGATACGGCGAAACAGATCTGTCTGCGGATGACAATATATATATATATATATATATATATATATATATATATATATATATATATATGTCTGTGTGTGTATGTGTGCGTGTGTATATATGTACACTATATATATATATATATACTAGCAGCATAGCCTGGCGTTGATCGGTTGTAATGAAAGCTTTAAAACTGACCCATGGTCCTGGAGCTCAAACTTACCTTAAAGAATATCTGTGGAAGGTTGGTGAGTATCGAATAAAAATTGTGGATTGTATAAAGGACATACAGACAGATAAACTGACACACACACAAACATCTTGCCTTTTATATATATATGTCATCAATTTTCTGCACTATTGTAAGAACTGCAACCTTGAAACTTCTGAATGCCGTTTCTTATGTCTTTGTCTATGAGTGTATCAAATTTTCATTAAAATAGGACCACTTCTTCTAGAACCCGATGTTTTTCATTGTCGATTTTCAATATTTATCGGGTGTACCGCAACACAAAATCTAGCTAAGAACACTCACAGATGCTTATAGCACAACTGTGTAAATTTTCAAGGAAATCGGTTCAGCTGTTTCGGAGTCTATAGTTAACGGACACACACAAAGTTCCATTTATAAATAAGTTTATATATATATATATTATAATAAACATAGTATACTGCAAAGCAAGTGTTGTGTTTTGGTTCTACTTTATTGAGTTTTTTTAATTGCCAATAGTATGTGGAAACTGATGTGCTATACGATACGCCTCATTATTAAAAACTAAAATATGCTGATGCCAACGAGTTAAAAATAGATTCTTTGTATTTCCAATCTAAATATTGTTAACTGTTGGATGCTCTATGTTGGCAATAGTGTATTAGTAGTCTATAGAGTCAGTTAGATATCTCTTATATATTAGATAATCAATCGGTTTGTGACGATAGCAAATATTGATAATTGTTATCATTACTTCTTTTGCGATGGCGTTGATTAATCAGTTTGTTATTTTGCTTTAAATTTTTTTAATTGTGTTTTTTGTTAATATCATATAACTTTCTAAATACTTTTGGCAATTAAACGAAGTCAATAAAATTCCTATCTTCCTAAAATGGAAAATATTAAAGGTAGGTAAAGTTTGTAAATATGTGAGATGTTTACTTGAAAAAAATCAAATTATTAAAATAAATTCCATGAATTAATACTTTTAAGCAAACACGAAATATTAACTTCCATCAGCCATCATTATTAATAAGTACATTTTGTTCTGATATACCACATTGTGCACTCCTCATAGATAGATAGATAGATAGATAGATAGAAACAGAATTAAATAGATTATTTGGAAATAATAAGATGTATGTATATATATGTATATATACATACATAAAGCTGAATGATAGAGTTGTTTTTGCGTGTCTGTGGTTTTATGGTAAATATCTGTGATGAATTAATTGTTTTTGTTTTTATGAATATGTCCAAAAATGGCAATTCATTATAGCTATATTCTAGTGTGAATTTAATTTTTTGTATAAGTTTTGGAGTAGATTGTGTAGTTTACTTATGTCTCCCATGTTGATATCCAATTAGAAAGGAGCAAGAGAAGGATGGGAATACAGGTGTGATGACAGTTGCAAAGGTGGAGAGAAAGGAAAGGATATACGCGGTGGTGAAAGAACTAGAGTCAAGTGGTTAATAGATGAGTATTGACATTGCATTTAAATTCCCGGAGGTTGTAACCGTCAGGAAAGTGGGAAGTGCGAGAGAAGAAGCTGCAAGAGTAGAATTGTCGTCTGCATTTGGTTAATCTACCTGTGAATGGGTGGGACCAAGTTGCCAATATGGTTGCACGAGTAAACGCCTGTTGCAGAGGCTCCAGTGACTTAAGTTCGTTGGAGCAGAAGCTATGAAAGTATTTATAGAACAGATAAAGGGAGGCCACATCTTATCAATGTGGAAGTGGCTGGAGTCGAGCCGCCAAGTCAGTACCTATCACATTACTGATTCTCCTTTGGAGCCTGTCGAGAACACTAAGATGAACAGCAGGGGCGCTTGACCATATATGGCAGCAGTATTCCATGCACGGACGAATGGTTGATTTATATATATGCAGGATGGATTAAGGCGGGAAAAAACAATATACTAAGTAGCTATTTAATTTTATTTTACTAATACATTTTTAAAAACTTAAAATCGAAGTTGGCATTACTAACTTCATTTTACAATATTTATCATGAAAATATATTAAAAATTTTACTCTAAATATGAAAGAAAATCCTTAACTTAGTCGTTGGCAAAACCACTACAGTAGAGATAACGAGAAAAGGCTGTAAACCTGAATATGCGGGTGGTGTAATGGATAATGTCTCGAGATTGTTAATCGGTGATCCTAGTTTCAATTCTAGTTGTGTTTGTTATATTCACTTACAGATAAATATCTTTTCTCCCCAGATATGGATTAATGAGTAAGATTTTAATTCTTATATCGTTATTATCTCAAATATTAAAAAAGTAATACAATTTAAAAAGTATTTTCTGGCCTTAAATAACCTGAAAAAGTATGATAAGCCGTAAAAAAAAAAACAAATTAATCAAAGATAAACGACATTCAAAATAACTGCCGATTTGTTTCAATTAGTTTTAAAGGATTTCAAGAATAACTGAAAAAATAAAAATAAGGAGAAACAGTTTTTCAATATGTAGTTTGTAAGAATTTAAACTGCGGAGTGAGAATTTTTCTTTTTTAATTTTTGCTGTCACGTCGAGTATTGGTTTACCATGTTGTACATTCTTTTTAACAAGTCACCATGAGTTGTGGTAAAACTATTAAAATAAATTATGTAATTAAAACGCATAAAATTATTAAAAGTATTCGAGTTGAGACCCCAAATCTAAATGACATCAGGTCTTACAAGATGCGCCAGACGGAAAAAAATCTGATGATGATGTCGATAACCCTTTTATAAATTGAAATGGCACGTTTTATCTTTCCACGAATGTTATTTTCTCCCACACCCTCAAAAAAGGAATTAGGAATAAAAGACAAATATCAAATTAAATAAATCATTTTTTTTTCTATCTTGTATGTTAGCAAAACATTTCTGTCAACGTAGAGAGTCGGATATTTATCAATGAAATGTGAGATTTTTCCCTTCCTTTACAATCTCTTAGTGAATTCTTATCGGAATAATGTTTTACTGCATAAGTTCACTATCTCATTTTACATGGCGTATTCGAGGTAGATAGATATCTGCTTGTCTGTCATTCTAATTAGAGTGGAACTGGATTTCTCTAACATAAGAAATAAAAAAGTAAACAATAAAACCTTTTGTTATTGTTACAAAATGATTCAGACAGTTGTGCCGTACGTGATACACGGTTTGGTCGATCATGTCTCGAAAGACGCAGAGATTGATGACACAATATTAGAAAACTTTACAATAGCTCTGCAAGATTCAACATTTAAAAAAAATAAAACCGTGTCATAGGGAGAGAAAATGTAGGAAGAATGAAAATAAAATAAAAGATGGGAGAACATCGGGAAGTTAGCGGAGAAATGAGATATAGAAATTTTCTTAGTTATCAATATAACGACTGACGACAACAATGTTGTAAGAAATGGGAGAAAAAGAAAGAAAAGAGGAAAGAAGAGAACGGAACCGATACATTACATATTATTTAATTATTAGAGTGTTAAAAATTTACCCAACATTTTTATATAAAAAGAAAGTGTCATATAATTTTTGGGATATATAAAAAAAGAATAAGTTTTAAATTTTAACGTAGATCTCAAAAAAATCATATTTTTATTCTTATAAAGAAACACACATACACACACACACATATATATATGCATATATATATATGCATATATATACATGCACACATACAAACATATATGCAAACATATACACATACACATATGCACAACACAAACATAAACATATACATATATTCACACTCCACCCACATCTATTGAACAGGTGAAGAGGCTCATCCCTTGTTTCCTGTTTAGGATGCGGTTTCCGGTTTTCTCTCTTCCAAACTTTTCACTCTTTTCTTTTTTTATTATTATTATTATTATTTTTTTTTTTTTCAATTGGAGTAGATAGACTAAACTATCGCCCGGTTCACACTCCACCCACATCTATTGAACAGGTGAAGAGGCTCATCCCTTGTTTCCTGTTTAGGATGCGGTTTCCGGTTCTCTCTTTTCCAATCTCTTCACTCTTATGTAGCCCCCTGCACATCAGTGGCATTACTGCCTTGCTCGGGGTGATATGATTAAAAAATAATAATAATAATAATAACAAAAGCAGGGAAAAAATTTAAGTATTAAAAAAAATGAAGATAGGATTCGTCGCGATATATATATATATGACGGCATATAGATTTAAATTATATATATATATATATATATATATATATATATATATATACATTTAAAAAGCTATGAAATATTAAAAACTAATGTCTTTCATAAAATGTCTATTAAAATTTAATAAGTTCAAAAAATTTATAACATATATATATATATATATATATATATATATATATATATATATAATTAGCGTTGTATTCGCTTTACTAGGTTCTCAATATATTTTATTTTTGCGTTCCAAAATACAATCAGGCCTCATTTAAGGGATTTTTTATAAATGATCCCATAAATTTAATTTTTCACCTCAATAGCAAATATCTAGTAAACAATTATATTGAAATGCACTCAGAATTTGTAGCCCTCAATAATCATATTATGAGTGAAAACAAATTGAAAATAATTTTACCTCTAATACCATATTTCATATTGAACGCAAAATCTCTTCAGATATTTAACAAAATGGAAAAATTCAGTAAATTAAACGAATCGATCTATAGTATTCAACCACCCAACTTTATATCAACGACAGTTGGGGATAATTCATCTCCGTATAATATAAATTTGTTTATACTTACTTAAAAAAATGTAAGAGACGTAATTAATACAAAACAATACGATAATAAACTAACACTTGAGGAAAGAATATGACTTTTCAGTTGTAATGATTGCAAAAATAAAAGCCTCTATGAATACGAATGAATGATTAATTGAACACAAAATGATATTTTACAAATCATCTCACTTGTAGAGGGGCTAAGAAGTCCCTCAAAGAAATAATAAAAAGAAAAATGCACTACAAATAAAGTAAATTAAATTTTTGTTTATTTTCTTAAAAAAATAAAATAATTATTTTTTGTACAAAAATGAAATTGTCCGTAAAGCTGTAAAAAAAGGGGAGAAAGAAAGGAACTGGGAATGTGAGAGGGAAAGGTAGGACGATGTGTAGCAGGCGAGATGAGAGAAAGAGAAGAATGTACACTGATACGTGATTCTGCCTGGTGTGTGAACTGCTGAATTCTCTGCGAGCTGTCCGTGTGACCTTTTGGTGTCAGATGGTCTCTGTTCCCTCTGGTCTGTTGAGAGTTTCTACCTTCCTTTTGTCTGAATGGTGAGGATCCGGCGAGATTAAGAAATGGGTTTCTTATGTCGAGCCATGATTGGACAATAAATCATATTTTTGACCACGTGGTGTCCTTTCCACTACGTCCGAACTTTTGGGTGCGCCGTCCTTGTTTTTGACCCCACAGGGTATGGTAAGGGGTGAATTACCGCGCAATTGTATTTTTTTGAGATACACGTGGTGTGAATTAATTTTTATTGTGTGTGTGTGTGTGTAAAATAAAATAAGAAACAGCACACACTCAAAGTATTAGTCGTTTAACGTATTGAGCCTAAGCATGATTTTGCTTTAAAAGATACTGATTTAATATAAAAAAAACTATTGTCTATGCCAAAAATATATAGTAAATTGTTGCGATAGCCACTTTCTTATATTTCACCTTTTTCAGAAGACATTTTATCACAATGCCTGATACAAAAGGATACAAATAATAAAAACAAATGCGAAAGTATAAGGAGAGTGAATAAAATTGGCGAGTCTACATTCCTGAAAACGTTTAAAAATAATTTTCAAAATATTAAATTAAATCAAAGTTCTATAGTAATCGATACTTGTGTTTTTATATATCCACCTGCAATTCTTAGAAAATATAATACCGTCAACAAAATCATTAGTTTAGTCCGATGTTTAGATAATTAAAAAAAGATTTCAATCTTTTCTAACCATGAATATTTTTTATGTTTGTGTATACGGGCTTATATCTCTTGTATATGTGGTGTCATATCTACGTACTTTCAAAAATAGATATATACTTTTAAAAGCATATATGTGTTATTTTCTTTTGTAAACAAAGCCGATTTAAATCATTTCATTTTGACGATTTTTTCAGTCTATTTTTTTCTTTTCTGCAAAGATTTTCTCTTATTTTCATTTTCAAGCTCAGAATCACTTAGAATTGCAGACGTGATAAATTCACTTTTTAGTCAACCAAATACGGAGTCCTTTTTACATTTAAAAAAAAAGTTTTTTTTTCTCCGCCTAAGTCTCTAATTAAATAAATTTCGAAAGAAAAAAGCTAAACTCTGTATTCTTTACATTTTTTGATTATGAGTTTACATTACCTTTATCAAAAAACTTCAAAAGTTAAATATTTGAAACGATTTATTTTAATAATTATTTTAATTGCTTCACTCCACGAAAGGTATTAATGTCACCAAAACTCAAGGGGTTACCGAAAATGACAATTGATATTGCCCTTGAAGCTTTTAACCCACAGGAAGGAAGAAGCCGAAGGTACAAATGAACAAATTAATAGAATAAAACTTAGGATTGAATTTTGCTATTTCAATAGTAAAATTATGTGTTTTAGTTGCCAATCGAGTACAACGCTTAAATACATGCGGTCGATTGACCACGGAAAAATGCTGAAAAATATTTCCAGAAAAGACAAAACATCTCACGCCATGGCGATCGGAAAGTGGCTAAAGACGAAATGCCAAGTCAGAACTAATAACATTACAGGTCAATAACATTACAAGCTTTTCTTTGGCAATTGTCAAAAACCCCTAGATATATAATAGGTGTTCCAGACCATATATGGTAGATTTATAGACTTTCACGATGGGTTTCGACGACAAAGATTGTTCGTCACAACAGAGTGAACCACTTTCTTAGCCAGAGACGTAGCAAGTCATTTATTATGATCATTCTATTTCCTGTCAGTGCAAACGTGTGACCTAGAAAATCTAACAAACCGTTCTACAAATAAATACTTTTCTTTGATAAAAAATCGTTTTAAAAGTGTTAAGGTTTACTAGTCATTTCTTGTCACAGTTAAAAGTGATTGAACGTCATATATGCTTTGTATTACGGTACCTGATGTGATATTTCAAAATGCCGTGCAAGTATGTGAAATAGGTTTCTGTATTAGCATTACGATTATTGAATATACAAAATGTAATAAATGATTATCAAAACTTTCTTCCACCTGTTTTTTACTGGATCATTTATGACAGTGAAAATATATCATGGAAACAATCTTCCCTTTGTGGCATATGGAATATGGTTGATTTCGTCTTGGGTCACTGATCAATAGGAAAGTAAATTAATGAGGGAAGACAAAGAAAAGTTAACTGTATTTATTTGGCTGGGAACGAAATTAGACAGATGAAAGCAACAGGTTAACTTTAGACAAGCTTATAACCAATATCATGCCTTACTGTTTAACCCGAAAGTATTTCTGGGTTGCTTTTCTTTTACAAAGCAAGAATTAATGCAACAATATTTTTTCTATACGTTGTTTTGCTTTCTTAAATTAAAAGTAAAATATGACTTAGAACTTCCGATCCCAGCATCAGTCATGTGCCATACATGATACACGCTTAGGCAATCATGTTTCTTCCGAAACATGACTGTCTGGGGAGAAAATAATACGCACGAACACAAACACATCCACACTTCTTCTTCTATGTGTTTTTTTTCAGTACGTAGGCGACCATGGCCTTCTACGTCTCCCTATTCCTGGTGGCTCTGAGTAAAATTTCTCCTGTAACATCATGCAACCCCAGTTATGTCATGCACCTGCTCAAACCTTTCAAATATGTTATCCGCTGCTTTCCTCTGTCTATTTTTTCTTCTATCTAGCCTGTTGGCATCAGGTTCTCTCTTAGTTGTCTCTTCTTGATGCTCGATATTAATTTCCTTTTTGTTTCCATCCTCTCCAAAACCTCAAATTTGCTCACATGCATGGTCAACCATATTCGCAGCATGCTTCTGTAGAACTACATTTCAGCTGCTTCAAGTTTCTCCTTTATCTTTGATGGTATTGTCCAGCATTCACTGCAATATTAAAGAACTGGCATCACATAGCAATCTAGTACTCTCTCCTTTGTTTATAGTGAATGTTTCCTGTCTTTTAATACTTTACTCAGCTTCAGGAACGCCTCATTTGCCATGCTAGTTCGTTTTCGGATCTCTGTTTCGCACTCTCTGTCTTCTGTTAGAAAACTCCCCAGGTATTTAAATTTTTGTACCTGCTTGATCTCCCAACTGTATTTTGAATTTTGGGTTGCTCTTTTGCTGATGAACATGCATTCAATTTTCTTGCAGTTTATTTGTAGTCTTTCTTTTTGTCATTCTCTTCAGCTATCCTCTGTAGGAGGTCTTGTAGTTTCCTTTCCGTGTCTGCAATCAGCAGTGTATAGTGTGCGTACCGTATGTTATTCGAATTGTTGCCTCCGATTACACATCCTGGCATAACATGTAGGGTACTCCAAATAGTCTCGGTATGAGTTGAATATAAGTAATGAAAAATAAGTAAAATGTAAAAACTGGATTTTTTATATCTACACCGCATATATATATATATATATATATATATATGTGTGTGTGTGTGTGTGTGTGTGTGTGTGTATATATATATATAATCTTTTAACTTCTAAAAATATTTAAAAACTTATGTCATATTTTGTTTATGCTTATTAATAAAAGATGACAGATGATTGCAAAACGCCTTTTAAAAAAGTTAATTGTCTTAGCAATATAAACTTTAGTAACCGTAAGATTTTTTACAGAAGAGAGAGAGAGAGCGCATGTAGTCCGGTTATTTTGTTAATTTCTAATATTTTATGAATAATTCTCTGTTTGTGTAAGTGATTTCAACATTTTTTAAATGCTAAAGTTTTGTTTGAAACAATGTAATGAACGTCTGTATATATCTGCAATTCACTTTCGGCCAAATTTTGAAATTTCTATTTCTTTACTATTTCTGTTGTCTCCCCACTTTCTTCCTTCTGTACATTTTCTCACTTTTTCTTCATTGTTAAGCCTAGACATCATGTAACCAATATCTATATCTGTCTACAAGTTACTGCCTGCCTAAATTTCAAATTTCACTCTTAACCATTTCCATTGGCTCTTTCCTTACAGGTTTTTCTTTTGTTTCCTCTTTGCTTTTTTTTTGTTTCTTTGTGTCTTTCACTTTCATTTTTCTTTTCCATCAAATGTTTGGAAGCAGCATGTTTTTTTCTGCTTAGCATTCGCACGGTAACCTCGAATACGAATATTTTAATGTTTCATTCTGAGGACAGTGCAGAGGATTCGAAAAGTTTTGGATGAGTTAAATGGCGATTACGAAGTTGTTTGGAGTGATCACTAGTGATGGCAAAATTATGCCACCATTAATCTTCTCATAGGGTCTCATACTCAACACGTAGGCCTACATCAAGTGCTTTGAGAAGGTAGTGCAAACCTATGTCAAGAGGATGCCTGATGGAAGATTTTAATACCCGCAACTTGATTCTGCACCATGCCATACAAGCAGATGTACCCAATTATGACTTGCAGACAATTTCTACGGACCCCTTGCCCTGTACATTAGGCACCTAAGTACTGAGACTTCAACAGAATTTATTATTATGCGTAAGGCGCAGTAGAGTAAGAGTCTAACAAAACATCTTGAAACACCAGAAATGAATCAGAGGCAAGAGTTATGACAGCATTCACCAACTCAAACAAGTTGACTGTTCAGAAATGTTTCAGGAGATTCCGAAGTCGTCTTGAATCCAGTGGCAATTTTATTTAATAAATTTACTATTTAATATTTCAAGATATATTTGTTTAATTTTGGTAAACATATATATATGCAAAAAGGTGATGTCAGTCAGTGTTATCTTAATTCTGGCGTAATTGAGACGACAATTTATCCATCAACTTTGTATATCACTTGTTATTAGCAGTCATTGTAATTATCTGAAAGTTAATGAATTTGTTGATAAGGAAAAATGGAATAATTTTCAATTAATGCAATTTTTCTTATCACGTTTTAATTATCATTGAATGTAAATTTCTGTACAAATTCAGTTTAGATATTTTTTCGTATTTCCAACAAGTATCAACGGGATGTGCGTTGTGGTGCAGTGAATATCGGCTCGGAACGAGAAATCGGGGAGCCGAGTTCGAATTCCAGTTGAATTCATTGTATTCACTAACGCACAAATACCCTTAGGAAAGGTATTCATCCGTTTCTTCCTTCCAGTTATGGGTTAAATAACAGGACAGATTGGGTTCTATAGCCTTGGCTGGCAACCAGTCTGCCGCAGAAAGCAATGGCAACCTACTGTGATATAATCTTTTGCCCAGTAAGTCATGTCTCTTTCGAGACATGATCGCCCAAGTGTGTTTCACGTATGGCACTTAACTAACTGGCGGATCAACTTGGCTTCGTTTCTAAATTCCTTGTAGCAACTCTTCTTTATTATAAAAATATTTAGCTTTCACGTCAAAATGTATACGAAAATTGTGAATTTATTATTATTATTATGTTGTCATTTTTAATCATATTTCTGTTATAGTTGCACGGAAAATTCGTGGTGTGGTGTGTTGTTATGGTTCCAATTCATGATTTTTCTATCACTCCTAACATTCCTAGCGTGACAAATTTCTCCTTACTGTGTATGCTGTAATAATAAGAAAATGCTTTCTATATCTCCCAAGCTGGAGTTTCCAGAGATTATTTCAATGTGTTGTTTTGTTCCATTTTTTATCATTCCAAGTGCACCTGCTATCACTGGCACAATTTTTGTTTTTAATTTCCACATTTTTTCTATTACAATTTCCAGGTCATTTTACTTTGACAGTTTTTCGAATTCTTTGGTTGCTATGTTACAATCCGCTGGACAAGCCATATCAATTAATAGGCAAGTTTTTTTCTTTCTGGGTTTAACAATAATGTCCGGTGTATTTGCTTCAATTTTTTTGTCTATGTAGATGGTGTAACCCCATAGAATGGAGACATCTTCTATTTCTGTAACAGGTGCTGAGTAATGTCCACACCAGTGCTTGCCCACAGACCCTCTACAGTTCCCACACACTGTCCAATGTAAATATTGCCCCAAACTATCGTGACAATTTTTATATTCATTTGGGGCAAGTGCAGAACAACCTGAGATTAAATGGTCTATTGTGTCTTGGTATCTATCGCAGAACCTGCATTTTGGATCCACATCATTATGTATAACATTTGCCTGAAAGTTCTTAGTGAAGAGACTTTGATCTTGCGCTGCAAGAATAAAGCCTTCAGTCTCGGACTTTAATCCAGATGCACGTAACCATCGATGACTATTAACTTTATCAACATTGGATTTATTGGCACGTTCTGGGTATTGGCCATGCAGATGTTTATCTTGCTAGCGTTGTTTCATCTGTTCAAGAGCTTTATCTTTGGCTTTGATTTTCATATTTTTTGCCGCAATAGTTGTATCTTGGCTTCTTATTTGCTTTCCTACAGAATCTACTAAATGTAAATCTTGTTTGTATTTACTGCCTTCTTTTATTATTGAATATTTTTTCTTTCTTTCTTCATGTTGCTTGACTAATTGTATCATCCAGTCCTTTGTTGTTTCTATGTATGTTAGTAAGCCAATAGTTGTTGTCTTGTATGACAATTCTAGCTGAATAAGACGTCTTCCACCTTCTTTACGGGGTATGTATAGACGGTCTACATCAGCCTTTGGTTGTTGGTTGATTCATCTTATGCTTAGAAAGAAGCTTTCTTGTTTTAGAATTCATTCGCCTGATGTCGTTTAGAGTCCAGTTTAATTATTATTATTATTATTCTTTTTTAATCATATCACCCCGAGCAAGACGGTAACGCCACTGATGTGCAGGAGGCTACACAGGAGTGAAAAGATTTGGAAAAGAGAAAGCCAGAAATCACACCCTAAACAGGGAACAAGAGATGAACCTATTCACCTGTTCAATAGACGTGGGTGGAGTGTGAACCGGGCGATATTTTAGTCTATCTTCTCCAATTGAAAAAAAGAAAAAAGAAAAGAGTGAAAAGATTTGGAAAAGAGAAATCCGGAAACCATATCCTAGACAGGGAACAAGGGATGAGCCTCTTCACCTGTTCAATAGATGTTGGTGGTGTGTGAACCGGGCGATAATTTAGTCTATCTACTCCATTATTATTATTATTACTGTAGAAATGTAGGGAGGGTAACTGTATTAATATAGAAAGAGCAATAGACAAAGAGGAATCAAATTGTAGCCTAATTCCTAGCATTGGAACTAACTTCCTGAGGAAACGCATCGAAGTAATTTTTTTTCTTGTTAATGGGACCTGTAGCCTTGAGAGCGAGAAGCAGAATCAGGCCAGAGATAGGGCAGGAACAGTGCGGGTTCGTC
Organism: Ascarosepion bandense; assembly: GCA_037127315.1. Lineage (NCBI taxonomy): Eukaryota > Metazoa > Mollusca > Cephalopoda > Sepiida > Sepiidae > Ascarosepion > Ascarosepion bandense. The sequence continues at coordinate 4,197,828 of JBBBDQ010000324.1, read as the reverse complement.
AAAGACACTGGAAAAAGGAACGCCATATTCATGATTAGGATGCTCTCTGAAAGGGCATTACAAATGAAGAAAGACTTGTACCTATGCTTCATTGATTACGCGAAAGCATTCGACAAAATACGGAACAAAAAATTGATGGAAATGATAGGCAACCTCGACATTTTCGGCAAAGATATAAGAATAATCAAGAATCTCTACTGGCAGCAAACGGCCTGCATACGGACAGGTAACGACCTCAGTAGATACACAAAGATAGAAAAAGGCGTAAGACAAGGATGTGTCTTTTCACCGGATTTGTTCAACCTATACAGCGAGAATATTTTGAGGACTCTAGATGATACACCAGGATTTATTATTGGAGGCCACAACCTGAACAACATAAGATACGCGGACGATACAGTACTGATTGCGGACACGGAAAGGAAACTGCAAGATCTCATACAGAAAGTAGCAGTGGAGAATGACAAGAAGGGACTACAAATAAACTTTAAGAAAACTGAGTGCATGGTCATCCACAAAAGATACAACCCAAAATGCCAAATACAGGTGGGGGATAACAGAATCAAACAAGTCCAAGAATTTAAGTACCTAGGAAGTGTTCTAACAGGAGATGGAAAGTGCGACACGGAGATCCGAAGGCGAATTGGCATGGCAAAGGACGCGTTCCAGAAGATGAGCAAAATACTAACACACAGGAAGATCTCAATAGAAACGAAGAAAAGAGTGCTAGACTGCTACGTGATGTCAGTTCTTCAGTACGGCTGTGAATGCTGGACAATATCATCGAAAATGAGGAAAAAACTGGAAGCGGTCGAAATGTGGTTCTACAGAAGGATACTACGGATATCGTAGACTGAGCATACAAGCAACGACGAAGTGTTAGAAAGAATGGCAACAAAAAGGAAATTGATGCTGAGCATCAGGAAGAGACAACTGAAGTTCCTGGGACATGCAATGAGGAAGGAGAGCCTGGAGAACCTGATACTGACTGGTCAGATAGAAGGAAGGAGAGACAGAGGAAGGCAGTGGATAACATATCTGCAGAGTCTGATCAGGTGGATGACGGAACGGGGGTTGCCAGGAGCAACAGGAGCAAACATACTAAGAGCCACAAGGGATAGGGAGACGTGGAGATTCATGATCGCCTACGTCCTGAAGGGACAGGGCACATAGAAGAAGAAGAAGAAGCCTTGTCAGACTCGGAGAAGAAAGTTTGATTAATGTGAATGATTGAATTTTGTGATTTTTAAAAGCGAAAATTCTGATTGTAGCTAATTATTTACAGTGATCGCAGGCTCCAAGCGAACCCACTTCTGAATAGTGACAGTGTCACGGCTTAACCCCCATGTTTTTAAAATGATTTCACTCTGTATTCGAAAACTTAGAACACAAATAATCTGAGAACACTTTGAATGGACACTTTATTCTAAATCTTGTTGGAATCTTAAAAATCTCTATATTTCACTCACTTATGAAAACATGTCAGGCTGTAGAAGATAAAGGATGTTCACTACATCCTCTCGTTTGCTGCTCTTAATATTTTGTAACTTTTTACCACCCAACTTGTTTTGTTATTTTTTTATTCGAACATAACAAGCTCATTATTCGGTATCTTCCGTTCTTATTCTTGTTTTAATCTGCCCCACGAGAGCTTCTTTGTTCAGTTCGTTTTTATTATCATTATCATCATATATTTCATCTATCTTCTTTTTATTGTCATGAGCATCAATTTACTTTCATTTTTCTAATTCTTTTTAAACATCTGCTTTTTTCCTATTCTCTGTCTAAAGAATAAAATTTTGGCCTAAAACTTTCAAAGGTAATTCCCTAAATTGCTTTCAAACAAAGACACATTGTAATGTTGTCTGAAAGTAACAAGTGATTTTTCTGTCTGCAGAATCAACTCTAGTTGTCGTAGAAAGAAGCTTTTGGTAGAAAGAGACATAAAAACATGAAAAGATAAATCATGCAAGACAAGATATACTCAGTAAATAACACTGAAACATTCAGAGTGAGATACAAAGAAAAAATATAACAAACAAATTTACAAGCGTGTTTGGTGTATATATTGCTCCTATATAAAATGTACAATTTTAAGAGATTTTTTTGAGAAAGATGCCCTGTCTGTGAAGGTTGCATTCTGGGAGACGTCAAAGCTTAGTCTTTTTTGGCCGAAACGATGAAAACAAAATAACGAACATCAATACCAATATCCGGACAGAGAAAAAATGAACGAAAGTGATTGCTGCTTCTTTTTATAGGTGCCCGTTACCGATTCAGCGGTAGCCAAATGTAGCGTCTATTTTGGCCAAGGAAATAAGCGTGACATGTAGATTTTAATTTCCGCTAATCTTCACACATATTAGATTTTACCTAGACTTTGCATTCTCTGTTTTGTGTCCCCAGTCATTTTCTGAGTTTCGATTCTTTATTCAGTTACTATTTCTATTCACCAACGTATTTTTGTATATGACTTTGTTTTCTGCCTTATCTAAGGTGCAACGTAAGATGGCACTTCCCACTCTGCTATCCACTGACAATCATCCGTTCTGATACCATAAAGGTTAGTCCTTTTTTCTTTCGTTGAATTCATTTTCTATGTGCCCAATTGTTTTACATAATGGTTCATTAGCTGACATTTTTTTCTTTTCAGAGATTTGATTTTTCGCTATCAAAATAACTTTAAATTAAATTGAATAATTTGCAGGTGGGATTCAATAAAGTGAGTAAATATTCGTTTTTTTCCGAATATTTTATGAATTAAATGGTATAAAAGATATAGAATTCATTTATCCGTGATAGAAAAATCATCTTATGTTTAAAGATAGTTTTCGACACATGACATTTCTCAGTATAGGCTGCTTGTTATCAAATTTTATTTTTAATAAAATAAAATTAAAACAGTGTTTCAACCACGTTTACAAAAAAAGGAGAAAAGATTTTTGGAATATTAAATGTCCGAAAAGGAATCCATTAAAAAGCGGAAGCTTGCAATTTATATTCGTAAAAATCCAAAGAAAAATATTCATTAAGAAAACAAGAAATGCAAACAATATTCCATGAACCTAACCCCTGTGTTTGAAATAGTAACGGCATATTTCGGCTATAGAAGTGGCTTCTCTGATGGAAAAGTTACTACAGAAGAATTTTATCCATAAATACAGCTTAATAAAAAATATGCATACTCTCTCTCTCTCTCTCTCTCTCTCTCTCTCTCTATATATATATATATATATATATATATATATATATATATATATATATATCATCGCTAATTCACTAATGAATTATAGAATTCTGGTTACTGGCGTATGATACATCATACGCTAAAAGTCTGCCTCCGTCTATCGAGAGCTTGTAGCACAGAGGTAGAATCACCGACTGACGCTAATTCGGTCGGGTTTCAATCTTGGGCTAAAAGCAATCTGATATCTAATCGTAATGATGAGCTGTGATGCAGCGAACCAGATCTGTCTGTGGATGACTATATATATATATATATATATATATATACAAATAAAAATGTAACGAAAAAATATTTGCAACGTTCAAAACATTAATTTAAAACAAAGGTCAATATGATAATAGAACAATGGATATTTATTATAAATTATACTTTAGAAATTGTAGAAACTACAGTCTACTACAAAATTGTATTTTTGTTTCGACAATGAAACAGCAATGTCTCATCCGGTAGTTAATAATGATGGTAATAAACGTTATTTTTGAAAAAAAAATTAAAAAGAAACTCACTTTCTTTTATTTTTGGAAATCTTTTTGTAGGAGATTTGAATATATTAAAAAAAGAAGGGGAAAAAGAAAGACGGTAGAAAAGATGAGAAAGCAAAAAGAGAAATCGAAAATAGAAAGACCCAGAGGAAATAGAAAGACCCAGAGGAAATATAAAGCAAAGAGAAAACAAAAGAAAAAAAAGCACCGATAAGAAAAATCTAATAGAAACAGCTAAGAGAGAGAAATTTTAAATTTAGGCAGGAAGCAAATTACAGACAGATAAAAATACCGGTCACTCGACATCAGGTTTTAACAAAAAGGAAAAAGGAAAATTCACAGAGGAAAGAAAGTGTGAGGAGACAACAAAAATCGCAAAGAAACAGAAATTTCAATTTTTGGCCGGAAGTGAATTGTAGATAGAATAAGACTTTTGTTACACTGTTTAAAACAAATCATTTGGCTTTTTTATTAAAATCATTAAATCAAATATACACAAACATAGGAATTATTCATAAAACGTAAATCTGTGGATATTTAAACCAGAACACGAAGATATAAATTTTTTGTGCTAATAAATAAATTAGAGATACAAAATATTTTTTATGAAAAACAATAAAACTTAAAAATTAAAAGTTAAAATTTATAAATTAAGTGAAAATTAAATTTAAATTAAAAATAAAATAAATTTAAATTTAAATTTAAATTAAATCAGTAAATAGATCACAATTTATAATTAAAAATAAAGATGAAATAACATAAAAGGAAAAATCATATAGTTAAAATAAATTATCAAGATTAATATTAAGTAAGATTAATATTGTGAACAGTTTATAATTGCTGAAGTTTCCTACCTTAGATTTTTTAATTCTAGCATGATTGTAATGTTAATTTTTTAATATGCCTCCCATTTACTGTAGCTTCAGGCCTCTGCTTCAGCAATATGTCACTCTTCATGTACTTAAAAACTAGCAGTATAGCCCGGAGTTGCTCGGGTGTAATGAAAGCTTTAAAACTAATCCATGGTCCTGGAGCTCAGACTCTTTGGATGTTGGCACGAAAGACTAAAAAGCAATAGTTGTTTCCAGTTAAAGCGAAACCGAGACTGAAAGAAAAATGAATGGATGTAAGTCAAATTTTGATTTCCTGGTATCGATTTCAAATTTTCTGCAGTATTGTAAGAACTGCAACTTTAAAACTTCTGAATATCGTTTCTTATGTCTTTGTCTATGGGTGTATCAAATTTGTTTAAAATTGGGCCATTTCTTCTATAACCCGATTTATTCGATTACCGATTTTCGATATTTATCGGGGGTACCTCGACACAAAATCTAGCTAAAAACACTCGCAGACGCTTATAGTGCAACTGTGTAAATTTTCAAGAAAATAGGTACAGCCGTTTCGGAGTCTATAGGTAACGGATACACACACACAGACAAAGTTCCATTTATAAATAAGCTTAGATTTCCATTTTTTCCTACAGATAAAGGAAATATGGTTTACCTAACGATCTAGATATACTAGGTTATTTGAAAATTTTTTATTTAACTTTTTTTAAAATCATTTCACCCCAAGCAAGGCATTCCACTGCCACTACTGCGCAATTGGTTACATAGGGGAAGGTAAAAAGAAAGAGTGGTTAGATATAGGAAATGTCAGAAGGAAGGTGATAGACTGGTAAGGGTACCAACGCTGAGGGTTGGATAGATGGGAAGTATGTTTGAGAGAATGGATGCGAGTTAGTGTGTTAGGAGGTGTTTATTGACCTTACATTTAAACTCCTGGAGATTGTAGCTGTCATGGAAGCAATCATGTGGAAGGGAATTCCACAGTCGGGAAGTGCGAGAAAAGAAGCTGTTGGAGTAGAAATTGCGGTTACATTTTATCGGTTTTACTGTAAAAGGGTGGGATCTAGTTGCAAATCTAGTATCTCGTGAAAATTCGTACCTAGGGGGCACTAGTGATCTAAGTTCATCGGAGTAGATTCCGTGAAAGTATTTATAGAAGAGACACAGGGGAGCCACATCACGCCGGTGACAGAGTGACTGCAGCCTGTCTGCCAAGTCGGTGTCAATCACTCTCCGTTGTATTTTGTCAAGAACCCCGAGCAGAATAGCAGGGGAACCCGACCAGATGTGGCAGCAGCATTCAATCCACGGACGGATGGTAGATTTACATATGTGCAGTTTAGATTCAGACGGAAAAAACCTCCGGGCCCTGCACAGGGAACCGACTTTCATAGCAGCGGATTTAGCAATGGATTCGATATAGTCATTCCACTTGAGGTCCGCTGAAAGTGTAAGACCAAGGCGGCGTAGTGTTTTACTCTCTTGGAGATAAGCCTGGTCCATGCTAATGGGAGGTAGGTGCGATTGTCTATGATGGTTAAATGTTTTATTTTTTCTCTTCCAAATAAATCAAGTAAAAGATGTCTGATTTTGTTTATCTATATGAGTTAAAATGCGTGATGATTCTAAAAATGCTTTTTTTTTTAGAAAAGTTCATTGAATTACCAATATAAACTTTAGTAACCCTAGGATTTTATACAGACGAGATAGAGCATATGTCGATCAATGATTTATTTAAACTCTTATTAGAGAAGGAGCATCGGTTGTGGTTTCTTCAATTACAATTTTTTACTACTGGCACATTAAATGAGAAGCAGAATTACTGTTGTTATTGTTGCATAATTTCAATATTTTATTGTTATATAATTTCATTATTTTTTCAAGTTTTTTAGAGCAAATATAACTGAGTTTTAACGTATTTCTATTGAAAACTTGGCATAAAGAGTATTTTTGGGAAAATGTTTATCAACTAGTTTTAGAAATTCATGCTCGAGTTTAGATGAACTAATGATTTTTCTGGTTCTATTTTTCTTTTTTTCCATTACTTTCTTTCTGAAGAAACCATATAAATATTTTTAAATTGATTTCTGAAGATCGATAACCCTAAGAAATATATCATAATAATTCATATTTTGGGAATATGTTTTTGCTAGAGGAGTGTATGTTAATGCAACGTTCAACCGATGATGGAATATGTTTCATGACGGATGGTGGAAGAATAGAGATAGGGTTTCTATAAATTGGGTTATCATTACTTTTCATGTAATGTTGAAAATTATTAGAAACTAAATCTAGTGTTGTGTCTCAGAAATCAACGTTGTTTTATATTAGAATTAATAACTACGCTAAAACCAAAAAATTTAAAAACATTATGAATTACTTTCCTATTCTATCAACCTGACCGCCAGCTGATTTATCTACTATCTTGAGTTTATCATCTTTATAAAGTCCTATATTATTTAAATCGATGTATTTATACTCCGTGCGGTTGTACTGAAGAAATAATCCAACTAAATATGAAGACTGCAGAATCCAGAACTCCCATACATAAATCAAAATTGTCAATTGAATTTTTAGTCCATTGTTCGTTATCGCGGTTAAGAACTGCTTTTCTGCAGTTCAAAATAATGTTAATTTTCTTCTTAGAAATGTTTGAATGAAATTCAGCGAATGAAAGGGCCAAATGAAAGAGGTTTTCGATATAGATGGATAAAATCCATGATATCGAATCGAAGAAAAGTATAATTGTTTTTGTCATTGATGTTCTTGAACCAGTCGATTACTTCCAAAGTATCATTCTACTGTATAAGTTTGAGTTGATTTTTCATTTGCAAGTTTACTCGTTCTAATATTACTTTACTGATTTTATCGATCTCTGATTTAGTTGGGTTGATAATAATAATGAGTAATTTTTGGTGGAATTCAGGTGTGTGGTCTTTTAATAATGCATAAGGCTTCTTGTTAGTATTTTTGAAAATCTATCACTGATTTTTAATTTGTTAGTGATTAGTTTATCTGAATAGCTAATTGTATCAATGTAATTAGAGTGCTTCATGCTGATTTTTTTAATAGTTATTCACTATATTTTTCTTTATTAGAGCTTTGGATCTATTTTACAGAAATTAGAAGCTTTACCCTATTTCACAAAAATCTGATTAGATTCATTTATATTCCAAACCAATGTATCGATGTGTTTATGAAAATTGTTAAGTTTAATTTATAATTTTTAAGTTATATTATTTTTTATGAAAAATTTTATTTTACTTCCCCAATTTATTTTATTAGTACTAATGAATTTGTATCTTCATATTGAGTTTTTAAATGTCCTCAGATTTGTGTTTTATGAATAATTCCTAAGTGTGTATGTTAGTTAATAATTTAAAAATTGACAAATGATTAAGTTTTAAACAATGCAACATATGTCTGTATCTAGCTACATTTCACTTCTGGCCAAATATTGAATTTTCTCTTTCTTTGGCGTTTCGGTTGTCTCCCCCACTATCTTCTCTCTGTGCATTTTCTCAATTTTTCTTTTTTGTTAAGCCCAGATGTTGTGTGACCTATATCAGTATCAATCTAAAATTTAATTCCGGCCTAAATTTAAAAGTTCTCTCTCTTAGCCGTTTCAATTCGCTTTTTCCTCTTGGTTCTTTTTCTCTATTGTTTCCTCTTGTTATTTCATCTGGGTCTTTCTATTTCCTCTTTCTTTTCCATTTTGATTTCTCTTTTTGCTTTCTCATCTTCTATAACGTCTTTCTTTTTCCCCTATTTTTTAATATCCTCTTATCTCGTACAAAAAGATTTCTAAAAATGACATAACATGATATACCAACATTATAAACTGCATGATAAGACATTTTTCTTTCAATGTCGAAAACAAATGTGTAATTTTATAGTAGATTGTTGTTTGTACATGTTGTAAAGTATAATATATATATATATATATATATATATGTATGTATATGTATGTATATGTATGTATATATATACATACATATATATATACATATATATATACATATATATACATATACATATATATACATATATACATACATATATACATACATATATATACATATAAATATATATATGCATATATTTATACATACATATATATATATATATATATATATATATATATAACACACACACACACACACACACACACACACACATATATATATATATATATATATGTTGGAAAAGTTTCTCAAAAGAACGCCTCCTAGATTACTACAATTTTAACCACATGCAGTGTACTGTTAAACGTTATGTATTTTACATGTCTTCATAATGTTTAATTTCTACCCAGCACCTTTGGTTTACGCATTTCACATTGTGGAATTCCCTTCCATATACTTGCTTCCCCGACAGCTACAATCTCCAGGAATTTATATGTAGTCTGAATAGACATCTCGTATCTCACTAACTCGCATCCATTCTCTCATGCTTTTTTTTCTTCTACTTCGCCTTCATCCTCGGTATTCTCATCTGTCTATTACCCTTCTTCTGACATTTCCTATAACTAACCCCTCTTATCATCACTTTCTCCTATATAACCCCCTGCGCAACAGTGGCAGTTGAATGCCTTGGGGTAAATTGATTAAAATAAAAATCACTTCAAATCTACTGTCAACAGTTATCTATCCCACATATTCTCATAATATTCTAACCACTTCTAGTCTACCATCATCAATTAACTATTCTACATATCCTTGTATTATGCAGTTCTTTCTTTCTCTTTTTACACTCTTAAAACCCAGTAACTACCTACCTTGAATGGTTCTTTTGCCTTTTAATGCATGATCAAAATCAAACAATTAATGAAGTTTAAATATAAGTGAAGTCTTTTAAAAAGTGCTGGAAAATTTAACTCGAAATTCAGTGAGATAGCACAAGAGGCCTCCTTAAATCTATACATTGTATTAAGAAATAGAAATATGCCGTTAGACCAATGAAGTAAACGATGTAATTCTTTGTAATATCAATCCTCTTAAATGGCTATGAATTTCCTCATGCGTGATGTGGACAATTGGGGAAACAGATACGGCGTTCTACAAATGCATTTTGAGTATACCATGGACGAAACATGTTATCAACGTAAAGATTTCATGAAAATAACAACAAAAAGATCACATATTCTTGGGACCAGAAATGTATAATATATATATATATAGTTGTAATTAAGATGGAATTTGAAAAGTGCAGCTATTCATTGACAGAAGTTTTTCTTCTGCTTCTATGCGTCCTGTCCCTTCAGGATGTAGGCGATCATGGCTTTCTACGTCTTTCTATCCCTGGTGGCTCATGGCACGGCTCCTCCTCTTACTCCATGCAACCCTCGTTCCATCATCCACCTGATTAGGTCCTTCAAATATGTTGTCCGTTGCTTTCCCCAGTCTCATTTTCTTCTATCTGGCCAGTTAGTATCAGGATCTCCAAGCCCTCCTTCCTCATTGCATGACCCAGGAATTCAGCTGTCTCTTCCTGATGCTCAGTATTAATTTCATTTTTTCTTCCCTCATATCTAAGACCTCAACATTGCTCACATGCTCGATCCATGATATTCGCAGCATCCTTCTGTAGAACCACATTTCAGTTGCTTCAAGTTTTTCCTTTAACTTTGTTTATATTGTCCAGCATTCATTACCATATTGAAGAACTGACAACACATAGTTATCCAGTACTCTCTTCTTTGTTTCTAGTGAAATTGTCCTGTTTTTTAATACTTTACTCAACTTCTGTAACGCTTCCTTAGCCATGCCAATTTGCCTTTGGATATCTACATCACGCCTTCCGTCTTGTGTTAGAATACTTCCCAGGTATTTAAATTTTAGTACCTGCAGTCTTTCTATACGTGAGCAAATGGTTGGGAATATCATCAAAGATGACAGAGAAACTTGAAGCAACCAAAATGTGGTTTTACAGAAAGATGCTGAGGATAGCATGGACTGAACATGTGAGAAAAGGCTAAATTTTAATGAAAATAGAAACAAAAATGACTTATGCATAACATAGTTGAAATTCCTAAGTTGCATAGTAAGAAAAGGGAGCTTGGAAAATTTCATACACACATGTTGGATTGAATGCAAGAGGTTACAGACGAAAACAATACATAACCTATCTAGCGAGCTTGAACAAATGGATAGTGAAACAATTTTTAGGAGGGATAACAAAAAGATGAAATTTATTATTATCCATCCTTTCCAAAACCTCATCATTGCTCACATGCTCGATCCATGATATTCACAGCATCCTTCTGTAGAACCACATTTCAGTTGCTTCAAGTTTTTTCTTCATCTTTGATGATATTGTCCAGCATTCATTGCCATATTGAAGAACTGACAACACATAGTAATCCAGTACTCTCTTCTTTGTTTCTAGCGAAATTGTCCTGTTTCTTAAAACTTTACCCAACTTCTGGAATGCTTCCTTCGCTCTGCCATTTCGCCTTCGGATCTCTGTGTCGCACGTTCCGTCTTCTGTTATAACACTTCCCAGATATTTAAATTTTTATACCTGCTTGTTTCTAGTATCCCCGACCTGTATTTGGCATATTGGGCTGCCCTTTTTACTGATGACCATGCATTCGGTTCTCTTGCAGTTTATTTGTAGTCCTTTCTTATCACTATCTTCAGCTACCTTCTGTAGGAGGTCTTGTAGTTTCCTTTCTGTGTTTGCTATCAGCTCTGTATCATCTGCGTACCTTAGGTTTTTTAAATTATGGCCTCCGATGACAAATCCAGCCATAATTTCTAGGGTCCTCAAAATATTTCCGCTTTACAAGTTGAACAGATCTGGTGAAAAGACACATACTTGTCTTACGCCTCTTTCTAACTTTGTATATCTGCTGAATTCGTTACCTCTCCGTATACAAGCGGTTTGCTGCCCCTAGATACAGAAAATATTAGTAATCTACTTTATGAGCTTGTGCAAATGGATGGCAGAATATGAACTGAGATTGATAATCAAAAGACAAAGTTTGTTAAAATCAACAGAGAATAGGAAATAATGAAAGGCCAAAATGGCCACGTCCTGAATCGGTAAGTTGCTTAGCAGAAGCGTCCAGTGATGAAATATTGATGTTTTGTGAATATGTAACGCAATGGACGTGGTCCAGTAGTTAAAGCATTCGCTTTCTGAACATGAACCTGGGTTCGAATCTCAGTATGGTCGATTAGTCAAGAATTTGATGTTATCTGTGTGGAAAAGGCAATCCCAGCGTGAGTATAATTAGGAAGTAACTCCATATCACAAGTTAACCCAAACCTTGTTAATAAATGCGTGCAAGTTCGAGGTCACAATTCATCATGACTGATCTTTTGATCTTTTGAGCGTCCTGGCAGATTTTTAAAATTATTCTTCAAGACGGATAGAATGCATTCACCCAGAAACTTTAACTAATTTCGTATACATATATATTAGTTTCAATATATACAACAGGTTTATGGATGTTTAACAAACACGAGTACTTGAGCAAGAGTCTGTAATTGAAATTATCTAGCCCTTTTAGACAGACATCCTCAATACGAGTGGCTAGCCATAAAAAGTAAGGTATAATCTAAACTTATTTATCAATGGAACTTTGTCTGTGTGTGTGTGAGTCCGTTACCTATAGATTCCGAAACGGCTGAACCGATTTTCTTGAAATTTTACGCAGTTGTAATATAAGCGTCTGTGTGTGTTCTTAGCTAGTTTTGTGTCGGGGTAGCGCCGACAAATATCGAAAATCGATAATCGAAAAAATCGCGTTATAGAAGGAGACGTCCGATTTTAATCAAATTTGATACATTCATAGAGAAAGACATAAGAAACGATATTCAGAAGTTTCAAGTTTGCAGTTCTTAGAATAGTGTAGAAACTCGAGAATATATATATATATATATATATATATATATATAAATTGTGTGTATTTTGGCAGCATTTTTTCATTAATGCAGGTTTCATTGAATAATATAGACAAGTTTTGTCTATTAATTTTTGGTGTAGGATCCGTTCATACCGTCTGATATACTTGATGGTGATGTCGCTGAAAGACAACAAAAAATCACAGTATTTGTTGAATCTTTTATCGGGTCTAAGCTTTCGGCTCACATAAGCCATTATCAAAGAGTAAATATTAACACACAATAAACATAGAACATTTAAGCTATTAACAATAAAGAGAATTGAATTGAAAATATAAGTCCATCCCTACTGTGGCGGATGGCCGAAGACAGTGACAAAATAGTGGTGTTATGGTCCCTGGTCTGATTACAGACATTTGAGTACGTTATTGGAAATATTGAAATTGATTGTATTCAAACCAGGTTTAAATTGTTTAATGCAGAGTGCCTCGAGGATTTTTAGTTTCTGTTTGTTATTTTCTTGTTTGAGTATGTACGTGTTATCAACAAGCGTTTTTCTCAGAAGTGAGCGTTGATAACCGTGTTGTTCTAAATGACGGAATATATTTGAATTTTCATTTATGTGCAACGTCAGACGCCGTGAGAGCGAATTTGTGGTGTGGCCAATGTAGATATTATTGAGGTTGTTAGAGATACATTCTCTAAATGGACATATGAATTTATATACTACATTGTTTTTTTGCAAATCACTAACGGTGGGGGAAGAGTCGTTGCGGACAAATGAATTAGATGTAGTGGATTTAGTGTAATATATAATAAACTTAATTCTTTTGTTAGAGTCTGTCGGAGAAATATTAGTATTTATGAGTTTTTTTAGGATGTTTTCATCTAGTTGGTAGTTGGAGTGCATCTGGCTAAATATATATAAAAATAACAAACAGAAACTAAAAATGTTCGAGGCACTCTGCATTAAACAATTTAAACCTGGTTTGAATACAATCAATTTCGATATTTCCAATAACGTACTCAAATGTCTGTAATCAGACCAGGGACCATCACACCACTATTTTGTCACTGTTTTCGGCCATCCGCCACGGTAGGGATGGACTTATATTTTCAATTCAATTCTCTTTAAGGTTAATAGCTTAAATGTTCTATGTTTATTGTGTGTTAATATTTACTCTTTGATAATGGCTTATGTAGGCCGAAAGCTTATACCCGATAAAAGATTCAACAAATACTGTGGTTTTTTGTTGTCTTTCAACGTCATCACCATCAAGTATATCAGACGGTATGAACGGATCCTACACAAAATTAATAGACAAAACTTGTCTATATTATTCAATGAAACCTGCATTAATATATATATATATATATATATATATATATATATATATATATATATATATATATATATATATGAGGCAAGATGTTTGTGTGTGTATCCGTTTATCTGCCTGCATGCCTGTATTTTTTTCAGCCCTTTTATTTTAGTTTTTGCTTCGGGTTTGGCTCTAAGTAGGTATAATTGTAGTTCTTAGTCTCAGCCATGATACCATTTACTCAGAGGACTTATTTAGTTTTCAAAATGCAGTTTACGACGAAAACACTTATTTGATATCGATACCAGGAAATCAAAATTTGACTTACATCCATCCATTTTGCTTTCAGTCTACGGTTTCGCCTTAACTGGAAACAACTATTGCTTTTTAGTCTTTCGTGCCACCGTCCAAAGAGTCTGAGCTCCAGGACCACGGATTAGTTTTAAAGCTTTCTCGAGCAACTCCGGGCTATACTGCTAGTTTGGAATAAAATAAAATTAAAGTAGATTTCATCTATTAAAAGATTTGGTATGTGAGTGTTTGGTGAGATTAGATTGGTGTGCTTTATATGTCGATGTCATGGTTAAAACAACATAGGGCTAGTTAAATATGGACCCAGTTTTATCTGTCTCAGATTCCTTCATCTTTTATGTGGAACATAGGTGATGATTATCTCTATATTTTTCTGTAGTTATAAATGAATTTTGTTTTCTTTGTTTTCACCTGAAGCCCGCTTTGTTATCCATTTGTTTCGACCCATCAGTTATGTTACGCAATGATTTCTGCTGTCTTTTTACCGCTATCTTTCCTGTGAGTATTAGACTCGCCAGGCCCACCTTTCTCATTATGCCTCCGAGAAACTTCAACTATCTCTTCCGGATATTAATCATAAGTTTTCTTTTCGTTTCTGTGCCCTTCAAAACCTCGTCGTTACTCACATGTTCACGCCATGATATCCTCCGCAACCTTCTGTAGAACCACATGTCTGTTGATTCAGTTCTTTTCTTCCTTTTGTAAAGATTTTTCATCATTTACTGGCATTTAGGAGGACAGATATCACATGTCTGTCCAATATTATTTTCTTTGTTTCTAACGAAATTGTTCTGTCTCTCAATATTCTACCCGAAATTCTAATGTTCAATAATAGCCGACAACTTACTGATCTCAAAATCTCGTTCATATTACTATGTAGTGTATATCGTCCACACTTCCTATTATACATATATATATATACGCTCTCACACCCTGATTGAGCACTCTGGAAGAAAGGTAGACTTTGAAAAATATTAGCCACTCTAGCGTGTACGCATCGCTCATTCAGTAAAATGAATTGGAACACTCCAACTCGTTCGGTTTTCGAGCCTGGGTTAGGGAGCAATCGGAGTCTAACCGTACTGATGAGCTTTAATACAGCGAAACAGATGTGTCTGTGGATATCTATAGTATATATATATATATTGCTCTGAACAAAATGGACGTCATTATACAACCTTAACCTGAGGAACCATTTGGCCAACACTTTTTCAAAGGTATTCGTTGACTTTATTAAGAAATGTTAATTTAAGACACAGGAGAGCAGCAAAAGCTTTACCTACAAAAACTGGGAGGAAGATGGAGCTGGTTGTGTGTTTACACCTCCCTTATATTTTAATTATTTTGATTAAAATTTGTTTGTAGCCGCGCTCCAGCTCCCCCCCCCCGTTTTTGTAGGTTAAGCTTTTGGTCTTCTCCTGTATCTTGCATTAACAATTCTTAATAAACAATGGTTCAGAGCAATTACTTCTTTCTGTGGGTACAAATCCTTGTTTATATATATATATATATATATATATATAAGCATTATGAATATTGATTAAAATTTATCTTGTAAATTTTGTTGCCCTGGCGTTTATCTACGGCAGAAGCTTAGACGGTTTATTCCCAAAAGAAAATAGATACTGAAATTATATTTGAGGTTATAATATCAGCATAGAAAAGCATGAAGAAAAAACGAAATTCACAAAAATTAATTAGCAATATCATCAGTACCATTTCAAAATTCCTATAGTACCATTTGTACTGTCGCTTGTCTTCATATATCACAAGACTTGAAGTGAAAAAGAAGAATTGTCTTAACTACACGGACAACATTATATAATTTTACTTCTCTGTGATAAGCGTTGTCAAATAGATATTAATCTTGCGTCAT
The DNA here is from genome assembly GCA_037127315.1 of Ascarosepion bandense. Lineage (NCBI taxonomy): Eukaryota > Metazoa > Mollusca > Cephalopoda > Sepiida > Sepiidae > Ascarosepion > Ascarosepion bandense. Next base: position 4,181,891 of record JBBBDQ010000324.1, on the reverse strand, counting down.
ATATTTATGCAAATCTGGCATTTGTAAAAATCAGACAATCATGTACTTTTTCGGAGCGATCCGGTATATAATATTCCAAGCCCAAACTCTACAGCAGGCGTCTTAGACATCATGCAAGAATATGTAGATTATTTCAACGTATGATAATCATTGTTCACCTTGTGTTAATGGCAACATACCCTGTCTATGTAAAACATTATTAACAACCGAACGACCTGAGATATGTCAAGCACAACAATAATAATCAGAAAACTTGTAATGGCGACTAAGAAAGAACAAGTTTCTGAAGCCTCCCGAGAAAATATTATCTAATTAGATTTGAATAAACAACGATTGAGACTTCACCAATGATATTAATTATTTTTGTTAGGCCATGTCTGGCCAGCATCCTCACTTAATTAAACACTGCCTTGAAGCTCCAAGACATATTATGTTTTTCACAGCCATTGTTTTTTTATTGTGTGTGTGTGTGTGTGTGTGTGTGTGTGTGTGTGTGTGTGTGTGTGTGTGTGTGTGTGTGTGTGTTCACAATATATTGATGTCTGAAAGGATAAGAAAATGTGTGGGAAGTCAAAAAATAAGAAGTACAGATACATTCTTGTTTAACTGGAATTGGTTCATTTTTTTTTCTTCTTCAGCCGCTTGTAAACCCGCCTTAAATATATAAAATTCATTGTTGTAATAATATATCTACGGTATCATTTGTTCTCAAGGTTCATCAAATAAAAACCGAAGATGTTAGTTTTTCTTGTTTTTACGGCATATCAACACCTCAATGGGTTATTCAATTCCGACGAAGATTTTTACCATTGATTATGTATGATTAGAATATGTATTCTTTGTTTGAAATCTAATTGTAGATCAGGTTTCACTGACATAATTTTGTAAAGAGTGTTTTGTCGAAAGTTAGATATATTGCTAGTATATATTTTTCCAAAAATATTGCTGTTAATATTTTTTCTGAAAGATAAATTGCTAATAATATTTTATCTTGAAAAATATACTGCAGGTAATACTTTTCTTTGAAAAAAGTAATCGCTGGTAATATTCTTCCGTCAAACGTGTATTGCTGGAAATATGTTTTCTTTAAAAGATATACTGCTTGTAATATTTTTCATCAAAAGCATATTGCTGTAAATATTCTTCCTTCAAAACAGTATTGCTGATAATAATTTTTCTCAAAAGTAGAAGGACATTGATTAAGTTCTCGCTGATTTTCAATGAAAAGTAACTTTTTTTTACAAGCATTAGTAAGAATTATGTCACTGAAAGAACGCTAGCCACTACTTCCTCATCATTCTGGCAGCATTTGAATTCCGTGTTGGATAAACCGACACGTTGTCTGAGGCTAACCAGAAATTGTTCATGTTTTTGAAACTTCATAAAAGTGAAAGTGCTGCTCAGCCAGACCATGTGTCATCAACCGCAACAAGTGATAATCGGACACTGCCAATGCCTGGTGAATACAAAGAATACGTTATTAATTTCTATTTAAATGTATCCAAATAGGCGTTCACTCGTTGTGCAACATTTAACCTAACGTTCACATGTTTCAAAATCATTTTGTTGTGTCTGTGCTCGTATAGCGTTTTTTCTCTTGAATGCTCTGCTTAAACGCACCAGTTTTAGTCGATAACGCTGTCCCTGGATGGCTAGGCTCGTTTAAGCAGTTCATAATAAACTAATATCCAGCTGATCTTACTAAATGTAGCTCAGAAATTTCGAACCATGGATATTTGGCTTTACGGTGGATGTTGATGTAAGGCGAGGCTTATTCCATGATCTTCTACACTTAGAATTATTTTAGTGTATCTACTTTTCATCGCTGGTCACGATACGATAGAAAAAATCTTCTCTTTTTTGCCGTTGAAGCAGCTGTTCACATGTAAAAGACGCTGTTTGATGTCTCTCGGCTTGAACTCGTACGGCACCCAGTATCCTTGCTTTTGAATCATTCCTAATGCTTTGAAATGTTTCAAAAATGTTGTATGATCAATTGCTAATGATTCTGCAAGTTCAACTTGCATCTAAAATGAGTATTCATGAAGTAATATCCCCAACTGTTTGTCTTCAGACATTTTTCGGTGCACCAGAACGTTCTTTATCTACAACAACAAAATCATTATTTTGAAGACTCTAAACTTCATGTTCTTTCCGACAGAGTATGGTCGCTGTATGTCTTAACATGAATTACGTGTACTTCAGCTGCATATGATAAGAATAAAGTAGAGCAGTAACATTCATTGCAAATACAATTTCTTTGACACAAAATCCGACATGTTTAACTATATGCAAAACAAAGTTATTTGCACTTCGCGAAATGACATACAGTTAAGTTAAAGTTTGCTGATAGTAATTCCTTATAGATCTATTACCAAGTCTAAGATAATAGATTACAATACTATGATCAGTCCTTCCAATCAGCATAACAAACACAGATTTTAATTTTGTTAAGGAGCAGATGATAAAGGAAAATAAAAAGAATTTTATCCTTCCAAGAAAGTATTTTAAATCATGAAACTAAACAGTAGGTTTAGCAGTGAAGCTTTAATGTTCATCTTCTTTATGCTGTTTGTTGTCCTGTGTAGTCTTGTGAATTTTTTAATCATCATTGTTCAATATCATCTGTATACAATTCATCAACATGTAAAATTTCATTTGAATAATTATATACATTGAATACGACTCTTTTCGTAACATTTATAAAACTTAGGCCATAAGGTCTATAGAGATATCGTACAATACTTTATAAGTTACGATTCTTTTTTAATGTAACTTAGTTGGGAAAGGTATATTATAAGTTAACTAATCGAATCACAGGTGACGACATTATTCTGACTTGTGATGCAACTGTGGATTCTATTCTAACGTGTATTTAACTAATAACATGCTAAAGAGTAAATCTATTGGGATCTATTGAGTGAGATTCTTATATTTACGTAAAGGAAGAAGCAAGTACAGATCATGTGACTCCTTAATTAGAATTATGATTGATTTCGTTTAAACTTGTACATGCATAGGTTATGTTTGCAGTAGTCTGTAAAGAATCCTCTCAGGTGAGAAGTTAGACATAAATCTTACAATGCTACTAATTATTCTAAAGCAAGATGTTTGATGTACCTTGCGAAGGTACTAAATGCGGTTTCAGCATCATATAAAAGAAAAAGTTTTTGACGGTGTTAATAGATTTATTTCCTTTTTATGCATTTATTTATTTTTTACTCATGTGAATTGCCAAGTGAGAGAAAGAATGACAACTGACGACTGTCGAATGGACAGTTTATTAAGCTGCCCCTTAATGGGGAACATCTTAATTCCGTCCGAAACTGGCCGACTCATCTTTCACCACTCGGTTTAACGGCCTCAGTAAACCCACACCCAGAAAACTCTCTCGTTCATTTATCTTTTTTCATCCCAAAACTTCCTTTTATATCACGCTTTTTGTGAGGAGGAACAATCCGCTTCCATCCCGAGACACTTCTGGAAAAACTTAATTTCTCCCAAAACACTCCAAATTGGAAGACCTTCATTCATTTCATTTAAGTTCGAATTCCAGTTGAATTCCTTGCATTCACTTACGCATAAATACAATTAAGAAAGATACTAATACCCCTCTTCCCTTCAGCTATGGGTTAAATAATAAGACAGATTAGGTTCTATAAACTTGGATAGCAACTAATCTACCGCAGAAAGCAATGGCAACCTACTGAGGGATATTCTTCTGCCCACTCAATCATGTCTCTTTCCAGACATGATTGCCCGAAGCGTGTATCACGTATGGCACTTAACTGATTTGTTCATTTAAAGGATCAGATTCCTGGCCTTATTACAGCTAACATTTGATCGATTGCATTCACCCGTGAAATCCAGGAGTGCGACCTGCCAACCATGCTGATCTTTATCACTGAAGGGGTCTACTTTAAAAGACTAACTAAATAACTTCGGATTTGTGACGATTAGATGACCAGTAAGTTCACATTTTTATGGTTTTCTAACATTGCTTTTTTTTTTTTTTAATTTAAAAAAAAGTAATATAAATCTTCTCCGAAATTTATCACATGCTATCTGTTACATAACAATAGGATCAGCTCTATGTCAGAAATTATTCGAATGGAACTTTCTCCTTACTAATGGAATACGAACAGAATGAGGATGATCCGTTCCAGTTTGCGTAGCGTGGCAATTCCTAACTGTCAGAATTTTAGAATTTAGAAATGTAGCTGGTTAGGAACAGAGATTGAGTAGCAGTAAGAGAGAAATGTCTCACATGTGATAGTGTGCTTGTAAATTTGGAAATAAATTTCTTCTTCTTCTTCTTCTTCTTCTTCTTCTTCTTCTTCTATGTACTTTTTACTTTCAAGACGTAGGAGATCATGGCCTTCAACGTCTCCCTATCTCTGGTGGCTCTTAGCACGTTTTCCTTTTTAATATCACGCAACAATCATTCTGTCATCCACCTACTCAGGCCCTTCAAATATGTTATCCGCTGCTTTCCTCTGTCTCTTTTCCCTCTCTCTGGCCTCTTACTATCAGGTTCTCCATGCCCTCCTTACTCATTGCATGGCCCAAGAACTAAAGCTATCTCTTCCTGATGCTCAACATTACTTTCTTTTTCGTTTTGTTTCTTTCCAAAACCTTATCATTACTTACATGCTCGGTCCATGTTATCCGCAGCATCCTTCTGTAGAACCACATTTCAGCTGCTTCAAGTTTTTCTTTCATTTGATGATATTGCTCATCATTCACTGTCATATTGAAAAACTGAGATCACATAGCAATCCAGTACTCTCTTCTTTGTTTCTAATGACAGTTTCTTGTGTCTTAATACTTTAGCCAGCTTCTCGAACGCGTCCTTCGACATGCCAATTCACCTTTGGATCTCGATGTTAATTTCCGTCTTCTGTTAAAAAACTTCCCGGGTATTTACTTTTGGACCTGCTTGTATACTCTACCTCTATTTGGCATTTGGGCTGCTCTTTTTGCTGATGACCATGCATTCGGTTTTCTTGCAGGTTTTTATATATTTTTTTTGGTCACTCTCTTCAGCTACCCTCTGTATGAGGTCTTGTAATTTTTTCATGTCTGCAATCAGCACTGTATCATTTGCGTACCGTATGTTATTCAAAATGTGGCCTCCGATTACAAATCTTGACATAACATTTAAGGTCCTCAAAATAGTCCCGCTGTACAAGTTAAATAGATCTGGTGAAAAGAAAAGAGAAACGCTGGTAAACTCCATAAATGCTAAGAAAGTTACGATTCAGCATCTCCATTACCGATATGGTAGGGAGAAACTATTTCTGTCATTTAGATTCAGTAGAGTGACTGGTTGCGTCTTCTTGAGCTAACGTTCTTGATTAACATGGTATATAAAGATTTTGTTGAATGAATTGCTGAGTCAGCTGCTAGGAAATTTGATTCACTCTGTCTTATTAGACATTATTCTTGCAAGTATCAATTTTACACAGTATAATTCTACTATTTATCCATCAATAGAATATTGTTGTCACATCTGTTCTATTGCTTCTGCTCTCTATTTGAAAGTTCTTGATAAAATCTGAAAGAAGAATGTTGTTAAGATGACCTGGCACCTTGGTTTCTTTCTCTTTTCCACCACTATACTTTAATTTGCCTTTTTTGAATAATCATTTCATGGCAATTGTTCTGCTAATATTTTCTTATTTGGTACATAGAATTTACAAATTTAGTCGCAGTGCTGAATTGGCAGCAAGTTTTCATCATTTTACCGTTTACAGCTCTCTATTGATCATCTGAAAGACCTTTCACTATCTTCCATCAGCACGGCTAATGTTAAGCATTAGATGAGTGACACATTGTGCGTTGTGTACTAACGTTCGTAACTGATATGTACCGAAAAACCATATTGAATCGATGGCAGATTTGCTGTGAAGAATGTTTGTTCAGTGTGTCTGGCTACACAATTTTCCTCTCCAGCTTCTTCTGCTCTTCTGCTCGGAGGAACTTAAGTCACTGGTGCCTCCTCAACAGGTGTTTACTCGTGCAACCAGACTGGCAACCGGGTCCCACCCATTCACAGTCAGGTTAGCCAAATGCAGACCACAATTCTACTCCTGCAGCTTCTTCTCTCACACTTCCCGCCTGTGGAACTTCGTATTCTTGCTTTCCTGACGGCTGCAACATCCAGAAATTTAAACGCAGAGTCAATACTCATCTACTAACCACTGGCTCTAGCTCTCTCCCCACCCCCGTATAACCTTCCCTTCTCTCCACCTATGCATCTGTCATCGCACCTGCTTTCTCAGCTTTCTATTGCTCCTTTCTAAGTAGTTTGTATTTCTCACTCTTTTCTAATTAATCTTTTTACAGTTATGTAGCCCCCTGCATATCAGTGGCATTTCCGCCTTGCTCGGGGTGAAATGATTAAAAAAAAAATCTAACTTAAATATATATGTCTATATTTATCCATGCTTTGAATAGCGCTGCCATATATCGTCCGGCCTTCCTACTTTATATTTGAAAATTCCTTATAAAATCCAAAGAAAAATCAGGATTGGTCCAAGTTCATGAAAATTTTTAAAAAGTGTTCCTTATAATTCTTTTTTTATTTCATCCTTTCCTCAATTATTATAACTAGTGATACTTTATCCAGTACAAGAACCGAGTGTCAATCAGGACAAGGGAAGATTAATTGAGAGAGAAGGAAGAACTAATATACTGATGACGAATAGAATATTTATCGGTTGACCCGGCACTTTGTAAAAGATTGTATTAGTTATGAAAAAAAACCTCCCGGTTGTTTGTTCTCCAACGTTACAGTAACGGATACGAAACTTCTCGAGTGGAGCTTGCACTTCAATAAAGGAAGATAAACGAAATTCTGATAATTTTCTACCGTAAACTCAGCATGTCGGAAAATAGCAATGCAGCTTTGAGCTAAACTAAACGACTGTAACTTGTTTGAGCATCTGGAATATTGATAGAGATACAGCAGTGAAAGGCTGTGGTATAAGAGCTGCAAGTAAATGTTCATCAGCCAGAAGGCTGCGTTATCGGATTTGAACTCGAACAAAGAGTTTAGTGAGGATTGGGCTGCAACAGCAAATAATTACTTAATATATTCCTTCAATATATAACTATGATTTAGTATATATATATATATATTTAATCGTATCACCCCGAGCAAGGCGGTAACGCCACTGATGTGCAGGGGGCGACGTAATAAACGTGGATGGAGTGTGAACCGGGCAATAGTTTAGTCTATCTACTCCAACTGAAAAAAAACAGTGAGAAGATTGGAAAGAGAAAGCCGGAAACCACATCCGAAACAGGGAACAAGGGATGAGCCTCTTAACCTGTTAAATAGACGTGCGTGGAGTGTGAACCGGGTGATAGATAGATCTATCTACTGCAATTGAAAAAAAAAGTGATAAGATTGGAAAGATATCTATATATATAATCAATTTGTATAAGTTATCGTTGACTTTTCATTATATGTAAGGTTTATTTACCAAAAATTAGTAAAAAACATGTCAATGTATGTATAGCTACTACTTTTTCGAATCTTTCTTGCAACATTTGAATTTCCACGTTAGAACAATATTTTTTTAAAAGTCGACCCATTTCTTTGTTCTTTTAGTTGTCGGCTCAAGCGCATCATTTGCAGTCGATAGTGATCTCTCGTGATAGTTATGTTCGGTATGACTCCAATTTTTAATTTTCAAACTTTTTTCGGTGCGTCAGAGATTTCTTTAAGTTTAACATTAAAATTACTATATTTAAAGTGTCTAAATCATTCTCTGCATGTTGCCGTACGTCTCAAAATGGATTTTCTGTGCTTCAGCTGCAGTTTTCTTTTGAATAAAATAGTGTCGTAAAATTCCTTGCAAATAGACTTTCTATGGCACGAAATACAACATGTTTAACGATATGAAAACGAAGTTGTTTACACTTCAGAAAAATGGCATACACTACATTTGAAGCTTAGTTATAATACTTTCTTACGGATGAGTTGCTATCTGTGAAGAAGTTATTCAAAGTTTTAATATATATATATATATATATATATATATATATATATATATATATATATTGTCATCCGCAGACAGATCTGTTTCGCTGTATCACAGTTCATCAGTACGGTTAGACTCCGATTGCTTCCTAACCCAGGCTCGAAACCCGACTGAATTGACGTCAGTCGGCGACTCTACCCCTGGGTCACGAGGCTTTCGGTGGAAGAAAGCAGTTGATACTGTTTATAACTGTATAAAAATGTGCGTGTACGTGTAAAAATATGCGTGTTCATTCATTTACGTGAGTGTGCGCGTGTACATATATGGTATTATGCTGAAATAGTTGTTGCAATCAGTTTTTACCGGACTGTCAAATGACGGCATGTACCACGCTGACCTGTGTGTACTTTCATTCATTGAATACAGAACTGTGTGATCTCACAGCTCTATCTGTTAAGGCAGTCCTGAGATCTATAACATTAAGCAGATCAATAGATCAAGAGATTTTTATAGTAATTTTTTACACAACAAGAAAAGCAAATATACGATCTATTCGACCAGAGCTCTACGCGGGCTGCCTTCATTCCACACTGTCCGAGAGTAACTGACAAATTACTGGCACTGTTAAAAGCCTCGAGTCTTGCACTATCAATTAATTGGTACCTCTTCCTCTTTATATAATCATTTAATTAAAATCAAGAGATAAATTTGGAAACGGATATATCCGAAACGGATATATCCGAACGTAAATTTTATCATTTTAAATTTGCTTTCTTTAAGATAATATTATAACCAAGTGGAGGAATCTTTTGAAATTCTCATTTTGATTACCTCGATTGATAAATATTTAGATTCACTGAAGGATTCCTGTCGTGTCTGAATTCAAAACTTTAATTGTCTGCAGGCTCTGAGACTAAGAATAGTGATTTTCTAAGCGTAGTTCAAGTGAGGCACAAGGCCGAGATTCAGAAAAATAAGGATAAAAGCCAACACACACACACACATATAGACACACACACACAAACACACACGTGATTAGCTTTATTAATATTTCGTAGAGTAATATCTTTTCAAAGTTTGTTTAATTTTTTTTTAATCATTTCACCCCGAGCAAGGCAGAAATGCCACTGATGAGCGGGGGGGAAACATAACTGTAAAAAGATTAATTAGAAAAGAGTGAGGAGTACAAACTAGTTAGAAAGGAGCAATAGAAAGCTGAGAATGCAGAGAGAAAGGGAAGGATATACGGGGGTGGGGAGAGAGCTAGACTAAATTGGTTAATAGATGAGTATTGACATTTGCATTTAAATTTCTGGAGGTGGCAGCCGTCAGGAAAGCAAGAATATGGGAGCGAGTTCCACAAGCGGGAAGTGCGAGAGAAGAAGCTGCAGGAGTAGAAT